>CM065381.1:22782335-23102335 GCA_033060915.1 Euryodendron excelsum | reverse complement strand
GAACAAGAATCAGGTTTAACTCTTGATGCGAAAATAATAACCATCAACCTCAGCCAATTTCTGCACATGTTTTGAACTCGATATCCATCACGTGGCATGGTCATCATATTACTAGTTTTGTGTTTAGCTATTTATGTTAAAACAGTGGTTAAAAATTCGGCTTAAAATTGTATGACCTTGAAGCTAAATCCACAGAGATTCCTGTATCAAGTCTTTAGATACAAAACTAAGTAGTCATATAGCAGGGGTTTTCAATTCTAGAGCACTGACTTTGGATTGGAGAATGTTGAATACGCTGCTGCATTTCTTGAAGCCAGTCAAGCAATGAACAATGTGCCACTCAGGCAAAAATGCCTAGTAGATATTCATTCCTTTTCATATGCATATTTATTCTCATTTCACAAGCTAGTGCCTAGTCAAAGCAAAATAACACTTTTTGTCACACCTTCATCGCAATTAGATATTAATTATGTCGTATTAGGTAGACTGTGATTGCATAGGTTACTGTACCTGCGAACGACACCTTAATCCACACCCAACAAATAGAATGCAGCGGAAGAAACACCATTGCCTTATGAAACCATAAACCAACCATGCATAAATATAAAATACATCGGAGTAAATCATTCCATAACGTTACACACATCATGTCAAGTATAGGTATATGACAAAATCCCAAACTCAAGCTAACATAAAGCAAAATACAAATATAATTCAAATCTCAATAGTTTATACAAATATACGAAAAGACGAGAGCAAAGCAACAAGAGCTTTCTCAAGCCCTGAGACACGACATCCGGACACCGACATGAATGCCACCACGGCAAAGACTAAGACTGTAGTGAACCAAACCGTCATCTCCAAATTATCTATCAAGACAGTCTGTGTGGATGTGAGCTAATTGTCAACGTGCTCACGATAGATAATCAAACTCATAAAGAATGATAATAAGTACCCATAATGCACACAAGTAGAAATGATTAATATATAAATCATGGATGTCTTAATGCAATGCATGTTTCACCCACATGTGTGCTCAATTTTAGATAACGTTGGCCCAATATATCGATGGCGCGTTATAAAGGAATGCCCACCGTGGCACCCCTAGGCTAGTCCACCGTGACTAAGCCTTGATTAATCCACCGTGGTTAACTCTCTCCAGTGCAGTACAAGGCATACAATATGAATGGTATGCAATGCCACCATATATATAGAATCATTAATGTCCTACCGAACTTCTCATATATATAAATATCACTTTCACCTCATATATGAACACCTTCAACACCTCATATGCATTTACCACCACTATACATATAGAAAACAAACAATGCATTCAACATGAATCAGATTATCCCAAAATCCCACAATCCCACAATTAACACCAATGTAGATAATATTACAAACAACACCAATACTCATACTAGTACAACAATTATAGTCATTCAATATGAATGGGACTATCTTAAATCCCACCTGTCATCGCACACACACTACACTAAAGATCACTTTTTGGTTGACGTTGAAAGATCTTGCTCTCCGTTAGCTCCTATTACCACAACCGTATTAGTTTAGGAAACTCAATATATACCTCAGCAATAATCATCAATATAATGTATACACTCAAGTTATAGCACTGAAATTATACATTAGAACTACTATATGCTAATCTCAATTAAACTTTCAATGTAAAGCTAGAGCTGAAAAATACTAAAATACACTAAGTCTTCTAATCTGTCAAAACTGACACAGGCTTCATAATCTAGACATAATTTCGTGAGCTTATACCCAAAAATTCTAAAACTTTAGAAACACAAAATAGACATATCAAAGAGTATCCATACCAAATTTTACATTTTTTGAACATGCCTAAGTATTTATTTGATATTTTCTAAAACTGTTGCAGAAACTCGAATTCAGCAATAGAGGGTCTATCTTTGATAAATTAGTAACATAGGTAAACGACATCTAAATGACTTAAAATTTGGTACAGATTATCATCAACCTTTCTATGAGGTACAGTAAAAATTGCATAATTTTTTGATTACTCTAACTTGGCCAAATGCTCTGTCAAACCAGAGGTTGCAGATCTGGGCATCAGACTTCTACAGTGGCAGTTTAATTTTGAAAAATTACCATAATTTGAATATAAAACATTTTTAGCTAAAACCAAAATCCAAATTTCCTTAAGATCTCAAAGTTCAAGTGTGCAAAAATTCAGCTACAAATTAGATTTTTAAAGAGGTCAAACACCCTCCTAAAGTGGCTGTTTCTACAGATTTTCGCAGCAGAAATATTCCAACTTTGGATAGAGGTTTTTCTCTCAATTTTTAACCAAATCAGATGAATTTTGTGTCTAAATCAAGTAATTTTCCAAGGTCTTTCTACCTATAACCTGATATGCAACAAGGGAAGAGTTCTTACACCTGAAATCAGCTTCTTCTTGCGCTACAGCAGCTCCTTCTCTCTTCCTCCCTCTCTATTTCTCTGTGCAACTCTCTCTATATCTCTCTCCTTCTCTCTCTATCTCTATATTTCTTTCTCTCTCTCTCTCTCTCTTTTTTTTTTTTTTTTTTTTTTTCTTGGACTATTGCATAGAGATGAAATACCTAATAAAACCACAAACTTATGCTTTGACACCTCACTCCACTAATTACTCATTTTAACTCTTTACAAGTCTTAGTCCTAACAATACTAGATAATTCTAATGTCATCACATATTGGACCTCATTTTTTTACTCTAATTGAAGTTCACGTATACCTCTACTAGATGTAATATATGTCCACTATACTTGCCAACATATCACATGTAAGCCTAAGACACCAAGCACCCATATAATTTTACATCCTACCTAACCATGCAAAACTATAATTAATTACTGATGAAATTAAAATTTGGGGTGTCACACTTTTAGTCCTATGCAAGTTTTTTTTAGTCCTTTAAGTTGACATTTTGTATCAACGTAATATTCTTCAATGAAATGTACGTGTAATTTCGATCTGATTTCTCTTCGTTGTTTTTGCAGGTATATCTTAGATTCAGAGCACATGAAGAAGCTTTTTGACTATATACAAAATCCAAATTTTGACATAGCATCAGATGCTGCGGCAACTTTTAAAGTTGAGTATGATCAAGATAATCTGTTTTATGCTTGACAAATTTGGGTCATTAAATCCTTAGCATAGCCACGGTGTTTTCTACTCGTTCGTTTTTGCTATCCTGAGTGGTGAAAATAAAACAAGAAATGCGATTGCTAATTTTGTCGTTTTGGCATTTCTCTGTTGTCCATTGTTAATGTGTCACTAAATTCAAATTTATTTGAAATATCTTTTAGCTATATATGTTACTTAACCAAAAAATAAAGTCTTTTAGCTATATGTGCTTCGGAGTCAATCTTTAATTTCCTAGTGACAGATGGGGCTATGGAATCAACAAACTCAGTAATGCCCCATTCTCAGACCTTTTCTGGAAGTTGTGAATTTAAGCTGGAGAAGAGAACTATTGCGCTCTACCATAGCTAGATTAGTTGTCATAGGGGAAGATTGTGCTGTGTCAAATAACACTACTAGCCATAAATGATTTGCAACTTTTAGTTATTAAAAATCACTGAAACTGTTAGGTTCATACATAGTCCTGGTCACAACATAAAGTTTGCATGTTTTCTTTTCTTTGAAATTTCCCCTCTAATTAGAGGCCAAGAGTTACAACACACACACACACACACACACATTACACAAGGAAGAATTTTGAAGTAATGGCATAGTCCACATTGCCATCCTTAAAATTTCTGTTAAGCGGAATTCATCCAGGTTCTTTGTTTAATTAGAATAATAAAAAACATGAAGCATGTTTGTATAAATGTGTCAAATGTACCCCAAACATGAAGCATGTTTGTGGAAGATTTTACTCTATTGAGGCTCGGGGGTTATAGTAGATATTGTATCTTCTCATATTACAAAAATGCTTACCTTTTTTGAAAGTATTGCAGACAACTCGATAATTTCCTGCTTTTATATGTAAATGTTGTCCAATATCAATCTGTGGAAATTGTTTATATGACAATGCTGCTATTTAATGGTCAGCGAGTTAGAGATTGCGTTGAAGTACAGTTTTTCATTTCGATGGAACAATTTTTTCTCTTGAGTAAATAATTTTTTGAACTTGGAAAGAAATCCATTGGTCACATTTGTGGACAAATATAAAGGACTTCTTGTTGCATCTGTGATAATTTGTACTATGTTTCAGTCCTTTGCTAATGGTTGTCATCCTGCTGACGTGGATGCTGATATTACTATCACATGTATATCAGGAGCTTTTGACGAGGCATAAATCAACTGTTGCTGATTTTCTTTCCAGAAACTATGAGTGGGTAAGTGTTAAGCTTTACTTCAGTTATCTGCATATCACGTCTCGTTGTTACGGGCTTGAAGATAACTCATCTTAGAACATAGATGGTCAACTGTGTTGCATTTATAGGTTGTTGTGCCACAAGTGTAAATAATATCAGAAGCTTCTAGTGCATCCAAGAATTTTTCCTTGGGGGAACCAATAAATATTTATGTGATTTATCAAGCTTATAACTTTCTAATCATATTTTTACTGTAAAATGCACAGAAATTCATTTGAAATCATACATTATAATAAAAATGTAACTTATATTAATGATTTGATTCTATATTTTCAACCAGGCTACAAGAGAAATACTTTTACAAGTATATAAAATAGAAATACTTTTACAAGTAAACAAGATATATTAAGGTAGTCTGCTTGCCACCACAAAAAGGTTAGAAGAGGAATCTTTGACTAGAACTTTCAACTTAATGTCTTTTTCCTAGTGGACTTCCACGATCCTAGTGCTAGCAAAATTTAGCACATATTTATTTATTTTTTAAATTGAATCAGAGAAAACTTGGTTGGATGCACTAATGTTATGCAAGATGGCAAATGAGTACAGGGTTGTCATTAATGTAGATTTCTAATAAAAAGGAAGAAAAGCTGCAGATTTTTATTTGTCCATAAAAAAAAAAAAGGAATGCTTTAGAGTCGCATAACCGGAGAACATGACTTGCTACCTGTGCCTATTTGCAACTATCTCAACCAGATACCCACTCTTGCTGATTTGAATTTTCCATTTCACATAATTTAACTTATTGCTTTTTTAAGGAAAATTTTAGATGTTTCTGTGTTATGGAACAAAATATTGAAATGTCTTCAGCTAAAATTTCCATTGCCGACTTTAACTTGGAACCCTCTTAGGCTCCAACCCAAAGAATGATTATGGCACTTCTGAATGCATCATGTATGATTTTACTGCCTGGAGCTGTTCAGCATCAATGAGTATTGTAGGGTCCCCCGTAAACTGTTGGTCAAAGGTGGGCTGTTGACAGGAGTTTGGGCCATCTTGGGCATATGAAGTTGGTATTAAAATTATTGCATGATGTATGTTCTTATTTGATTACTCGTACAACTGGTGTACAAGTAGTAGACTATGAAATTGCATGCTTCCTTATTGCTTGTCTCGTCCTTTCTTATTTTCTTAAAATAAATTTGAGATGTTTCACTGCCTGAAACACGTTCTAACTTTCTCCTGTTATAGTTTTTCCAGGAATACAACTCGAAGTTGCTGGAATCTCCTAATTATGTCACCAGGCGGCATGCTGTCAAGGTACAAGCAACCTAGGCCAACCCTACTTACCTTCACCACCAATTTTGTTGCTCTAGATTTGTTTTACACAGTTGCTATGACCCTGAACATTTTTATTCTTTTCGTTGGTGGTTGTCATTTGTCTTCCTCCCAGTGTCCTTGCCTGCTGGGGAAGGAAGGAAAGTGGGACGGTAGGGTTTCCTTCAGTCAAGAATTTTAATGCACTATTAATACAAAAATCAACACTGGAAAACAAAAAATCATGTAATTTGGGAAATACCAGACTCAAAATCTTTTTTAATTTGTTATATATTTATTTCCTGAGAAGGTTAACAAGAATTCCTCTGCTGATAGTCTGTCATATGTTGCAGCTGCTAGGAGATATGTTACTTGACCGATCAAATTCTTCAGTGATGGTGCGTTATGTGAGCTCATTGGACAATATGAGAATCCAGATGAATCTGCTCAGGGTACTTTCTCTATGTACACACACTTAACATCTATAAAAGTTTAATCTTGCATACATCTTTCTTTATCTTATGATGCATGTATTTGGCTTTTCATTTTTTCAGGACTCGAACAAGACAATCCAGTTAAATGCTTTTCATGTGTTCAAGGTCTTTACAGAATATTACTCTGTATTACCTGGCTTAGAAAAATAGCTTACTTATGGTTCCTTTTCACAATTGATTCATTTGCCTGAATTTCCATTTTTTTTTTCCTTCCATTTTTGTAGCTATTTGTTGCTAATCAAAATAAGCCTCTTGAGATCGTCAGCATACTTGTGACAAATAGAAGCAAGCTCCTCCGGTTCTTTGGCGACTTCAAGCTTGATAAAGGTATGTGCTATTCTTTAATGAAATTTGTTAGAATATCGTTTGCACTCTGATGTAGACTTTGAGTAAAGATCTGCTTCATCTCACAGAGGATGAAGTGTTTGAAGCAGACAAAGCTCAAGTTGTCAAAGAAATTGCAATACTTGAACCCAGAGATGATCCGTGTGCAGCTTCAGACAAATGTGACCCGCCCTGCTAATGGTGACTATAAATTATGAAACATAGTCATGTGAATTAAAAATGTCTGTTATTTTTGTTGATCACTGAAATTTCGTTAGAAACGTGTATAATTATATAGCTAATTAATGGTTCAGTCAAAATAGAAAGCGTAGTGCTCATCAGTTTAGTTATTTGAATTATCATATTGCAAATGTTATGCATTTTCGCCAGTCTCCTAAGCCCACAGAAGGTTTGTGGATTGCTGTGCAATTTTTTTGCTGTGTAGATGGCTTTAACATTGAGCTAAAGATATTTCATATTGCTATATAGATGTCATTCTGTGACTTGTCAAAACTGAATCTGTTTTGACTTTTTCTATATTCTGGAATTGTTTCATTGAGATTTGGTTGAACTCAATGCGTGTGATAATTTATCCTATTCAATATTTCAAATTTATCTACTGATGTACAACTGCCCCGCTGTTCCTTTAGGGTTGGTAAATTTTTTTAAGCTTTGTAGAAGTACGTTAAAGAATGCAAAATAATTTACAAAAAAGGTTTTAGGAAGATTAAAACTTTAAATGGCTTTAAAATTAGAGAACACCAAAGTGGTATAGATAAACTTTAGGCCATGGCCATACTTGCCTCGGTTTATGAGCCGTTAACAATGTTTTTATTTTTCAGCTTGAAGTCGAAAATCTTTAGTCGCAAGGGTGCAGATCAGATTGAGTGACTATAGTTAACACATGGTCACTTAATTCTTTGAGAATTTCGGTATTTTCTTTCGCTTTATTCAGGGAGTGTAGGTTTTAGCTCAAATTCTCACTAAGTGGGCATCCCCTATAGGGTTACTTCAAGGTCTTCAACCCGCTTTACCCGGTGGTCTGGCTGAGGTACTGTAGTGACCTCAGGTTTATGCTCGGCCACGGGTCTAAAGGGCTTGGTCAGTGAGTCGTTTGTAATTCATAATTAGTGTTTTATTTTGGACCGCAGGAGGAAGGGAGGTGCCATTTGGATATTATCCCTTTTCCATTGGATTACGGCTAGGGTTTGCAAGTGGCGACATTCAAACTCCAGGCATCTTTGTTTTCTTGTCTTCCTAATAGCTTTGTCAACTGGAAGTATTGTGGCTGAGTCCTATTTCAGACCTTCAATCTTCTTAAGCAGATCTTAGCCCTCTTTATAGTTTTCTCAACATTGTACAGTCTTTGGTTGTGGTCTCAGTTCTTGTTTTTTAGTTTCTTTTTTTTTGGTTTTTTTTTTTTTGTTACATCACCTAGACTGTGTTCAGTATACTTGTTCCCGGTTGTACTTTTAAGATTTTTTCTGGAACACCCCAGTTGTTATAGACAGGAGAAATTTGCTTTTTGAGTTTTCAAAAACAGTGAGGTTTGAAAGTTCCCATTGTTTTTTATTTTTGAAAACACGAAAATGAACACAAGACCATAGTTAGATTAATAATAAGCACAATACTTTATTTAGACCACATTAGGCTTTTTCTACGCCAAACTCATCGAAACCAAAATGAAACATGGTTCTCACAAGCCAAGTCCAAAATGAAAGATCAGACAACGCAATGATCGGAGAACTCAATATGGACCAAAACAAGAAACATGGAAGTGCATTTATGCATATGTAACATAAGAATTACACACTCTAAATCTACTCACAAGTCACATATCAGGAGGAGAAAAGAATAACTCTATCATCACTAGTAGTAATAACCTCCCTCAACAAATGGGGGTTCCAAAACAATTCTGATTCAATCATCAAATCATCACCAACTATAGAATCTCTTATGTGTATACACGTCTATATTTCCTGGTGTGTCCTAGCACCATACCCATTAGCTCCATTTGCTCCATTTGCTCCATGTGGGTACTTCTCAGAGCCAGTCTTCTTCCTCTTTAGAACTATATACCAGGTATAGGCTTCCAACATAGCGGCATTGACTCCGAGAAAGATGAGGATGCCAATGTATGCTTTCTTCCATTTTTTCTCAGGGTCCAAGATTTCAAAGCCTTCGAAGATGTTGACAATGCTGAGGATAATCACAAGGTATCCGACAGTCCAGTGGTAGATGTTCCAGAATAATCTGTATTTGTGATCCTTCTTCGGCCTCAAAAGCAGGGCAAACACCTGAATTTCAAAACAAACCACCATTTTTTGAGACAGCTATATTTAGGAAAAATAATTTGAACGGAAAAATCAAAACCCGCTTTATCCCGTCCCCCTAATAAGAAGAGTACTAGGTGGTGTATGAGAAAGAAAACACATTCTTATGCGACGGATAGAGTTTAAGTCACTCCGCCCGTTCTCTCCCTGTAAAATATTTAAATACTCTTATTATACTTTAATAATATTAAAATTCTTAATATACACAAGTAAATATTAGGATTTTGACGTTACTTAATATTTTTAAAATTTAACATCTCTCTTTCTTAATTTTATTTTGTGTCAGAATTTGTATTATTTTTATTTTTAAAAAATTACTTTTATATTGATATTTTATATGAGCTTAATCTGTTTTAACTTAACTTTGATTAATTTAGATGGAACGAGAACGGGTAGAAAAGTTCAAGCTGGGTTTGGGACGAAATGTGGGTAAGGTTTTTTTTATTGAAGTGCAAGTTAAAGTTTAGCCTATACTGAACCCGATCTATTGCCATCCTTTGCTGTCAGTGCCATCGCGGAAGGGAAGATTCAGGTTCGGTGTCGGAAAAAAGAAGATGACTGAGACTATTAGGGTACCTGAAGTGTTCCGAGGCAGAAAAGCGTGATGCCGATGTTCCTGTGCTTGTTTTGCTTGACTCCGACGGAGTCGCTCCCGAGCTTAAGACCGGTTGCCCAGCCGGCAACGCCGATGATGTAGGCCGAGGATTGGCAAGCGATGTGGAGGTAAAACCATGCCGGATCTGCTGACTTGAACACCTTCAAGTACCTAGCGATCATGGCGCCCAGAGGCATCAAGGTGCCCCAACTGATTGCGTTCAGCACTCCATGAACCTGAAAGTTCGATTAAATCACAATTAAAGAAAATTATATTCTTATAAAAATTTTATATAGAGTTCTGAATCAATGATGTGGTACGGTATTTCTGAATCAATGATGTGGTATGGTATTTTGGCAATTATTAGCCTATTTAGAACTTGAGAAGTGGCAGAAAAATAGAAAATAAAAAAAAATTATTTATAAAAAAAAAAAGAAGAGAGAAAAGAGTGTGTTTTTCTCTTCTTTCTCTCTTAAATAGAATTAAATAAGAAGGTCCTTTCCTTCCCTTCCCAAAATTCTGAATAAGTTATAAAGTGAATTCAACACATCATTTTATATATAAATTTTATATTGTATTTTTGGTTACATAACATTACTTTTATGCTAGTACGTTTTTTGAGACATCAGAAAATGGATTTCCGAAAATAAAAACAATTTGTTTACTGTTATCGATCATGTGAAAGATGAGTAGATCTTTGCACATGCCTGCAGGTGTATCTGTCTTGTATCTATTTTTGGGACCGTATATATCTACCTATTAGTAAGAATATTGATGAACTAGAATGAGAAATATGAAATTTCAAGACCATCAAAGCAAGGAACAAGCCGACAAATTCAGGACTTGTCCAGAAATAAAACATAGTCCCAACCCAAGCAATTAGAATATGAGATAGAATTTACTTAATCAAGCAGAGAGAGAAAAAAAAAAAAAAAATCAACTTACATTTCTCTTTCGCTGTTGAGAACTAAACGATCCTCCTCCACCTGAACTTGCTCCGGTGACGAAATCGACAGTTCCCACAGATTGCATATTAGCTCCGCTCGTAAGGTGCCTGCCGGGAGTGCCGCCGGAGACCGGACCGTTCTGCCACACCTGGTTAAAACTGGTTCGGCCACTTGGAAGTACCAAAGTAGCATGTATGATCATCTCACTGTTAATATATTCAGCCGATATGCTGGGCACGGCAAAGCTCAGGGAGCTTTCTGCCAGTGAAGTGCCATAGCTGTCGACAGAAGAGGTATATGCATGGGGGAGGCTACTAGAATTATGCAAGGCCACAAGGGCTTGGGCTCCTACCATGCCTGAGCCACCAACGTTGAGAGCCCAAGCCACCCACGTCGAGGTGTCGGTTCCGGTGTGGCGGTAGGCTAGATCAACGGTGCCGTTTGACGAGTGATAGGTCCAGTGGAGGAAAGCATTGAGGTAAGGAAGATCACTGCATGTCGAATATAACCTGTTGCTGGAAAACGAGTAGGTAGAGCAAGTTTGAGCAGATGTTGAGACGAACATAGAGATCAAGAAACATGAAAAGAGAACAGTTTTGAAAGATTTGTCCATTGTTACAGATGATTCTGAGGTACCCAGAAGTTCAACACCTTGGAAAAACAAGTTTTTATGTGAATCTTGGTTTCCAAGGTATTTTCTCGATCTGGGTATTGGAGTACTGGTTCAACAGAACCTGTTTGGATTAATTGAAACGAGGGGGGCTCATAGTTTTATAGATTTTCTAGGAGGATGGAAGGAGAAGGGAAAGTGGGGGCCTTTTTAAGATTGTTGGTGAAGGATTTGGGGTTGTTGACTGGTTCTTTTGGGAAAGGTTAAGTACATGAACATAGATACAAAAAAATATAGATTCAAGTCCGGTGGAAACAAAGAAAGGTCTACAATGGAGGCAGCCAAGAAGGGCTTATGGTTCTTTTGTTTGCATTACTATAATGCAAGTTTCTAAAGCTTTGAAATCTCTCTCCTCGCTCTAGTCAGGTCTTCATTTTCCACCCACTCCATGTGTTCACACCTACGTTTTCTTCGTATTCATCTGATCAAAGGTTTAAAAAAAGAAAAAAAAAAGAAAGTAAGTTCCAAATTTTCCAACTTAAAAAAGAAGTGATAGAAAGCGTAGCATGTGCCCATATGGTACACTATGGCGTACTAACCAATCTAACTTCTTTTTTTGTGAAGGGGTCAATGTTATTGGAAAAGCACTAAAATCTCTATATATGTTAAAAAAAAAAAAAAGAGCACTTAAATCTTACCATATCAGCAATATGTTAATGCAAATTTGTAGGGACCATAGATCATGATTCAAATTTTTTTTGTTATGCGGTTAGAGATGTTAGACCAGCTTTTGTACACCTCGTTTAATTCCTCCTCAGTTTAGTCAAGCCACATCAGGACTAAGGAACACAAGAGATAAATAATTCTTACTTGTGAGTTGTGTGACACTTTTGTGAACTACATACATAGATGGAAGGAAAATGGAATTTTTATGAATAAAAAAAATATATAGAAAAATTTCACTCAAATGATGTGGCAATAATTTTTTTTTTTTAATTAAGACCTATGATTGGTATTTTGTTTAAAGTAAGATGCTCTCATCCAAACACATCATTCTACAATATGAATTTTATATTTATAACATTACCCTAAATAGAATTGTTACTTAAAAGGCAGCCTAATGCACAACGCTTCCATTTAGGCGCAAGGAGATGATTAAGTATATGTAACCTTATCCTCAAGAAGCAAAAGAGGACCATTGCTATAGATGGTAGGAATGAATGATTCATGGGGAATGGTATGGTCAACATCTAAGAAGCAATGCCATCAAAAGGGATCATTATAATTCAAGGCAACATTGCCCTTCATTTTTGTTAGAACTTTTAAATGCCCTACCACTTCAATTAATATAAACTAATTCTAATGTCCTGTTAGTGAATAAGAACAATCTTGCACGGAATAAAGAGCTTGATTCCAATATTTTTCATACTATTTTTACTAGCTAATGAAGTCATAAACTTTATAACATGGCAATTCTTCGAAGGCTTTACCATGTCGAGGTTAAGAAATTTGGTCCTTGAGAACTTTCTCAAATTTTCACTAGTATGATGAGCATGATGTATTATTGTTCATATTAAAAGTTAGGAAATTCATTCCTTGCATAATTTTTATACAAAAACTAAAAAAAAAAAAAAAAACTATCAAGATGATGTAGTAGTGGTATTTTTGAATTTATGGGTAATGGCTAGTGTTTTGGTTTAAAATGAAATGACTATATTCCATGTTATTCTATATGAAAATTCTATACAAAAAATTATGTTTGTATTCTGAATTGGAATACAAGATGATGTGATTGAATTGGAGCCCACATTTTAAAATAAAATACCCTCTAAAATAGCTTTAATTACAAAAATACCATGCCACCCTGATGGAGAATTCTGTATAAAATTTTTGAAAAATTATAGTTTTTGTAATATTGAAGTTCACTCTATTGCTTGTGGAAGCTGCATGCCATTTTTCAATCTTGCACTAAAATGGAATAATAACTTGAGTCTGAAGGAAGTCATTGAAAATAGAACATTAGGTCATATACAAGGGAGTCATTGACCCAGTTGTATATAATGTGTTCCAAGTCTGAAAATTTAAAAAGAAAGACTTGGCCATAATATATAACTGTATATGAAATTTAGGACTTTTCACGTTTATTGTAACTTGATTTCTTTGTAGGGAAAAAGAGAGAAAATAAATTAAGAAAAACTAACAAACTTGCGCTTAGGGTGATAATATGATTGGCTCTGTGTGCGTAAATTCTTGTCATCTGATTTAGTTTGCATGTAGTTTTTTATTTTTTATTTTTTTTTATGAACTTTTAGTTTTTTCTTCTATGGACATTTAGGCTTCTTTTACATAAACCTAAACTAAATGTTTATAAAAGGGCCAAAAGTTGAATCAATAGCCCATTGTCGTTTGAATCATCTACTAAACTGGCTTATTTTGGTAGGTTATATATTTTTATTAATTTTTGGTGAAAAGGTAAAAATAATAAATTAAAAACTCATAAAGAAGCTAAAAATTGAAATATATATTTTTTTTATACTTCTTATGCATTTTTGTTTAAGATGGTCTATGGTAGGGTTTGCCACAGCTAGTCATTCCCTCCTACCTTGTTTTGTCTGACAAGGAGAATTAAACAAATAAAAACAAATCGAAGAAAAAAAAAGTTCATTAACGTGTTGACCACAGCGTGGTAGGCCATAAAATCAATAGGTCATTATCTAATACATAGACAAGAGGAAGCTCTTGTTGAAAGTTGGAAAATGGGTGTTTACTTGGACCATATGATGGGTACGTTAAATCATTTACCTACCTCTAAACCATATTACATATATATATATATATATATATATCATATGGTGACTCCAATGCCGTGTTCATTGAGCTAGCCTCTTTACGTGGCAAGGTTGACGGCGCCGGCTTGGGTGCCGCCCAGGGTAGCCCATCCGCCTGCTCTTTCTAGTTTCTATTGCCTACGTCTTTCCACGCCCATTTCTCACGGAGGCTCAGAAGAAGTCAAATTTACGGTGATGGGGTGGTGGGGCCGAGCATTACGGTGGCGACGCCTTCCTACAACCACATGATGGGCTACTCTATAAAGAAAAAAATACAGTAGATTAGTCTAGTTGACTAAAGTTCTTAGACCTTTCTACGAGAGATCAAGAGTTCGACTCTTACCAAGTATAAGAATTGATCAAAAGAAATTAAATTTACCTTTGTGAATACCTTAGCTATAGTGTGAATGATTTGCTTTTGACTGGACCAAAAAAATAGACTAGTTAAGATGCACACAAAATGACCCGGACACACCTAGCTACTGAAACAAAAAAATTATTATTATTATTTTTTAACTCCTATGGTCTTTTTTAATAGTCGAGGCTCATCTTATCAAGGATTTATGTAGTGGCGGATAGACATGGGAGCGGATGGGCACGGACCCCTCTAAATTTTTAAAAATTTTACTAATATATTGTATATTTTGAATATTTACGACAAGAAATTGTATTTTAACCCCTCTATAATTCAAAAAATATAACCTTGCCCTTTCAAAATTAAGAAAAATTTTCATAAGTCCTATATATTTCTGAGTATCTATGATAAAAAAAATAGTACATTAATCCCACAAAAATGTAATTAATTTTACCTTGTACCATTCCCAAAAGTTTTTCCAACTTTTTTTTATTACTCATTTTAAATTTTGTTCTTCATTGTAAAACTTAAATTTTCACTAATTTTTTTTTTTTTTTACGTTGGCCCCTGTGAAATTTCTAGGTAATGGATGGGATGTATGTAATTTTTAAGATTGCATAATTTATCAAATCTATTTGGAATAGTAAGTGAACCTTCCAAAATTTATTTAGTAAATGCCAAGAAATATGCCAGCACATGTTAAAAGCAAAATACATTTATGTGCAGTTTTATATATATCTTTTAGTGTTTTGAAGTTGTCACACTAAATTGTAATTAAAAAAACCTTATCGATATGCCAGAACCTGTCTACCTGTTAATTCAAAACGATAACATATAGTTCAGTCTTGAGTTAAAATGAGATGAGAACACAACACCCCCCAACGTAACCAAAAGGAGGGGAGAAAAAAAATTCATTACAATTGAACCCAAAGAGAGCTGGATCACATGGTTAGACAGCTTGGATTTCTGGAAATAACCTGAAATTAAAAAAAAAAAAAAGTTCAATAACCAATTTGCAAATAAGATAGAAGGGATTTTAAGAAAATGCCCCTAAAAATGTAGTCATATAGTTTCGTATATATTGAGATTAATTGACAATATCGAATAGAACTGATTTTCCATTAAATAACTGAAGTACTTAAAACTAAATCTGAGTTACATTCTTCAATAAACCATGAAATGCAATACAAAAAATATGGTGAATAATTTGAAATAGAAGTTCAGTTACATCAGAATTTAGATTCCAAAGACGCAACCATCAAAATCTGACCCTCCGAGACCTCACAGTGACATGGTTCTCGCGCAAAACAATACTTCTGCTTAAATGTTTATGGTAGGAGGCTAAGATTGCCATTGAAACAGAAAACAAAGAATAAACGGTGTCGTTCAGAGGAAATCCTTGGCTATGTAAGCATGAGGGTAAGCTTGCATCATGCGTAAATAAGTCCTCTAACACATTAATCCATAACAAATCCTTTTAAGTTTTAACAATTATACAAAACAAAGACATCAACATTACAATGAACCCATCATGTGATTAAAGCTAATAAGTCAAACAAAAAACCTTTAGCATTTAATTGACAAAATCACATGCTGGGCAATTGTGAACCATTTACATTTGCCACTAGTTGAGACCATCACAATACTATCGTAAGCATTTGCGTGGCTTACTTAAATGTTTGAGAAAATATTCAATAGAACGGTAATATCTGAGCATATTAACATCCTTAGTACTAGGAATGTCATATTCAATATGAAAAAAGTTTCTCAATTAACAACGTGAGTTTAGATGATTAGATAAATATTCACTTATTTTGTGTGTTTTTTATATTGGGTGGTGATATTAGTTTTGATATCACCTCAGCAAAATAAAATTATGTCAGTGTTACACTTAAAATTTCCTCCTCTATCACAAAAGAAAATAAATCGACATTACGCTTGCGATAGTGATTTTTCTAATTAGATCATAGTAGTTGCTGATTTTTGGCAATTTTGCTCACCCATGCCAAGTGGCACCACCAAAGCGCATCACACATCAACATAAACTACGTTGCATGAGAAATTATCTTTCACAAATTCATGATAGTCAAACCTCTGAAAATGTATAGTTACCTGCAATCTCTCTCTCTATGTATGCACTCATTCTAGAAGAACTTCGATTTTGAGAGAGAGAGGGGGGGAGAAGAAAACCAAAAAGGGTTGTTGCTAAAATGGGGAGCAAAAGCAAAGTGTTTTGGAGATCGATGTGAGTTTCAAGCATAGTAGGGACACTCTTAGAAATTGGGTATGTATCATGAGTTTGGGATATGGATTCTAGCAGTAGTATTTCAATAGGAAATAAAAAAATAAAAAGAAGAAGAAAAGAAAAGAAAAGAAGTCCAAACTGGTCGACCTTCCTCCGTTGTTTCCATCTTCTCCGAATATAGTTTGTTTATGCATTAATTATTAAATACAATAATGGAGACACCATACTCTATATTATATATCTGTGTCACGCTACAAATTAACAAAAGCTTCAATCTGTGTCAACCTAAAATTATTATCGGATGACGAAACCAACAAATCTACAATATATATGTAAAAGAACTTTCTTTCACATTGTCGGTTTAATCGTTTTCATATTATATTTGTGACTTGCTAGCTGTTGTACGTTCAAAATATTTAATTATTAAGTGTATATATATATATTCAAGAATATATAGTGTAGTTTATCATGACATCAAGCACACAATGAAGGGCTTTTCTTTTGTTTTTCTCCCAAGGTAAGGAAGGTTGATAATAGCAAGGTGCTTGAATATCACTGCCAAATAAAGAGGTTCAACAAAGTTCTGCGTTTGGTTTCATTTTCTAGACTTGTCTACTATTCTTGAAAACAAGGAAAAGAAAAAACAAAAACAAAAACAAAACAAATGTTAAAAAGAACAAAAGCTGATACAGAAAACTCATTTGCCAAACTGTATTTAAAAATCTTTTTTTGAAAACAATATACTTTTAGGAAACTGTTTTAAATTGTTTTCTGAATTTTGAAAGACTATTAGCGCATGAGAATGAGAACGGTACAATGATATTGCGTTTTTTGAAATCGGAGGGATTTTTGGCTTGCTTTGCTTTGCTTTTGCTCTTATTGCTATAATTTTGTTAGTCATTTTGTTTCTTGTTGAAAATGTTCTCACTGTTCTAAAAAAAAACAATAATAATAAAAAGTTGAAAATGGATGAAATGAGTTCTCCGTTTCTTTCACATAAATAGGCCAACATATTTGCTTCAAATTATTGCTTTGCCAATGTTCCATTTATTGGCCATTTCAGCTTCGCCCTTTGTAAAGCCACCTTTGCACCCTTTCCCTGCTGATTTCCAGCGGATTTTGGAAAGTGACCTGCCTTAGTTGTGTTTCTCTTCTTTCCTTTTCTGCATTTCCCTTTTCAAAAAAAATTTCTATGCCAACAAATCTTTCTGTATCGTGAAGAAAATGAAAGCAGAAAGAGAAAACAATTATTTTTTATTTAGTTACTCTTAAAAAATAAGTATGTATAAGAGTTTTTAACGCTATACCCATGACAACTTCAAGTCTTCCAGTTTTCCTTTAACTATTCCCTCTAAGTTTGAAAGCAAACTTTTTCACCAAACATATAAAAATTAAAAAAATTAAAATATATTTGCCATGATTTTGTCCTAAGCTTGCCAAATCAAAGAGGCCAAATTTTCCAAGACAGTTGTGGAAAGTTCTCTGAATTACTGGCCTAGAACCTTTCCAACCTAAGTTCAACAACCTCATTTGGGCTTGGACAAAATGCTAGAATCCATATCATTAGTTAGAAGGCATTGTTGAATATTTTTTGAGCTAATTACGGCCACAGTCCCTGTGGTTTTCACTTAGTGTCGATTTTGTTCCTCTAGTTTCAATTTCGACAAATCTACTCCCTGTAGTTTTCACTTAGTATTGATTTTGTCCCTCTAGCTTCAATTTCAAAAAATCTAACCCTTTAATTTAAAATCCTGTCCCTAATTGGTCCAATAAAAAATGTCTATCAGCTCAATAGACAGAAAGTGATCATGTGCCATGCACGTGGTCACTTTCCATGGACAAACATTAATTTCAGCCCACTTTTGCCCTAGATCCCCCCACCTCTCCCTCATCTATGGAGCTTATGGACATTTTCTATTGGACCAGTTAGAGACAAGATTCTAAATTAAAGGGTAAATTTATCTTAATTAAAACTAGAGGGACCAAATCGATATTAAGTGAAAACTAGAGGGACTACTGTTATAATTAGCCTTTTTTTTTTTTTTTTCTGTCTTAGATGAATGGCTTCCACGTAATGATCCAAAACATTACAAGGCTTTCCCTTGAAAGTCAGAAAACTGAGAATGTTCAAACCATCACTGTTTCAACTCCAAGCAAAGACTCCAACAACTCCACCTAATCTCTCTTGGTGTCCTGATTGCCTGGTCTCCCTTGTTAACCCATTCTCTAATACCCATCGAGGCACCTTTTGACCTGGCTCTATATGATGAATTAACACCCTCATTTCCTCAAGATTCTTCATTTTTCCATGTTAACTACTTTCCCTTCCTTCTAGTCAAGGAAAAAGACCTGTTAACGATACGTTATTGATATCAGGGTCATTTGATCTAGCTAAATTCCACGAAAGCAAACAACGAATTTCTAAATGGGAAAAGCAATTGCATTTGTTGGCGTTTTTGTGGTTTTTCCTAAATAATTTGGAAGTTCCGACAAATATTTGCAGGTTTCATAATATCTTTAGAACAATTCATCAGATAAACATGGGACTGAGTTGCACATAAATCAAGCTTTTAACTGAAGTTGGGACGTTAATTTGGTTTCTTCGAGCTAAGAATTTGTGTTAATTTGCATATCAACTCTTGTGATAAGCATATATCTAAACCATGTAGCAATCGGATCACCAACTTAATGGGATCTTTTGAAGGGGTTTTTGACAGCAAAAGGTGGAGAGAGGGAGAAGGGATTTTGGAAGAGAAGGAGAAGGGGTAAGAGATTCCTGTCTTTAGTTTGTTCTCATTCAAGATTATATGTTGACCTAGCCCAAAATACTTGATTGTAAGTGGTACACTCATTACAGAATGAGTCTTTAGAAGATTTTTTTTGACTGAGTGAAAAGGTAAGAAGAAGCTAGCAGCGTAGTAACTTCTTTGAGCATGATCATAGAAATTCTCACTTATTACGGAATGTCTGATTTGAGTTATAGTTACTGACTCAGGAAAGTTGAGTTTGTCACCGTAGTCGTAGTGCAAGCAACATCTAGCCCCTTCTCAATGACATTTAATTCATGTAATTATTATAGCAAACAAGTTCGATACCCAACCGTTGAAAGAAGAGTGGGGTTTTAAACTCAATTGTTGAACCCAACTCAACTACCACTTCAATAGTGAATCTTCATAGGATTATTTCCTTACATGCAGAGCCAGCATAACCTGAATTCCCATATAACGTATCACATATTCATCAAGTTCAGAGAAAATTGAATTCACCCGTCTTACTCCATCCACAAGTTCCCCGTTGGGTTTCCAGTAGGTTTATCTAGCAGGACTTGTTCTTGGGCTACACTTTGTTGTTGAATTGGTGTTATGTTGGAATGGTAGAGGTCTAAGTTACATGAATTCTTCCAAAATGCAAGAAGTACCCGACACTCTGATGCTTGGACTTTGACACTTAGGTAATAATATACATATGGATATGTATTTGACATGTATTGTTAAACTTTCATCTAACAAATAATGTATAGTAATTCAAATTTACCATATAGATATGCATAAAACTATGTTCATAAAATGCTTTATGACAATTTGTACACACTATTTTCTCTACAAAATAAAATATTTATATTAAGAAATATAAATATTATCTGATATCTGCACCACCCGACACCTATATCTAAATCCATGTAACATAGATAGCAGTTGCATTTGATCGCAAGAAGCAAGGATCAAAGAAACCATGCAGCAAACACGAAATGAAGCGTGAGCGAATGGAGGAAAGTTTCAGAGTGTTCCAGATTGAATATACTTAGTCTAACCTCAAATTGCATTAAGTCATATAGGAAAGTTTCATGTGTTCAAGATTGAATTACTAATAGTCTATAAAAAAATTGTAGTAATCCATAAGAAACTAACTTGTCAACAACCTCTAAACTCCGTCCACCTCTCAATCATCAGTTATCATATTCAAGGCCAACCCTCCTTCCCTAATTTCCTCACAATTCAGATATAGCCTTCTTCAAACCAATTGTCCTTAGTTTTTCAGCACTTCCAACCCGGAAAATCGGATTTTTCAAGCCAGAATACAGCTTTGTTTGCAACTAACAAAGAATTTATTTTTATCACAAGATTCAGATAGCATTTACATATTCAATAACCCAATGGCTATAGCCTTAAGAGCCATTGTAGTAACTTGCATTCTTGTTTCTCTTTTCCTTGTTTCCCCTGCTCAAACTACTCTTTCACACCCAACAAAGTCTTCAATTCTTGCAGTGACCTTCCATATCTACAGGCCCATCTCCACTGGAACTACATTCCATTCTCTAGAAGAGTTGAGATTGCTTACAGAGCAAATCAAACTTCTCAAGGATGGATTGCATGGGCAATCAACCCGACAGGTTCTGGCATGGTTGGATCACAAGCACTGGTTTCTTTTCGAAATGCCAATTGGACTATGAATGTTTATACAACTCCAGTAACAAGTTACAGCACTTCAATGCTTCCAGGAGCTCTCAGCTTTCGGTTTCGAACATCTCTGCAGAATATTCAGAAAACCAGATGATCATCTTTGCTGTTGTGGGTCCATTGGATAATGGAACTATTGTTAATCATGTCTGGCAAGCTGGGAATTCAGTTTCAGACGAGAACATTCCTCGGATTCATTCAACATCTATGGTAAATGTTCAATCAGTGGGGAGGCTTGTGTTTCTGTCAGGTTTGAAAAACAAATGAGCAACAAGATTATGGCATTTCAGAGCTCTACTTTGACAACATTCCACTGGTTCAACTTTAACTTTGTGCAAATGTGTACCCCTTTCAAATTGTTTGTAAGGTTGTGTTTTATAATTACTAATGTTACCAATATTCGTGTTTCCCACACGGCAGTTATTGACTATTCAGCAACGGTATTACAGGAACTCTCCTAAATTTGTGAAGTACATGTGTCACACTTAATACTTGAGTTAAAGCATAAGATACATGTCTGACATGTCTAGTTGGATATACACTCAACGTATATTTAATTTAGTTGAGTATAACATTAAAAAAAAACTCTATATTAATTTGTACGTATTATTTTACCTTATATAAATGAAAGAAAAAATTTTAAAAATATAAAATTTAAATGTGTCCAAGTATTGAAAATGAGAATTAGATGAATCCTATTTTTAACGCACACAGACTCCCAAAATCAGTACTCGAGTCAATTTAAGTATGTAACATATAAAGCATGTTACAAATCAACTTTTATATTCACAGAATTATAGGCCATTATTGAAGCTGTTTAAAGTTGCTGATCCACAGTTGATCACTGTCAGCTACTTGCATTATGAAGCTTACTACAAGGAGAATAGTTTAATGTGGACTAGAATTTAACTGATAAACTTCACCTTCGAGTACTGGGCAAAGTAAAAGCACTTGAGAAAAGAAGATGATTGGCAAGATGAACAACTGGAACGTTAATTGTAGAGTTTAATGCAAATTAATAATCTCATAGCCTCTTCCCACAAAAAATAGACGAGCCCATTTATCAGCCAGCCATGCATGTCAATATACTAGAAGAGTAATGCTATAGAACTAGAAATTCTATATAAAACTTATGTACAAAAGGGTGTGATTGAATGAATCTCTTGTTTTAAGATAAAATACTTATCACGATGGTTTCTAACTATAAGAATCTCATTATCACATTATTTTGGTAAATTTTTTTTAAAAGAATGGCGTTTTCCTTTACTAAGTGAAATGCTTTACTAAAAAATTCATACACAATGATATGGATGAAATATAGTCATTCATTTTAAAATAAAACATTTATTATGATGGCTCTTGGTTACTATAATAGGGTTTTCAATATATGCAGTTTGTTAGGTTGTCATGCTAAGTCATCATGGCGAAGGACCACATATATGCAATATTCCTATTGTATATCTTTTAGATGGAAAATGCTAATAATCATGTTTCTCACTTTATATATGCTGGTGTCTAGAGTAAGAAAATAAAATTATGTATGCTTGTATGTAGCAATGAGATTATATATGTATAGCATCACTCATTCTATAGGGGTACTTAGATCCGACTTTTTAGCAGCTTATGTCTTTTTCAAACTATGTTTGACTCTTTGTTTAAAAAAAAAGCACTTTTAAAACTAGCTTAGCATTGAAATTCCATTTAAAAGGGTGACTTTTTAGAATTGACTTAAATTTTTAGCTTACGACTTTTTGAAGCTGCAATCCAAACACCCCACCATAAATGTCACTGACTCATTTTAGGGAGCAATTTGTTAGTATAGTCCCAGTTTATGTTCTTTTCATTTCCTCCTAAATCTTCAAGAATGTAACTTGAAAATTCAATCAGTTCCTGTTACAGAATCATTGATGCTTCAATTAGTTAATAATAAACCTTGCTTCAAAGTTAAGCAGAACCTGAGTACTAATGTGTAACTTCAATTGTATATCACTTCCCCTTTGTCAACAGAACTTGAAACTTGCCAACTGAGGCACAGAAAGTGCACAAATACTCGCGCATTATTAGGCACCCACTCATAAGAAATAACCACGACCCAAAGCTTTCATTCCCACACCCACCAAACCCAACTCCATAATATTGCCTTGCCTTCAAAGCTAAGCACAGGCCATCACTCCTATTTCCATTCTCTCACTAGCTACTCATTACATGACCTGCTATTTTCATTATCCTCAAAGAACATCATTAATACAGATCAACATATATGTTTACAAAAGCTTTCTCTTTCTCTCAAGCCTCTTTTGTTCCACCACCATGCTCCTCCTCCTCCTTTCCTTCCTTTCCTTATCTTTCCATCCACATAGGGCGGTTTCCGGTCATTGCACCACTGCCACCGCCACCAAAACGTTCCAAAAATGCATGACACTACCTTCCCAACAAGCCTCCATAGCATGGACCTTCCATCCACATAATTCCACCCTAGAAATGGTCTTTTTCGGCACCTTCATATCTCCCTCCGGCTGGGTCGGATGGGGCATCAACCCTACCTCAGCCGAAATGACCGGGACCCGTGCCCTAATCGCCTTCCCGGACCCCAACTCCGGCCAACTAGTCCTACTACCCTACATCCTAGACCCTACCGTAAAGCTCCAACGGAATCCGCTTCTCTCCCGCCCTCTTGACATCCACCTCCTCTCTTCATCCGCCATCCTATATGGCGGCCGGTTGGCCACAATTCACGACGGCGCCTCCATTCAAATCTATGCCACACTAAAATTAGTACCAAACAAGACCAAAATTCATCACGTGTGGAACCGTGGACTCTACGTCCAAGGATACTCCCCAACCATTCATCCAACTGCCATTAACGACCTTTCTTCAATCGCCACCGTTGATTTACTCTCCGGCACTGAAACTTCTACTCACAACAACATCAAAACACTAAAGGTCGTTCATGGGATCATAAACGCCGTCTCATGGGGAATTTTATTACCGGTTGGAGCCATCACGGCCCGATATCTCCGACACATTCAATCACTAGGGCCTGCATGGTTTTACGCTCATGCGGGCGTCCAACTCTTTGCATTTTTCCTAGGAACTGTGGGTTTTGGTATCGGAATCCGGCTCGGGGAGCTTTCGCCGGGGAGGGTTTATGGGCTGCACCGGAAGCTCGGGTTTGCGGCGTTTTGCTTGGGGAGTCTTCAGACGCTGGCGCTGTTGTTTAGGCCAAAAACTACAAATAAGTTCAGGAAGTATTGGAAATCGTACCACCATTTTGTTGGGTATGCTTGTGTTGTGTTGGGAGTTGTGAATGTTTTTCAGGGATTTGAAGTGATGGGAGAGAGTAGATCTTATGCCAAGTTGGGTTATTGTTTGAGCCTCTCTACGTTGATTGGGGTGTGTGTTGCATTGGAGGTGAATGCTTGGGTGATTTTCTGCAGGAAAGCAAAGGAAGAGAAGTTGAGGAGAGAAGGGCTAATCGGGGGATCCGAAAAAGGAAGTGGATCAAGCCATAGTTGAATAAATCATAGAGACTTTATAATATAAATGTGTTGTGAGACTTGAAGTTTGGTGAGCCAACGCATAATTTTCAGACACTTTAATTAGTCATTTACATTTGTTCAATCCAGTGCAAGCTTAAGATGGTGTGTTGGGAGGCCATATTCCTGTCAATTACTACATGATTCTACAGTGGAATTACCTTTCGATGCTGCCTGCTGGATTTCAGATTTCAAGAATCATATATAGACAAAAACATGTCTTCTTTAGATCCAAAAGGATGTTTGTTTTCTTGTTAGACTCTGTGATCTGAATATTTACTAGCAATATATTGTGTGATTTGATGGTAAGAGAACTGGAGATGTTTGTCCTTCCTATCTAGAGTTTTGGAAGGGATAAAAAAACAAAGGTTTGTCAAGAATGGGATTCGCACCCATGCCCTTTCGGACCAGTACCTGAAACTGGCGCCTTAGACCAACTCGGCCATCTTGACTTTAATGTCAGAGGGGATCCAAATTATTTTGAATCATATCGTCTCACTTTAGACCCTTGTACCGCGTGACTATGAGAGGACTAGCTTAAAGTTAGAGATGGAATTGTTTTCGAAAAGGATCAACAAAGGCAAATACTACTCACACATTTTTTTTTTTTTGTTTTGTCGAATTTAATACCATGACCCCCAAACCCAAAGAAGAAAAGTGGTAAAAGGAAAAGAATTTTTGAATCATCCCCCAAATATATACATATATGTGTGTGTGTGTGGGGTCAAATAGAAACAGGTTACGTAACCAAAACAAAAGGCAGCCTTTCCCAACCCATGATCCTTTAACTTCTTTAGTTAGACAGTGAAGATCACTTTGGGTAAAAGAGAACTGTTGTTGCAGGGTCAATTTAGGTGCCTTGCAAAGTTTGCTTTACAGCATTGAATTGTGACCCTTAAACTAAGAGATAGCTACATGCAATTAACCCATGTTATGCTGCTGAGTGTTCACATCAATATTCTCTAGGTCACTTTCATTAAAGATGTGACCTTACTCTTCCAACCATAAGATCACGACAACTTAGGGCAATTTATATCATTCTCACGTCAGCATAACTGGAATACCCAGAATTTCGATATATAATATATGTATATATTTATATACACGTAATTTTCAAGTTATATAACCTACGACATTGAAATAAGAATGGCAGAATTATTGTCCATGCAAAAGTACTATGAAGAAATGAAAGTTTAGTAATGTGCGTGATTGGAGGGTATCTTTGTCCTTTCAGAATTTTTGGCCCAGCCAAAGCTTGGGATGTACTGAAATTAAAACTATAGCCAAAGCTTGGGATGTACTGAAATTAAAACTATAGCAAAGCCACTGTATATGGACTTGACTCCCATTTAAATTTTAATATTCAGAATCTTTCAGATTTATTATCTCAATCCACTGTATATTGTCCTTTTTTTTTTCTTTTTTTAAGCAAAACACACAGACTTGGATATCCGATAGTAAAAAAAAAAGTAAAAACACATTGAAGTGAGAATTAAAGAAATGAAGGGATTGTATTTATATATATTTTCTTGGATTCCATGCCTGAAAAGAAAAAAAAAACAGTGAAGACTTGTCGAAGTGAGAATTCAAGAAATAAAGACAATATAATTTTTTTCTTATATTCCCAGTGTACTCCGCAAAATTACCTGAAAACAGAGAATGAGGCAGATCAAAATGTGATCCAAACCTATTGAGGAAGGAAAATTCTAGGAAAATATTTGAATTCTCTCTCTGGTTAAAAACCAAACAATGACTTCCTTTCTTTCTCACAGACTTAAATTGCCTCTTTCTCTAACAGTTTAAATTTTTGGATGAGTTGTTGGTCAACAATTTAACATGATGTTAGAGTTGTTTCTAAAGGGCCACATCTCAAGGACCTCTCGACTCACTATATTGGCTCATGTCTCCATGCTTTATGCGAGAGAGGGTGTGAGTAAAATCTCATATGACTTGGATACGAAGGCCGTGACCTCCATATATGATCTTAGGCAACTATCACATTGCAAATTAGTTTTTAAGATTGAGTTAGGCTTATGAGTTTTTTAACATAATATCAAGAGTCGATCTCCTGTAAAAGTTCTATATTTTAGTTTTGGCTTCTGGGGGGTTTGAGAATTTGTATATGTTTAGCTCACCTATCTGTTTAGGATGTTGGAAAACTGTGAAGTAATTCACAATGTTTGAGCCAATTAAAATATGAGACCCACACATTCTTTGAAGTGGGTCCAAGATGCTTTGGATTAACCTCCGTGAAGAGATTAATTTCAATCATTTACTTTCTTAAATGTGTTAAGGATTAAATGAGTTATTGACTCTCAAAGTGGCTAACATGAACATAGATTTACTTGGGTGAAGGGGACTTGTCCCACATCAATTTCTTATAAGAGAAATAATATGCATATAAAACCTTCTCTTGAAGTAGAGTTTGGGCCAAAAGGGGCACACCAATTTTGTGAATGGGAGAGGACCTACCCAACTCATGGGTCCACCACACACGCTCGCGTGTGCTGCCCGCCTGCATCGAATCAGTTCAAGTACAAGAGTGAATCAAAAGGCCGATGCGGTTTATTTTTTTGGTCAAATTTATTTGAATTTTAAATTCAAATTTAAATTATTTCTGACCGTTAGACATGACCATTGGTTGGTGCCTCTTCGGAGGAAGTTGTGACCATCCGGTTGGTTGGTGCCTTTCCAAATCCAGTAAGGCCACATTTGGCAGGTTGGTGTATCTTTGAACTAGTGTCTCGAACAAACACCAGTGGTCTATAAATAGATCAGCATTCCTTGCATTCATACATTCAATTTTTCCAGAAGTTTATTTGTGCATTGAGAGAGTATTGACGTTGTTTGCATTTGCTGGGCTTGGAGATTGAAGTGTTTCTTTTTCGAGTTGTTGATCGTTTTATCCTGGAAGGTGGACACCCGTTGTTCTCATCAATACCAAGTGTGAGGGGCGAATATGTCTTAAGAAAAGAGTGGTTTAACTCGACTTGATCATTCTGCATTCTTATTCATACGGATACGTGTTCAACATTTCTATAAGTTTCTATTAAATACAATGTTATTCATTTTTTGGTTAGACTGTTCTCGGTCCTCCATTGAAATACATTAATTTGTATTTGTTTTCAGTTCAGTTTCGTCTTTACAGTACAGTAAACACTAATGCACAAGGTTAACAAGTTTTTACATAGAACTCGTATGTTTTGAGTTCATTGTTAGAGTTTTTGCAACTTAAGGTACAACCTCAAAGTTTGTAACAGTCTCAAGATTAAGTTCATAGGATTGAACATATTCTGCAGTTAGGGTTTTAGTTCTAGTTTGGAGCAACTACTCAGGGGTTCTAAGCAGGGCCGACTCAAGGGTAAACCCAGCAAGTCCTTAGGCTTGGGTAACCAAAAAAAATTTTTGGAGCCCAAAATTTTTTTTGTAGCAAGAGCAGCCCATCCCATATACAGTTACCCATGTAGAGGCCAATTGAGTTTTTAAAAAAAAGCCCAAACTAATTGAAGCCCAACATTTTAAATGGGGCATGAAAAGCAAGTTTTAGTAGTCTAGCTTTGAAGACCCAAAAAGTGAAATCCCTTAAAATTTGGAATTTTTCTCTCAAATTCTGGGCACATGAAGGGCCAAAACCCTCTTAGGAATAGGTCAATCAAATTATTTAGATCACCTCAACATCTTTGGAGGTCTATACATACATTATAGAACAAACTCTTATGTCACTTAAGAATCGCTTTGAGCAATTTGAACTTTATGAAGCAACCTTTGAATTTTTGTTTAACGCAAAATTCAAAAGTGTTAGTGAAGAGGAATTGATGGAGCATTGCACTAAATTAGAAAGTTTTTTGAAACACAACGAACATAAAGATATTTATGGGGATAAGCTATTCTAAAAACTTAGATATTTGAAAACAATATTGCTGATAAAAGTGACAAAAGTGATTGACATCCTCAATTTTATAAGGTCTTATTAGAAAGAGGGTGGTTTTCAAATGGTATAGGTTACTTATTGAATTTTTTTAATTATACAGGTTATAGTTACTTCGGCGAAGAGGAGTTGTTCTAAGTTGAAGTTAATAAAAATTTACCTTCGAACTACCATGTCATAAGAAGATTAAGTGGATTGGTTATGATTTCAATTGAAAATGAGTTATTGGATAAGTTAAAGTACGATGACTTAATTGAAGAATTTGTCTAAGAAAATGCATGAAAAAATTCTTGTTTTTTTTAATCAAATCGTGCTAATCATAAAGCACTATAACCGATTAATCAGGGTTACATTTTGCTTTTATTTTTTTGATATAATTCAAGCTAAATACACAATGTAATCTTGATTTTAATTTTTTTTTTAACTTCTATGACTTTTTTCTTTTTTTGGTAATGATAATAGTAAGAAGGCAATCATGTTTGGAGCCAGGCTAGGACAACTCAAATGTCAGGCTGCCCTGGTTCTCAGTTGGATTCAGTTTTAGCTTTGTTCTAACTTCCAAGTCCTACATAGGGTCTGTAAGTGCTTTCTTGGGTTTTGATTTGCTTGCATTGGCTAGTGGTTTGTTTCAAGGCTCATTTTGACCCTTTTCTTTGTGAACACAGAAGTGTGTTTATGATAATGGCATCTGATCAACTAGCAATGCTACCAAACTCCTCTGTTGTCTCCAAGTCTCTGAAGCCAAAACCCAATTCCAATTCAGAACTCTGGGGAACTGTCAAAGGAATCTGGGTTTCATAGGAAAGAAACTCTGGTAGGAAGGCAAGAGAGGTTTATTGGGGTTCTTGAGGTTTGCGTACACCAAGCAAGGGACATCCACTACATTTGTTTATACCACAAGGAAGATGTCTAGTCCTAGATTTGCTTGACTAGTGATCCTGAAACATCTGAAATATGAGATGAGGATCAGTTTTTGGGTTTTGCATTCGTGCCTCTTTCTAAGGTTGTCACTGGGAATGGGAAGCTCGCACAAGAATTTTCAATCTCCTCTAATGATCCATTCCATTCTACAGCTGGTTTTGTCCAATTGACTCTCACCTACACTAGAGCTTCTCCTGAAGTCTAAGAAATCCCTACGCCAATCCTCTGTTCCCGAGTGAACTTAACAAGATTGAGTTCCCAGATTTCAAAGATTGTGAAAGAAAATGAGATGATGGTTTCAGAGTATTTTGGGGTGCCATATGCCAATTTGAACTCCAAAAGTTCAGGGAGCTTGGGCACCACAGATAATGATAAACACCTTAGTTCAGAATAGACCAGTGCTCAAATAACAGAAGGTATTTCAATGGGTGGTCTTGACCATATTGAAGTTTTGAAGGTTGAAACTCCACCAAGTATTGTTTCAACTTCAGTCTCTTCCTCTGTCGATTCCAAGGAGCTCCCAATTGGCATCTGAGACTCGATCTCTGAAGGAGAAAATAGAAGAAGGTGGTGAGGCTGAGAGAAATTTGTTAACATGTGAAAATTTTAGATTGGAACATCTGTCCTTGCCATCAAAGATTTTTAATGATTTGAGTAAATTATTTTCTTAGCTTAACTAAATTTGGTTTAGGTAGGGAAGTTTTGAAGAATGGTTTTGCATTATGGGTTTGTAAAATGTGTTTTAACTGCAAATTACTATTAATGTTGATATCGTTACTTCAGAACTTCCTTGAATCAGAAAAGTATCAACAGATTTCTTACCTTCATCCCATTCTTCTTCATTTTCCCTTGTGTATTCAGAATTCTGAATTAGTATTCTCGTATTTTAGGCTTGAATCATAGTATGACTCGAGTTTGCGAAAAAATGACCTGTGTAAAGTTTATTTTTCTTCAACCTTAATCCTTTCAACCCCTTTACAACCTTGTACAGAAGATCATCTTCGATACTTCTGTGGCATCCTTGCTCCTTCGTGTTCTGCTACCATCTTCACCTTGGTGCTCAACTCAAATTTAGCATCTGGCAACATGGCTGGAAGCTTATCCTTTGAAGCTTGATTTGTTTCTCTGGAACTACTGATGAATGGTGAGTCGTCAGATTGGTTTTTCTGAGCTGAGTACACTTCTCTTGGTATCTCTCTGAATCTGTCTCTCCATTTTCTGTCCTTCCAAACATGTTAGTACATACATACTTTTCGCTCTGGCTCCGTGAAGATGTGTATTAACTTTGAGGTTGGAGCTTACCTCAATCATCTTGTTAGCTTCTGCAAACGCTGTTTCTCCATGGCAGAGTAACCGGTTCAGAGCTATAGAACTCATGAGGCATCTGCAAATCCAAGGTACTCGAGACATTTTGGCATAGATGATGAAGTGTGGTAAATACTTCTTCGCCTCTTAAATTTACAATCATGTCTAATATCCAGCATTCAATCATGTCTAATACTTCGTAGCCTCTTAAATTTGCATGCTTTACAAAGATCAAAGAATCTAAATTAAAGTAGTAAAAGCAAATGGGTGTAGCAGGCAAAAATGGTCCCTCTTTAAGGTATCCCTATCATGTTTCTAAATCGAATTCTAACAGTGGGAACCTTGGTGTCTCATGCTTTCTTCAATTACTGCATGCTTTGCAGGGTCAGGCATGCGTAGAGAGAGAGAGAGAGAGAGAGAGAGAGAGAGAGAGAGAGAGAGAGAGAGATGACCCTTCAACTCATGGGACCAGACAAGTAGAATCATTATAACCAGCATGATCATGCAACAAAGATTTCTTTTGATCATTACGATCATTGGGATCACCATAGATGAAGAAAAATGGTCATGAGTTTTACCAACAGGGCCAGAGTGTTGTAGAACAATCGTGGTCAAAGAAAATTTTGTAATCCTTAAAAATGGATTTCAAACATGAGGCCACAATAATGTTACGTGAATTTCCTGAACCCGTCTAGAGCTCGTGTTTAACGATGCCGAAACCGAACAGCTAGACAGTATAGTCAGTGACTCAAAACATTACCAGCTACGCCAAGAATATGCCTGCAATTTCCAAACTAATTCATACCCATTAAATCCAGACAAGCTTATAAACCAGCTTCAGGCTTGTTCAAGAATCAAGACCATACTGGAATAAAAAAGCAGAGGAAAAAAAGCCCATGTAGCAAAATCATTTCTCAAGTAGGAAAAATTCAACATTCAGATAATGACGACGACAATGATAATAATAGACAGATAATCCATTTGATGATGACTTCAAACCCTAATAGATGCAATTCAAACCATAATAGATATTGGAACCAACCAATCAATGACAGTCAAATTGAGCTGCTGAACTAATAAGTATAAGAATTAAAGAGGCTGATGAACCCTTGAAAGCACCAGATTAGGCAAGGAGATACCTGTCACATAATGTTTAGGTTGAGTTTGTCTTTCAAAAGCAAAGCAAAGCATAATGTCAAATATTGGTTAACCAGTCCAGTTCACACATGCCAAACTTCAACTCGTAGCAAACAAAGTTCCAATGGAAAAAGAATCAGAATGGGGCAACTTATTCATGGGAACCCTATATGGGTATCCCTCAAATGTTTCACACTAGTAAATCACAACCACCTCTGGTACAATCTGAAGAAAAACAAAACCGGCACAAGAAAAACAAGGATTACCTAACAAGAACCTGCAACTTCGCAGAGAACAATACAGAAGGAAATAGAAATCTAGAAATTAAATCCAAAATCGTAGTCTATCTTCTTCTTTTTCTTTTTCTTTTTCTTTTTTTTTTTTTTTTGTGTATGTATCGCCGCCTCACCAGAGATGCATGATGCATTTCTGAATATATGCCGCAATCTGATTTTACATCTCACTCAAATAGCAAAAAGAAACCCTAAAATGGAAATTCAAAACTCAATCCTTTTAACACAAAATCTCTTGTAACTTCTATCTCTAAACTTAAATTCTTCAAAACAGGCACTCCAGTTAGCTCTAGATAAGATAATGAATTTCCTTTCAACTTCTTAACTGAGATATATTCACGAGCGAGTGTGCAAAATTCACAGTTCATCAGCTATACCAAATTTCTTCACCTACTATAACATACTGATATCTGGTATCCTCCTAACCACCAATTCCTGCAACATGTGAAAACAAAGGACAATTATCATGAGATGTATTCATAAGTGCTAGTTACAATGTCTCAAAAGGAAATGGCCTTACGTGAGATTATAAAATTTCCTATCAATAAACAAACAGTTTTTAATTGGCTACAATAGTAGAACTTCATCCAAATCCAAAAGAAGTTGGACCTATGAGGAACATGCCGGCACTGTACTTTAGGCTGCCTCTAACATGAACTCAAGGTCAACTGACTTAATGAGGTAGTCAACCAAAACCCTTCTGTAGGAGAATGATTTCATAATGAAAATAAAGCCTTCGGCTTTGAGAATATACACACTTGCACATTTTAAATGAACGCTAATAATAAACATGCCAAAAACCCATAACTAAATTAGTCAAACACATATAGTTGTAACCAGAGCACGAGTCACAAGGAATGCTGAACAATGAATGTCAAACTTCTATAAATGAGGTTTTACAAAAATTGCCGATAAAGATGGAATTGCAAGAAATTTTGTTCTGTTACAAAGCTCTCTCTGAGTCTTAAGGTGCCAAGAGGCACAATAACCTAAAGGTATGACGACTGTTTTCAGCAGCATATATTATGTCGCTAGTAAGTACATTTAAAGTCCAAGGCTTGAAGCACAGGTACTCAACTTATACCACTTAATACCATTCGGAAGTTTGAGAAACAGGTATAAGAGAACTTTTTAATGCAATTTCACATTAATTAAGTCTATAGTCACTGTGGGGCAAACTTAAAATTTCATACTTGACATAAATAGCAGCTAACCAGTATAATGACAATTAGAAAGTCTTCTTCAGTCGATAACACAAGTTAAAACCTTTGTCTCTATAGCAAAGGAACTTTGTAATTGTTTTTAATGGAAAACTATTGGACCACTTGTTGAAAAGATTCTAACTTGAGAAAAACCTTAAAAGAAGTCCTGTAATAGTGCAATTCATCAGTAAACAAGTGATACTACATTAGTTACCCCATTTTTCAAGTCTTAAACAAAAAAATTATTTGGTTCTAAAACCTCATCATGCTCCATCATAGCTAATTGACAAATGAATTTAATAGTACCCCTAAGTTTTGACACGTGATTCCTTGTCTGCAAAATGAGAAACAGCAATTTATACAAATAGAAATATGAAACAGAATTTTTATGCAACATTATATGCTGATTTAGTCCTATCACTCATTCACTCTAAAAACCAATCAAGGTGGCTTATAATTTAAAAACCAAAAATTTCATATAAAATTTCTCTGTTGAAAATTTTCCCACCACGTCACTCTACATGAAAATTTTGTAGAAGATTTTTCTAATGGAAATCACTTCAATAGACCTATGCCAACAATGACTCTTAATAACCAAGCCCATCGCGCCCCCCACCCCCCAAACATGCAAACACACCCCCCCAACACCAAAAAAACCACCACTTAGCGCACCCCATGAAAGAAATAAAACAAATAAAGGTCTCAAGTCTCAACTGCTTTGTATTCGTCTATTGATATGTACTTGTGAAAAAAAAATATACGTGTATTCATATATACTAGAGGGTGGGCAAACGTGATGTATGTGCAATATTCGATTATCACCGGAGATGGTAGTCATCGTCGTGGTAGATTGAATCACGGAGATGATAGTCAGCGTGGTCAATTGAATCACCGAATATAATCTTATCAATATTGGTAAGTGAATAGGATAGACAGAGTTTAAAATTTATAAATAACTGATTATCAGGACTAGAAGGTGAACACAAGCGATGCGTGCTGTTACCCAGCTTCAAAGATACCAATTGGAGTTCTCCCTTTATATATTAGAATAGATTTCATGAACTCAAAGAAAGTGTTGCACCACAGGATGTATGAGAGCAAGAGTTGTCCTGGCAAAATCAATTCTCCCATGCAGCCTATTTCAACTTCCTTATTTATTTTTCCTATTCAAGATGGAAACACAAGATGTCACAACAAGCTGACAAAAAGACCAAATCTAGAAAGATCTATTGTTTGAAAGACTAGGCAATGAAGGGGACAAATAACCCGCCAGTAAGGTCTCTAGGTGGTTTTACCAGGGACTTGGATTGAGCTTGCCTTCATCAAGTTTGGGGCAGGGAGTGTCTACGGATATGAAGGGCGGGCAGCTTACCCCCATTGTGTAGCCTCCTACCGACTTATGATATGACCATCACTTTCTTAAATCACATGCAAGCATACTACATTGATCATTTTCATTCATTGCAACAATATAAGTCTTTGAACATTATCTCTGAACTAGCAGAGGCCTCTGAGCACAGGTGCATTGTTATATAACCACCAGTGAAGGGTTCAAGCCTCACCACTTGTCATTGCCTTAAAAAACAAACATTAATGTTGTTGATCATTACTATAGTTCTGTACTCAAAATAAATAACGAAAAATTTGGGGGGTGGGACTTGAGATAATTACAATGTTTACTAGTTTTTTCTAGACTCGTTAAGGTTAGTATAAAAAGTTTGGATATTCTCTAAATTTTCAGTTTTTTCTCGGTTTTTATCCCATCAAAGCTAATGTTTGAGCATGATTGCGCCACCCAGCACACATGATCATTTCTATCTAATGTCCCCATTGAGAGAGCATTTCTTTAATCAATCTGAATCCAAAAGATTCATACAACAACAAAATCTAATAAAAAAAGTGAATCCTACTGTTGCAACATTGAAAAAAATAAAGTCTGGAATTCTTTTTTTTTTAATAACTGAACCAGGCTACCCTTCATAAGATTTACATAAAAAGGCATCAAACGGGATGCTGCTCATATTAAAAGACCTCAAAACTAGTCTTCAAACTTAAGGTTGAGGTTAAATCAAGAATCAGCTACTAGAGTGCATAATCAAGGTTTCAGATGGAGGAGTTCATCAAGTATTGTAAGCTCAATGCATCAAGGGTCAGATTTGCAGTTTCAAACTTTGATAAATTTTTGCACCTCAATAATGAGGTTCACAATAGTTACCGTTGGTTTATTTGCAAATACCCTAACAATTTACCTTTTGGAACGCTCATCCAGAAATATGGTACATCTTTGTTCCAAATTTACAAATTTCGCGATCCAAAGTGATTGGAAATTTTTTTTCCTATTTATTTATTTAAGGTTTCTTTAGGAGAAAAAAAAATCAAATATGATAAATCAAAATCTATAGTGAGCAGAGTTTTAATAGGACAAAATGAAATAAATGGACCTAGTGCACCTCGAAAAGTGTTTTTTTATGGTTAATTTAGAAAACAATAAACTATGTTTTGTTGAATTTCTAATTATCAATAAAAAATTGTTTTCACATTTAGTAAGTGTCTTAATACATTATAATAGTGTGACATATACAAGCCTAATCATATTGTACCACATTTTAGAAAATGTAACACACAATGTTCACGTTCTCATTCCTCGTACTAAAACAATCTGCGTTCCAGTTAACATTGATTTATACTGGCCAATAAAATAAAGCAAACCAGCAAAACCATGGTAACTTGCAACTTCAACTCAATGAAACTATCGGCTTAAACATAGTTATTGTTTTGGAATCGAAACTTCACCACAAATTCGATTCTGAAATCATAGTTTCAGATGTATGGGACTATCAGATGGAAGTCATGTTTGCTCCCGAGTCCGTGACATAAATTTAACCTCATTGAATGCTTTATAAGCATTACCACACCCAATGGATCCTCTAACAGTTATATCTTTAAAGCTGATTTCATCGTCTTCTGGAAATCTCTATGTCTTGTAAATATGCATATTTTGTGATTTAAAATAAAGTTCTGCACTCAATAATATAAAAATGTAACTGTTATATTTTTAAGATCAAGATTGAGTGAACGCTAGCTTGTAGTTATTAGTAACTGGACCTTACCTCTATTTGTCTGTCTCGTAGTAACACTATAACCACCAACATAACCAGGAGAACCATTAGCCGGAACATCAGACACTCCATTGCCAAGCCCATAATCAAATGAAACAGATCCCTCTCTCTCAGAGTTAGTCGATCGCCAAGTAGGGTCCCCATATGCCGAATTACCACCATAAAAATCTTCAAAAGCTCCATCATAACTACCATTTGATGCAGCATATGATGATGAGGCAGGCCCACTAGTTGCAGTATTTCTTGCATACCCTCCCCGTCCCAAACCATAGTTGTTATCACCACCTCCATAACCAAGATTCCCACCATGGCTAGAAACATTATTTCCACCTAGGGGTGAAATTGGAGAACCACCCCAATTAAGTCCACTGTTGGCAAAGGTGCCTCCAATGCTTCCACTTCCGGACCCCACATAGGCACTCGAACTTGCTGAGTTTGTTCCATAATTAAGCCCTCTATTCCCCCACAAATTCCTATTCCCTGAGCTAAAAAAGGAAGTGTTTCCTCCATTCCCTCCATCATACCCAACAGAATTACCGAACCTATTTGAATTACCAATATAATAAGGGTTCAATCCCCGCCCATAGCTGAGAGTACTATTGAAGTTCATACTTCCCCCAAAATTTGGGTTCAGCCCTGGTTCGAAGTTCAAACCCATTCCATAACCAGAACCAAATGGAGGAAACCCACTTCGACCACCAGTGATTGGACTGAATCTGCTATCCATTCTAAGACCATAGCCTCCTACTGTGCTTGGAGAGTACCCTTGAGTGTAGCCACTAAGGAGATTGTTGATCCTATTCAAACCATAGTTATATCCACCAAGTGGGGTTCGGCTGGGACTTGGTGACAACTCTTTGGGGACTGCACGCTTGACCTCAACCATTTTTCCATTCAGCTCATGGAACGTTTTAAGTAAAACTTTGTCCACCGCGTCCTCTGAATCATAGGTGATGAATCCAAAGCCTCTTGGTCTCTGAGTGTTGTGATCATACATCACCACGACATCTGTGATGATCCCAAACTGCTCAAAATACTTCTTAAAGTTGCTCTCAGTGACTGTTGAAGCTAAACCTCCAACAAATATCTTCCTTGTCCGTCCTGGTCCTCCTGGACCAGGAGAGCCCTGAATGCTACTACTGCTTCTACTCATTGTGTTCTGGTCATCCCTTGGAACAGCCTTTTTTGCCTCAACCTGAAGATTAAGGACCAATGCACATCAGACTAAAAGACTGATCTCAAAATAATAGACTAGATACGAACATTATGAACAAACTCTAGTATCATGGAAGAGGAGCAGAAACAAGAATAAAAGACAATAATTACTTTCGGCTTAAATTGAGATTTATTTGCCTACATTATCAAAAATAACAAACTTCACAAATTTGGACTCATTAATGAAAAAAAAAACTCCTTTTCCGCCCTCTTTTTGAGTACAAAACAAAGAAGAACTAAAGTGATAAATTGACAAATTCTAAACCAACTTACCATCCTACCATCAATGTTGTGTTTCTCCTTAATGACTCTCTCTGCCACTGCAGGGTCAGCAAATACAATAAAACCGAAACCACGGGCGCGCCCTGTACTCCGATCCTTCATAATTACTGCTTCTAAAACTTCCCCATAACAACTAAAATACTCCTTCAAACGTTCCTCAGTTGTGTCCCAGGAAATTCCACCAATGAATAACTTACCCAGATCGGATTGCATTTTCCTACACAAAACGAATTACTTTGTCAAACAAGATTCTAAATTGTACAAATGTAAATCATTACAACCAAATTTAAAAAACAAGATTGACTTAAATATTTATAAAACAAGCACCAATTCTCTTGCTAATTCAATCTATAAGGTATAATTCCACTTCAACAGAATGACCCATCAAAATTCACCCTTTCACCAATCCATCATGGCAATACAAGCTCGTCAAATACAAATGCAGATAAAAACCAATCGAACAACAACCTTACCTTACTTCAGAGAATTACAGGAAACCACACAACAGTATAGTACGAGGTGGATATCCTCGGATTCAATCCAGAAACATCAGATCCTTTCACAACCAATCCACACAGAATTCCGCTCCCCTGAAAGACCCAACTATAAATCAATCCCAAAAACTTATTAAGATCAAAACAACCGCACCAAATTGGCAAAATAAATAAAATCAATACCCAAATCGAGATTGTGAAAAAACGCACCCGATTAATGAAAACCCAGATGAGAAGTCTTCAAAAAAACAAAGATCTAAGAGGAGGCACGGGAAGAACTGAGGGCATGTTCATCCTCCTCAATACAGCCCCCTATTTTTCTAAATACGTGTATTTACATAGACCAAACAGAAGGAAAGGGGAGGATTTCTGTCTACAGAGAGATGGTCCAATATATATCTATACTTTCTTCTTCTTTTTTTTTCAATTTTTGTTTGAAGATATGGAAATATGTAGAAGTGAGAGAAAGGAAGAAGAAAAAGGGAAAATGGAAATGGGGGTGTTTTGATCTGATAAATGGAAGTACTGCTTGTCCTCCCGTTGCTGCCTTATATATACTTATTGGGAAAATTCATCCTATAGTTCTATGAACTCATGTATGTGCATGCATGGCATGATGTCCGAGCCCACATTATGTGAACCCCACTGTCTCTGATTTCAAGAATCCACCGTAGATTTCTAGAATTCCCTTCTGATTTTCTCCATCAGACACTGTTGATGGCCAAGGACTTCAGTGATGGACGGTATGATCTCTTGATTTTGTTGACTTTGGGTTTTCATCCTGGTGTCCATGAGCATTTGTATGATTAGAAGTTGAGTTAGATGGCACGTGATTTTCAAGGGATGATGGATGATTATTTTACATATTTCTTCATAAATAAAGTTTATTAAAACTTCATTAAATAGAATAAAAGTGAAAAATAATACTATACATCATCATCGTTCATTAGCATGGTTTTTTCAATTTTATTTAGTGGGAAAAAAAAGAAAATAAAGTTCATTTTTTCCCCTATTGATTAGGAAAATGAGAAGAAAATTAATCAACGTTTATAAAAAAAATAATTTTTTGGAAGAAAATTAATAAATATTTTTCAAAAAAAATCATTTTGTGTTTATCTACCCATAAAAATGATTATGTATAAGTAATTTTATTTATTTATTTATTTATTCTTGACAAATTCAAGGTAAACATATCATGTTTGTGTTGTGCGTGACTTCGTCTAATTTTTGTCAATAATTTATCTAAGCAGCAAGCAAATTATAAGTATTAATTTGCACAATGACACAACAGAATATTAAAAAATAAAAACAAATTAAAAAATGGAGACTAGTGGAAATAGGGGTATGCATGGCCTTGGTAATGAACTTGAAACATTTGAAATATGCCGTGATTGGAGAAAACTCTTTTCTTAGCTAGTAATACTCTTCTAAGTTTTCAAGGCCTCTCTAAACCATTCTCAAAAAGCCCGCTTTGAGATTTTTAATTTATGTTTTTTCAAATGCATGTATACATATAATTCCAATGTAAGAACAACTGAAATTTTCCTCATAACAATGTATAACTGAAACTTCTACAAACCCCTTACCTAAAATATGTAGAAGAGAAGCATACGAGGCTTTAAACAAAGGTATGTATTAAATAGATGAGCACCACCTCAAGCATGTGCATTGATTTCATTCCAACTTAATATTTGACATTTAGAAGTTTATATTTGACAATAGGATGTGACAAGTTAACAAATAGAAATATAAAGCATTAAATAACATTTTCAAGTTGGTTGATTAAACTTGTGATCCTGGGTTTAGAATGTGAAAAAATACTTGGGGTGTTGTTTTTTTTGTTCTTTTTGATTAAACTTGTGATCCTGGGTTTAGAATGTGAAAAAATACTTGGGGTGTTGTTTTTTTTGTTCTTTTTAATGATTGGGTATTCAGGTCAACTTGCACGCAACTCGACTAATCTTGGAGCTTGTGTAGTCCTTCCGTCTCACACAAACCAAGTAATTACTGAGTCAAAAACTCTGGGGTGGCCTCAAAGAGTTGACAGCACCTATGAGGTATCAAATTTGAGATTTTAAAATGAGCAAACCTCCAGGTCCCAAGCCTTGATCACTAGACCAACCCCTGGGGGGTTTTTGCATAATGGTAACTTAGTATAAATTTTGTCTTGATTAGGGTCTAAATCTCTCTTTTTTAATGAAAAAGGGTTATATTATTTTTCTAATGTGGTGCTACCTAATAAAAATCATACTAAATAATTGAGTATTTATCTTACTCACCTAAAAATAGGTCATCAGTTAAAACCTTTTCTCCGAACTACTCCACAACTAATGTGTTATTGCTAGTTACATAAATTTTGATATGCTCATATAAATTTGTTTCACTAGCTTATGATATCACATTAGTAAAGTTACGCTACGTGATATCACCATTGTACCAAATATACTCACCAATTGTAAGGACTAAAAAAATGAACATGCAAGGTATTTTTAAAAGTTGTATATTTGTAGGCGATACTTTGTTTTTGTTTTCTTTAGGCATCTTCATCATTTTGTTGAGCAATTTATGCACCATAAAATATTAATTTTAAAATCAAGGGTAACTAAGTTAGTAGCTTAGCTTGATTTATTTTTTGATCCAAAGGAGGAGGAAAAAGTTATTTTCCTTTATCTTTTTTTTTTTTTGAACTTTAAATAACCAAAAGTTATTTTCCTCACATTATTATTTTTCCCATAATTTATCTTTAACTTCCCTTCTTTTTCCTTCAATCTCTTTCCCTTCCACAAGTTCCAAACACAACCTTAATTGTCAATGTACATACTTGAGATGAAAGCGAAAAAGAAAAAAAAATAAAGAAACCATTTTCGTTTTGCTGAAAAGTAAATCTTAAAAATAAATATTTGCATTGTTACTACATTAATTTTGAATTTTGATGATGTATCGCAATCTTATATATTGAACTGGAGATTTGTAGCTCCCTCCAGAAATTGGAGAGGAGCTTGACCCATTACAAAATATAGAGCTTGACCCCATTACAAAATATAACATCACCTGCAGGAACCATGACATTGGTATCAACGGCTAAGAACAATTGCACACTGCAAACTTGGTGTGGGATATTTCGGAGGAAAATTATCTAGCCATATTTTGACTTTCAGGGTATAACGTGGTAAAATCAGCATCTTTCTTCTTTCTTCCCACCAAAGGTCCTTTGGTTTTTCCAATTGGGTAGCTGGCTCTGGCTGTCACTCCCTCTCTCATCTTCTTTTTATCCTCTTTTAAAAAATTAACTGCCCATTATGCCCTTATGTTATGAACCCTACAAGCTTATTTAAGCCAATTCAATAATGGAATTTCAGTCAATTCAACATTTGAAGAATGATGAGGTAAGGCCATTATAGTCACATGATTCACGGACCATTGGCTTAGGTTAGTGGAGTACATTTGTTTTTTTCAACTGCGGTTTTGGCCAACTACTGACTTGTGCTCCAGGACTAGAAATGGCAATGGGATGGGTTTGAGTTGGGGGATCTTTATCCCATTCCTGTCTTACTATGATAACTCCTCTACCAAACCTGCCCGGGTCTGCCCTGCCCTGCTTCCTTTTATGTTATTTTTTTTTTTTTGGATATATCATAGACAAAGCAAGGACTAAAATCACAAAAAATAGAAAAAAATCACAATACTCATATTTCAATAAAATATATACTTATAAAAATAAATACATATATTTATAAATAGGGCGAGTTTGGGTTGGGACAGATTTTGCACATTGTTTTCAAACCTGCCTCACCCTTGTTTAGTATTACCTCATACATGTACCAATAGAGATGAGACAGGACGAAAACTCGATATGTCAAGGTATTTTGTCATCCCTATCTAGGACCACTATGAACATGAACCATATGAATTTCTTGCATTATTTGAATGATGATTGGTCACAATGGGACGTGAGAATGTATCAATTTTGAGACCTTAGACGTAGTTAAGGTACAACTAGGGGTGGACTTCAGTCAGTTGGGCCGAGCCTATATTCAAAATACTTTTCATCAAGTTTAAAACTAAATTTCAAGTCCGCCCATAATAAAATTAGATTGCCAAGCCTACTTATTTATCTCAAAAAATTTTAAGAGATATTTTTTTCTCCAAAAATAATGTTAAAGAAGATAAAGTCTAAATAGATAAATATATTAAAAATATATAAATACATTATTCTAATTATATTTCAAGCCTGATTGCGCTTTAAATAAAATTGTCAAGCCTATACAATAACATAGTTAGGTCTAAAAGATGTTCAAAATCTATAAATGATGAATAGATTGGGGTAGTCATACTGGACCATCAAGTTCATGACCATCCCCAGACATAGCTGACCAGGGGCCACCCCTTGTGGTTAGGTTAGTGGAGTATATGGTTGCTCACTTGTTGGCTTTATGTGCCCCTATCTTTCTTCTCTTTCTTACTTTTAAAACTTCAATAAATATGGTTGTTTGTGTGTGTTTAAAGGCCTTGCAACTCATTTTGAATGAGTTTTCTAGTAGTCCTTCTCTCCTTTACCAAAAAAATAAAAATTCAATAATACCCACGAGGTTATGGATTCTACAAGGGCATTTCAGTCAATTAAATTATGATAAAAGCCAGCATGTGGCCGTGTAATCTCATCTCACCACATGTTTAACTACCTACGAAGCATGTTAAGCAGGGTCATTTTTGTATTTTCACCGAAGGACCATTTTGGCTTTGGTTGGTGAGGGGTCCATGGTTGTTCTGCGGCCTGCTAATAGTTGGGATAGTGATAATGGCAAAGACGCATCACATGCAATACAATAATTGATATAGCATTGCTCATGTCCCCTATATTCTAACCTTCTTGGACAGTTTTTTTTTTTTTTTTTTTACGTGTTTTTAAATAAATGTTTTTCTTTTCTATTAGTTTTTAGTGGTGATTTGGGGGGAAAAGCCAAAAGTCTAAATTAAAAAACTATAAAAGGTAATCAATTAAATTTTCGTTGAAAAATAAAAAGATAAAAAAAATTTGTTTTAAAATAGTTAAAAAAAACTGACTCGTTTAAAGTAAACTGTATAGTGTACACAAAGGGAGATGTAAAGTGAGTTGGGTAGACAGGGGATAGCCCGTTTAAAGGTGGGTTCAACACGGCGTGGCATGACAAGAGCCTAGCCGTGCCAGGCTTGGTCACAAGCCCATTGGGCCAAGCAAGGCACGAGCACAATAATGGGTCCAACAATTAGCTTTTTTTTGTTAAAAGACCCAAAATAACTATGTAACTAGTTTTAAGAGACAATTTTATAATTTGACACATAATTACCGAACTAATGTGCTCGTGCCCATGGATAAGACTGTAAAATAAATCAAGCTATTTGAGCTCGGCTGACATTAAGCTCGTTAAAAGCTTGTTTGAGATCAGCTCATTATGTGAATCAACCAAGCTTGAACATATTTTAAAACTTATTAATTTTATAACTTCAGCTTTAACTTGGCTTGATAAACTTATATATACAAAAAAAAATTCAAGTTAATCGGCTAGATTAAAGCTCGTTTGAGCTCGGCTCAAAAGTTAAATAAGCCAAGCTTGAACACATTTTTAATCTTATTAAAGTTTTCAAATCAAACTTCAACAACCCATTACTCGGTTCAGCTTGACTCATTTATAGTCCTACCCATGGACTATGCCTAGCCCAACATGAGCACAAAGTTTGTTGTGCCCAAAGCCCGTGATTAACACGACACAAAGAGTTGCTAGGGCCGAAAAGAAGCATGTCAGGCCGGTTGACAACTCTACAAGCAAAAGGGGCTAGCGAACTCACCAACCCAATCCCGGCTCAGCCCATATGAAAAGTTAATCTCAGGTAACGCACCGCTGTCTCTCTTTCTCTCTCTCTCTAACCTTCCCTCCAACCATTAAAAAAAACAAAAATATTTGAAAACCTGACTCATTCCCTCCAACTTTCAAACGTTGAAGAAATCAAAATCTCAAATTCAAACCGATACGTATACGCATATTTATTACGAAGACTCTGCTCACCTTCCTTCTCACGCTTCCCTTCTCAAAGTCTTTCACACACTCCCCAATTTTCTTTAAAATTTTAATCTTCATCTCTCCCAAACCTTAGCTTTCTCTCTCTAAAACGCTCAATGTCTTCCTTCAAATCCCCACTGGCCTCTTCTGTCGACAGCCGGAGTGATCGTATGGGTCCGTCTCACCGCTCTTCCGGTGAGATTCACGTAATTGTTGGGCCGATGTTTGCTGGGAAAACTACGGCTCTTCTTCGCAGAGTCAAATCTGAAGGCAACAATGGCAGGTATTTAAATTTTTTTCTGTTTGTTAATTGGGTGAAACTTATTTTGAGTTCAATTCACTTGTTCTGATCTGAAGCTAGAAATTTAAGCGTTGCCTAGATTATGAAATTCATTGGGATTTGTAGGTTTGTATAGTGTGCGTTCAATACTTCATTTTTTTCCCAATATTTTGTTTTGATTTTAGGTGATATATGTCGTATAATTTATAAATTCTGATGCTAATTAATTATAGCTGCTCAAAAGAATTTATGCTATGGATGTATCTTGGATTTGTGGAGGGAAATGAAAAATAAAGAGAAAAGATAGTGAAAGAAGCTAAATTTATATATATTTTGGTTGGGTTAAGAAAATGAATAGATTTGTGTTAAAAAAAAATTCCCTTTTTTGTTTGATTACCCATAAAAAATGAATATGGATAAGTAATTTCATTTTCTTCTTTTTTGACAAGTCTAAGATCCAAACATAGACATTAAATTCTACCAGATGTGAAATTTATATGGAATGTACAAATGTTATTGTTTAATATTAAATATTTTTTCCTGGTCAATCACGTATATGTAGAAATGTTGCAATGATAAAGTCAAGCAAGGATACAAGATATGCAGTCGACTCAGTCGTGACACATGATGGGACAAAATTTCCATCTTGGGCATTGCCGAATCTGTTGTCTTTTGAGCAGCAATTTGGAGCTGAGGCTTATGATAAGGTATTTTAAAGTTGAAAATTTTAATGTTTTAGTTTTGTGTTATGGTGGCTGAGTCTATGTTGTCCTGGTTGTTCCATGGGCTCAGCTGCTAATAATTAGAGCTGTTGAAGTCCTAAACTACCATTGTTAATTATCATGGTTCTATACAGGAATAATTTGGTTCTGTTGTGGCAATTGCACTGCCTTAATACCATATAAGTATTTATTTGATTAACATTACCATGCAATTGGAAACTGATTAATGTTTGTGAAAGGTTGTAATTTATCCTATTTACTCCCTGATATTTATGATTGCAAGAGTAGATCAGTGTGTGGTCACCCCGTTTGAAGAATCACTTGGATTACATTGACGAAAATGCTCCTGAATTTCCTTGAGATACCTGGAATGCTGCAGACTATAATGGGGAATTTTCAAATTTCTATTAGTGAAGTAAGAGAGGTTTGAATTTCATAACAGTGCTTTTAAAAATTTCAGGTTGAGCTACAAAATCCTTTATCTAAGAAAGGGAGAGGTGAGAGGCCTTTAAAAGATCACACCATTTGATTAAAACATCTTGGTTAGCTTGGGAGCACTCTTTCAAAGAACCCAAGAATGTTAACCGTTGTCTATTTCTTTTCATGTAAAAGTAATGCATTTCATAACTAACACAGTGTCAGTCTATGTTCTAAGCTTGGTATTTCCTGTTTTTTTTGGTTTTTATCTTCTAATTATTGGTACATGCTGACAGCTGGATGTGATTGGCATTGACGAAGCTCAGTTCTTTGATGATCTTTATGATTTCTGCTGCAAGGCTGCTGATTGTGATGGAAAAACTGTAATAGTTGCTGGCCTGGATGGGGACTACTTGAGGTTCTGCTTAAAAATTATTTTCTCGTCTTTCCACGCTAGTTATTTCATTAAGCAATTAAATCTTACTTTGTTGTTCTAGTGTTCCCTGCCTGCTACTCAATTTTGATGTTTTCCCCCCTAAATTTTTGCCCTTTGTTGATAATTGTTTTATGAGAAGTCAAAATGTCTATTGCAGAAAGAGCTTTGGCTCAATACTTGAGATAATACCCCTTGCTGATTCCATAACCAAGCTAACAGCTCGATGTGAGCTTTGTGGCAAGAGGGCCTTTTTCACCTTAAGGAAGACTGATGAGACAAAGACAGAGCTGATTGGTGGTGCTGATGCCTACATGCCTGTCTGCCGCCAGCACTATGTCAATGGACAAGCTCTTGTGGAAGCGGCACGGAATGTCTTGGAATCTCATAGTAAAGTTCAGACTGACTCTTATCTGGAGGAAGTTGCAGTTGTTTAGTAACATCTCTGGCTTCTTTACAGATTAATATTCCTCTGGCTTCCTTGTATTTCAATCAGTTGTCGTTGTCTATGTACCTTGTTGAATTTGGATTTTGCAATGTGTCTATTGTACTCCTGCTATGTATATATATAAGAAAGTTTCTCAATTGCAGTGTATCAATATTGGGCACGTGAATTATTTATATTTTGAATGCTTAGGGAGATGATATCAAAGTCTAATGAGGAAACTCAATAAATCATGTAAAGTGATTCGGCTAAATTACAGAAATTGTATTGTTTTTTCATTGTGGAAAATCTATTTGGAAAATTAAAGTAATTATTAACAGTTCTATGTGTCTTCCTTTCATCCCAAACACAGAGGATCAATCATTAGTCACTGGCTAAATTTGGTTATTTTTTATGATATAATTATGATACAGTCACAAACCTATATAGTTCATGAGTTACATCTACTAGGATCTCATAGGGCAGAGGCACCTGACTTCCTCTTTGATTTTCCTCTTCCAAATAAACTAATTCTACATAAGGCCTTCAGTAGCCTGCTTGCAAACTTTCTGTGGGAAGCAAAATTCACAGAACCAATGCAAGCACTCACTTGTCCAAGTGGATTTCTCTTTCTGCTCAATGTTCTTCCCTCCAAACCACATGGCCTCAAGCTCTGTGGATTAGCTGAAACTGGTCCTGATTTCTTCGAAACTGGTTCTTTTTTCGTGGAGATGTCCTGCAGTTGAAGGCTTCTCTTTAATGACATGAGTTCTTGCTCAAGATTCTGAATTCTGAAGCTTGTGGATTCATATTCCTTCCTCGAGAAGTCAGACCTCTGCATTGCCATATCTTTCTGTAGCAAGAAGCTCAGGGGTCTACTGACTGCTTCTCCTCCATCCATATATGGACTCTCACCTAGGTTCTGGCTTTTGGAGTTTGCATATCTCGAGCTTGAGAGGCTGCCGGAGAATTCCCCACAATGGGCATATCTAAACGAGTCTGAGCATTCTTTGAAGGCTTGGTGTGTGTTTAGTTGCTGAACAAAGAGTGCCTGGACAATCAAACGCAGTGGCATCAACTCATTCTGAACTGCTTCAATGCACATCTCTTGTGATAGCTTCTGGCAGTTGAGGTACTTGCACACTAACCCTTTCTCATCTTGTGATATGCCTGGGTGTGCCTGTAAGATCAGAGAACTGGCTCTTAGTAATTAGGGAGAAACTTGGATTCAAAACTAGTTGAGGCTCTCATGGGTTTGGGATATATTCTATATCTTTATGTTCTGGTTGGCAAGGTGAAACCACATCAATTTGAATTGACTGAGATTAAAATATGATCTATATAGGCATATATTAGCTAGTTTTGTGTAAGTTTTAGACCTGTGATGTAAACCTTATCATCTTGTCTTGCCAAATTTCTCAGATTCCAGTTTTGAAAATTGGGTTTTGGCTGATTTGAGATGGTTCAAAGTGCAGGTGAGGTAGATGGGGAGCTGAAGTTTGTGAAAGCTTACCTGCAGAAAGGCATTCAGTGCTCTGTACAGATGATCATGGCTTTGTCTGCTAGATGCTGGAATGGTTTCAATAAGGTCCATGAATCTTTTCGGCCCCATTTTTGGATCGGAAGCTATATGTGAAAGATATAAATCCCACAATTCTGCAACAACAGAATTGCTCGCTGAAGGAGTATGATTTAACTCCATGTTGGATGACACGTACACTGAAAATATGCGCTCCATTGTATCCAACTCTATGCTGGAAGAGATGGGCTCTGTGCCATTGGTAGGAAGTAGAAAATCTTCCACCTGTGCCAAGTGCAAACCAGATGCAATCTGATCTTGCAGCTTTGCCATGCTGTTGCCTTTCAGACCAAGTTCAAGGGACCTAGAAAGCAATGAGAAGTAAAAACCAACAAGGATCACTTTACTAGCCTTCTCCCCCATTGGAAGCAAATCAAGAACACCCTCTAAGATGACTGAAACTCTGTTCCTACTACCATTATCCCCATTTCTCTCACCTGAATTCTCCCAAAACTGGTGAGTTTTCTGCGAAAGTACCCATTTGTTTGCGTAGAAGACAACAATGGGGCTTACATACTTCTCTTTCATACCTTGTCTTCTCAAGGACCCGATTATCCTTCTGAAGAAGCCAAATGGCAGAGCAATGAGATCCTTGATCCACAGATCCTGGCGGGGTATTTCCTTAACTGTTTTGCAGCTCCAGGCTTGACCTGCCAAAGCCTCCAGTGTAACTACTGGCTGGTCCCGTCTCCTCTCTGGATCAAGAATCTCCATGCAAGCCATGAAAGCAAGAGACTCAATGCATCGGCTCACAATAAGCAGCTCTTCTGCCCATGGAAGCAGAGTTTGGCATTTTTGGAGAACAATTAAGGTATCATCCCAACTCTGCAAGACCACCTGGTTTAGATATAAATCGAAGCGCTCACAGAGGTTTCCAGAGCCATGCTTTTCTGTCATTTCAAGAAACTCTGCTGCACATCTTAAAGCTGCCACATTGAAGGGATCGACTAGCGTGGAGGAACCGTAGATGAAGAGAGCAATCATCTCGAAGGCCTCTGGTCCTCCTGGGAAATCTTGAGGCAGCTGAACCTCATTCGAGTCATTCAAATTTCTCTTGAAGTATCCACTCTTGGAAGACAGTGGGTACTGCAAAAAACAGCAAAGAAATGGACTGTAAGGTAAGCTTGCCAATTATAGAATTCATCATTTTCTGTTTGAAAAGTTCAGGCAATTTTTCTGTAGAACTAATTGCAAAAACATGTGGCAACACTCAGCTACAGAAGGGACATTCTGGAAGTAATCAAGGAATTATTCTATCCAGGCTCTTTGTTCAAAACAAAAATATATTTTTGACATGAACTTTAAATTTGACTAGGGAGTCTGATTTTCATCATACCTTGTGCAGGTTAAAGGTTCTCTCAGCGACTTGAACACGAACAGAAACTGGTAAACCGGTCTCTTGGCTCCTGAAATAAGCCAATCGCAGTTATGAAGGTTAGATATTTCAAGACCACACACACACACACACACACATGCACACACAAGGTATGATTTGAAACAAACAGAACCCATGAACTGATAACCTTACCAAGAAAGTGTCTTAATCTTGAGGAGGGCACTAACATTTGGTGATGAGAAAGGACTACAGAGAACTGGGCTGTCTTTGAGGCTAGCAGTGTCCATTACCAAGGCTCATGAAAAGACTACAGATTCAGAGAAACTGAAACAATGAATGGCAATCACAGCCAGCTGAACTTATAGTCAAGAATAAATGTGAGTTCTCTCTCTCTCTCTCTCTCTCTCTCTATATATATATATATATATATGACTATCTCTTCATGGCCATTGCTTGAACTCCATCTTGGAGATTGAGATAGTCATATTATAAGTCCAAGTAAATCTTCTACAACTCAGAAAACCAGGAGAAAAGAATGAGAATGGGAGAGAAAAAAGAGGTGGGTTTGAGCACTTTGTTCACACACATTCGTGCAGTTCTTTGCTTTTTCTATATTTTTGGTCAAAGTCGTATGCACACGAGCGGACCTCAAAATCCAAATTTTAAGGCTTCGAAAACGTTCTTGAGGGTTGGGAAGTTGGAATCCTGTGCCATTTCTTGACCTTGGATAGAAGAAACAGATGCAACTTTTTTTCCACTCTTCATACAAGATTTCTATAACACTACACGTGATGTAACCCTATTTCAGATCTATTAGCTAAGTATTCTGGTTTGAGATAAGATATAGGACTTGATTTACACGTCCCATCAAGCCTGAACCTTTTGGCTTATTGGTTTTCCGAGTTTGAATTGCGGAAAATGGATATCTAGAAAAGAGCTACTGCAGATGGCACAAGTGAGATCAAATTTTATAGCAGGTTCCATACTGGAATAGTCCAACTCATAAATCATCCCATGTGTTTAGACTCACCGGGACCATAAAACCTTCATAGAGAAGTGTGGTATGAATCACAAAAGATAGATGAAAAACGGGGGTGCATGGGGAAAGAGAAAAGGCAAAACTAGAAGATATCAATATGATAAATATTATAAAGGTGAGGGAGATGAAGTGCGGAAGAAGTTTTTAGTTTGCTTTTATTGTAGAAGAAGCCAACACCCAAGACGGCACGGCCGCTGAAAATTGGGATGGCTTTGGGGTTGAAAGGTGGTTTTGCTTGCTTACTCCCCAGCACGTCTCATTCCCAATAAATTATTTATATTTAGTGTTGGACAGTACCTATAAGATTGCCTGTGTTTGTTTTGCACGATAAGGGTGTGAAATTGGACTACTATTTTGTGTTTAGCTTTATCCCATGTTTAGTTGTGCGAATCTTCTTAAGAGAAGGCAGGATAAACATTAAACAATTTGAAAATTCAGAATTGAAGGTCAAATTACAAATTATCTTTCGAAAAATTTAAATCCTGAGATTAATTGTCTTGGGATTCCTTACCCTGTTTATCCCATCCGACTAAAGAACTGTGGCCTATAGAGTTTTCATATTCTGAAGAAGCAATTCCTTAAATATAAGCAGAGTTACTGCTTCAGGTCCTTAGAAATGAAGCAACACATTCCTTCAAATATGCAATAAAATAAAATAAGTAGCCAAAAGGAGACTTAAAATTTGCTTGGGGTTTTGGTCGTGATCTCCTTATTGTGAGCATTTATAGTCGTAAATTTAATCATTGACTACTATTATTATTGATGTGCAGTGGCATTAATTCTTGTGGAATTGTCTCTTGGAAAATTTGCTTTGGCTGCTGTTCAATTATTTTTCTGCTTGAAGCTCTGGTTTTACTTCTGATAATTAGAGAGCGGGCCTTCATGTAGTGGTAAAGTTGCTCCAATGTGACCTAGAGTGTCATCGGTTCGAAATACGAAAATAACTTCTCTGCATGAGGGGTAAGGCTGTGTATATTTGACTTTTTTCATGAGATTCTGTATATTCGACTCTTCTCAAGCCTTGGAGTGGCGGCTTTGCAGGATTCCCGTTCATTGGGTTACCTTTTTATAACATCATATAACAACATTTATGTAGAAAATAACAAATAATAAAAATGCCTAAACCAAAATTTCATCCATTCCACCAAAGAAACTTTGCTGCTTCTGGGGCAGACTGCTTGCCTGTAATAATTTGTGATCATCAACTGGTTTCCAATGGTTCATTTCCTTTCCCTGTGACTGGTTGTTAATTTTTTGGTTAAGCGAAAAATTTCAAATTGTACCCATTCAAACAGATGGTACAAGATAAACACAGAATTTAGTTTGAGAGGAAACAGGAGAAAAAAATAATAATAAAATCGATCGATCAATGACAATAAAAAATTATTATTGTGCAAGTGGGCAGAAGAATTTTGAGGTTCTAATGCAACTAGAATATCAAGGTTACAGCTGAGCCGGGGCTGGTCTGTCAAGATAAAATACTCGAAGTGTGATTTACGAAAGTAAATAATGGACCTTTTTTTTTTTCCTTTCCAGAAAGTGATAATCTTCAGATTTATGAGCAGTTTTCTGCATGAAGATAAGGCACAGGTATTATATAAAATTTAGTTGCTGAGTTTAGAGAAAATTAACCCCCATAGAGAAACCTAACCTGAACAATTTTGATCTTTGTGCCATGGGAACTGTAGGCTTAAAAGATGGAGTTGGAGGCTTCCTCAAGTCCACTACAAGCTCAAAGATCCGTATCTGGCCGAGCACTAATCCAAATTCACCTTGCTTTCAAAGCAATCGACTGAGACTTCAATCTCTGCTTATTATCTAAAGTTAAGGCCTCTGGCATTGAATTTATATGAAAATTATACACAGCCCCATAGCTGCACAAGTTGGAACATAAATTCAATAAACTTTCTTTTTGACAATATCAAGTGGCTAGAACCCAATGATCACAGCTCTTTCAAAACCACTACGGCATACCTACCCATGTATATGAGAAAAAAATAAAAATGAAAGTTTGCAGTGGAACATAGTTGCCGAGAAGAAGTAACGGCTGCCTTTTCAGAGACGTTTCACATCAGAATTCATCAGGCTTTAAGGTCTTCCTCGTCATAGTCAACCTCAGAAAGGAATGGGTCCTTAAGAAGATCAGCAGCTGAGGGTCTCGCCCTTGGCTGGCCAATGCACTTCTCAATGAAGGCCTTCAATTCCGGATCACTCACTTTGTTCATGGCTTGAGGCTTCACTCCGGCTGTCACCTTCTTGTATATCTTGACTATACTGTCACACTCACTATATGGTATCTCCAAGGTCGTCATTTCAAGCAAGCACATTCCAAACGAGTATATGTCCACCAACTCTGTGTAATCCTCCTCATACAGTTCTGGCGCCATAAACTCTGGTGTGCCTAGTAATGAATGTGCATGATGGCTCTTCCCCACTATCGCTGCCAAGCCCAGATCACCAATCTTGACCTACACACCCAAATAAGATCCCATTTAATTTCATTTAGTTGTCATGTAGAGGCAAAATAAAACTAAAGCACTTGGAAAAAGAACGTCATCTTACAATTCTATTTTCTCTGTTTTGTTAACAATCAAACAGAGGTTTCAATAAGTTGAAAGAGAAGTAGATACCTTTCCAATGTTTCCGTTGATGAAAATGTTACTGCAATTGAGATCTCTATGAATGATGCAAGGGTCATGAGTATGGAGACAATCCAAGCCCTTGAGTATCTGTCTTGACCACTTCTTCAAGGCCTTCATTGACACATGGCGATGCTTCTTCCTGTAATCCCTCAGACTCCCTGACGTGAATGCCTCAGTAATAAAATTCAACGTGTTATGCTCGTTATCCTTCCAAAAGCTGTAGAGAACAATAATGTGCTCATTCTCCAATGACTTCAGCAATGTAATCTCTGCAAGAAGCCTCTTGATGACAGAAGGATCATCACTGAACTTTCCTAACCGAACCTGATTCCATGCCACGTCTCTTCCTTCTCGTTGATCAAATGCCCTATAAACTTTCTTGACAGCACCAGCACCAAGCAGGTCGCTGTACCGACCAAACCTTCCAGATGGATCAACTTCAACAAATGGTTCTTTGTCTTGATCAGATGAATCAGGACTTTCAGATGGCATCTCGAAATAATGTCTTTCAGAAGAAAGAAAAAAAAAAAAACAGAATTCAAAGAAAAGCCACCGGACAAAAAGCAAGGGCAAAGAAACACAATTTCTGATGATATACCACAATCTTGAGTCAGTTCACAACTGGAAAACAAGAAACTGCAAGTTGAGTCTGTAATAACATAAAATAAGAAATTAAGGTTTGAACTAGCAAATACTAATTTGAAACATGAAAATTACAGAGAGACGCATTTTTAAAGCTGAAATAACAGGCTCAACTGATCAATCAGCATGAGAAATAAAGAAACACAACTCAAAACTATTGAATAGCATCACTGCTCAAACTAGAATTTAGCCGTGGCTCACTGCTAAACATTCAAGTGATTGAGAAAATATAACTTCCGAGAAATTATACTACAACAAAGGAATACATTTTGGTGGCAATACTGCAGATTCACCTAGCTGATCAAATTAGAGCTGTGGTCATTAGTGATTTCAAAACCAGGTTTCATCCACTCAATTGACGATCTAACTGAACAATGAACAATCAGCAACCAAAAAACTAAAGTGAAGTCAAAATAATAGTAGACAAACAACACAACTAGGCATGTACAACAATTATAAATTATTGAACCAGTCAAAAAAAAAGGGGAAAATCATCAATAAAACTAGCTTAAAATTGAATCTCTGATCATATTATACTTTTGTTCAACAACATTCGTGTTGTAATCCGGCTAAAATTTGAATTAGTAAGATGGAATTAGAAAATCAACAAATACTAATGCCGAAAAACAAATCAACATGATCCAAAGCACCAAAATAAAACAAAATTACCAACAAAGACTGCTTCAGTTGACCTAACAGTAGTGTTTTGACTAAAATTCTTACAGTTAAAATCCGATCAGAATATGAGAAAGAAATCAGAAAATTTCCGAACAAGAGAATATTCCAACAGCTGACATAAACAAATCCATCAAAATCGTATAAAATGGAAGCAGTTTCGCATTAAGTTCAACTTAGGGTTTCAACTCTGAAATTTATATTAGAGATCGCGATATTCATTACAAGCACCGATCAAAACACAGAGAAGCAACTCTCACATCAAAACGAACAAATCTAATCTCCGAGCCTACTGAACTCGAAACAAGGGCTTCAATTATCAAAATTTCAACCGATCAAGAATAGCGAACAGAGAAACGACGGAGATAGGAATTAGGAGTTACCTTGGGACTGCAAAGTTGGAAATTTCTCTGAAACACAAAACGCAGCGAGAGATCTTTCGCAAGTGTCTTCAACGAGAGAGAAGAGAGAGAATGGAGAATCGGAAGATCGGATGAGAGCGGAGTAGAAGAGAAGTGATGCTTCAAGAAGCGAACACAGCTAGCTTCGAAAAGGCGGGGAATGTTTCGAGACGGTAGTTATAGGCCACACAACTAATTTTGGATTAGGATTACAGCCTGTTTGGAAAAGAGAAAATGAAGGGCAATAAAGAGAAAATCTCATTTTTCCGTTGAGAGCCTTTGTTCCCAGTCCGAAGTGCATTCTTAGTTGTAAAATAGGTGAAAAGTATAAACCGTCACGGTATTTTTTTGAAAGGTAACTCTTGTAAAGAAATATTGAAACAAAATAATGTAGTTGTCTATTTTTTATATAATGTTAAATTTATTATTGTATTGATATGTTAAAAGCTATTATTTTTCGTATATGTTTTTATAACAAATTAAACTACTAAAAAATATATATTAATTTCTAAGGATAGTCTCAAATAACAAATCTGAATTTTTTGCTTTAGTGTTTTCAAATTTTTTTTTATGTTAATTAGTTTTGCATTTATGTTAATAATGCATTTTCAAAAAAATACATTAGTAAATTTTTTTTAATAAATAACCGAGAGATGGCATTAAAAGGAAAAAAAAATTATCAAGGTGTGAAATGGCAAAGTTGGAGTTTTTTTTTTCCCCGGGGGGGGGGGGGGGGGGGGGGGGGGGGGGGGGGGGGGGGGGTGGGGGGGGGTGGGGGGGGGGGGGGGGGGGGGGGGGGGGGGGGGGGGGGGGGGGGGGGGGGGGGGGGGGGGGGGGGGGGGAATTAGGGGTAAAATTGAAAAGTTAAAAATTTTTAATTGTCTTGTCAAGGGGTGGGGCGTCGGGGGGTGGGAAAAGAGTTTTTCTTTCCCATTTGATGTTGAGTGAAGGAAGAGAAAGAAAGGGAAGAAAAATATAAGAGAAAATTATTTTTCTTTTCATAATCTTTTTTTTTTCTCTTTGCAATAGTAATCTTATTATTTTCATTGCTATTTTCTTTATATTTTAAATAAGAAAGTAATTTTTCTTCTATTGTAAAACCAAAAAAGGGGGAAGAAAAAAAACCCTAATTTTCCTATATTTTCTCCCTTACTTCCTTTTCCTTTTTGTTTCACAAGTTCACAAATACTCTTAGATTAGCTTGTGGTTACGGAGTGTTAAACTAAGACAATTGGTGTCTTGGGCTAATGGGTGGTGATAGGTCAGTAAACTTGTAAGGTCTGCTCACAGGTCATTGTGAACATTTTTGGTTAATTGTGAAGAAAAATTAGGTAAAGGAACACCGGTGTGGTGCCTGCCAAAAACTTTTCGATGCCAAAATTAAATTTTGGAAGGATAATTGTGCAAAGCTTCGGCTAAAGTTTTGTATACATACCTTAGGAAGAAAGGCTTAGGGTGCCTTTTATACTGGTGTGGTTTTTGGAATAGTCCTAGGAGTATCTGTAGGCAAGTAGTGGAAATGATAACTTTTTCACGTAATGATGAATTGTTGGGTGGTTAGGATGTTGGCAGGGTAGTGGAGGACGTGGTTGTCCTCCCTTACACGCGTTGCCTCTTTTGAGATTTGTCAGGCTAATGACAGCCTAGTAGAGAAGGTGATTGTCCCTTCACGCGTTGTCCTTTTAGCGTTGTACTACCAACCCCAATATCAATTACCAAGGGATTACTTGCAGTTATGGTCCTCACGGGCTGAGCGAATAGGTTGGTCGGCATATTTCTGTCTAGCACTGCCCGCTCGGTATAAACTTGACTGACGTGAATTTGTTCAGCACCGTTCTTGTTCAACGTCTCCCACTTAGCGATGCTTGAGTGCCACGTCATCTGTCTTACTTGAACGAGTTCCTTATAGAGGCGCAGTCTGCTTTTTGTTGAGACCTTGCTCAGCTATCCCCTGATCGGTCCCCATCAAATGATAAAATGAGAGGTACTACAAAACAGTAAACGAGCCAAATCGAGATAAGCAATGAGTTATCAAGCTCGACATGAAAACTTAACAAGTTTCACAACACATTAAATTTTATTTTTTGTAATTAATTTTAAACTAGCTCTAATCAAGGTGAACTTGAAGAATTTGGTATTTTATACAATTCTACGATGCACATAAAGTTATTGATTTAAAGTCAAAACATTAACGAGTTTTCAAAATGTGTTCAAATGTAATTTATTTATAAAATGAGCCGTTCTTAAATGAGCATTAGCCAAATACAAATTAAGTTCAAGTAACTTAATTCGTTTTACGCCCTGCATATACTGCTGTCCTTGCCATTATTAACTATAAGACAACTCATGTGACGCCTTTGGGCTCACTCAAATCCTTAATCACACCCTGAAGCTCCCGACGCTTCTAGGATGGTGGCTTTCGTTCTGTTCAATGTGAAGCTCGTGAAAACAATAAATGGCAACCGTTTTATTAGGTTCAAGATTATTCAGCGCATCTGCAGAACAAAAATCATCATAGAGAGCAACGAGTCGTTAATGGCTGCACATCAAGGATTCAAAATGTTGAACAGTACAGCCTGTGTTTAGCAGTGCAATGTCTCAGAGATAATTGACTTCACAAGCAGCAGCGAAAAGTTCCATAAAATGAAATGAAAATGCAACGAGCCTTCTCTGCAAAGGGGAGTTCACGAAACACCCGTGCCGGGTTGGTTGCATCGATCACGACTTTAACAAGAAGTTTGCCGTCATATATGTAGAGAGACACATAAAACCTAGAGCTACATTACCAACTAAAAGGCCATTATCGAATATTGATCTAACCAACAGAGCTTGTTGAGAGGGAGTGAGTACAGACCTGCATTCTCACACGCACTTCATAGAGAGTTTCAGTATCAAGGCCATTAAAGTTACTCTGCGGGAGCTAGAGCTGAGGTGTTTCAGACTCCTCTCTGAGGATAATATCTGTACAGATCATGTATACACTTACACTGGCAATGAAGCATCTTACTAGTTACAAACCTATGTCAGTCAAATGCACAAATGAAGATTCAGTGAGACCAATAGAGAGAACCAATAGAGAGAGAGAGAGAGAGAGAGAGAGAGAGAGAGAGACCCAAGATGGCTCATGTCAGAATTAGGATGGAAACAAGTGAATTCTTTCAAGTTGAGTGAACTCCAACTCCAAGGGTTAGCGCCACAGACATAGAGGAGGCCTTTAAAAGACTGGCTCATGTGACACGAAGACAACATGGTATGCAGATGGAACCACAAATACATGAAAAGGATCCGCTGGAAGTCCTCAATTGTAACAAGCCAAAAAACCCACTGAGTATCAGATCCCAACTATCAAGCAACTTCAACTATGAAACAAAGGGGAAAAAAACCCCAGTAAAATATCACTAACGTAGGGCACCAAACTCAAAACCTAGAATATGATGGTTTAAAAGGTCTTATATGACCCAAGCTGCTTTTGCTAAGTATTAAGAGCAGTTTAGCTTATCAGCAAGAAAACCAAATTTTTTCAGCTTTGTTGTTTTTATAAGCTAAGACTAACAAAAAAGCAACCAAAAAAAAAAAAAAAAGCAAAAGAGCTGAAAAAATTGGTTTTTCTGCTTATGAGCCAAAAAAAGCCAAGTAAAAAAAGCTTGAAATAAGTCCTATGACGCGGATCCTAAGATGAGTTGGTGGCAATGCCCAACCCCGACATCCCTAATTTTGTGGCAACTAGAATATGGGAGAGAATTGGTCCCATAACATAAAAACTGATATAGCAGCAGTACCTGCTTTGCAAGGATTTCGAATCTAGATATCACTCAGCGGTTGCTAGTTACAACTTGGGGTGCAGTATCCTGTCTGCAATATCCAAAACCTGTCTGATATCTTAAAACTCAAAACAGAGGTTGTCTTGATTCCTATTTTCAGTCACTCATCACTTGCCCAACAACCAAACATATCGAAACGGATTTAGCATATTCTGGTTTCTTGGGGTTCAAATATAAAATATCATCCCCCAAAACATGATGCATATCAGTTACACAGTAACTCAACAATGATCCAAAGCAAATATGAAGAAATCCAGAAAACCAAGTTGGAAGGGTTGGAATAAAAAGAATAAGGAGTTGAATGAACACAACAAACTTTTAAATTGCGTTAGAAGAAGAAGAAGAAGAAAGAGAAAAAGTACAAACAAAGCAAAATTTTATCCTAGTTAAAAATAGCCCAGCAGAGCAATTTCACAGAGTGAGCAGTTCTGAATTACTCCCACATTTTTTGGAGAAAAAAAGAAGAAAATTATAGGACGAAAAAAAGGACTCTGGCTGGCATCGCTGATGACAACACCAAAGATGTTGAATGTTATGAAAGGAATCTAAGAGGACATCAAACAAAGAGCAGTAACCACACAACAAGAAGTAAGCAGTGATCAACTCCAAAATAATTCTTTAGGCATACCCAGTGGTTGAGTTTAATGAATTATTGGCTTCAACCTATTCATAACATCTTTCAATATATGCAACCAAGAGAAGTCTTTACACATCCTTACAGGCATTAAACTAAATAATAATGTGGAGGGACAAATAGATAACGAACATGTAGATCTGCAACCATGTAAACTAGAACCTCCTATCAAGATTTGGGCCTTTTACAGTCCCATGAAAATTTAATGACTAGACTAGTAATTGGATACAAACTATTCAGTGACATAAAAAGAAGGCAATTTTAACATTTTTTTCAAGTCCAACAAGATCCAAATAGAATATTCAGTAAAAACTTCTACATTTTATTAAATTTTCTTGCATTCATCTCACCAACCTTACAAGTCCCAAAAGATTAAAATATTATACATTACAGTAGGAATAGCACTGCTAAAAAATTTATGGAACAAATATAAAAGAAGGATTGATATACATACTACCAAGGGGGATTAGAACCCTCCTTTACAGAAGGTGACAGGGAATCCATGCTCCCCTCTTTCCCAAACCTTGACATACTCCTTCCAGTTTTTGGAGTACCTACCCCAGGACTTGCACCCCGATAACTGGCACGAAGAGATTCATCAACAGAATGAGAGGACTTTGCAATTGCATTACGCACAAACTTCTGGGCGGCAGTAGAGAGTGTTCTTGCACTCGGACTAGCACTTCCCCCTCTAACTGGTGATGGCAATGGTGGTTTCTGAAACATCTTAGACCTCTCGCGCAATTTACGAGCAGCTTCCCTTGATAACGAGTGAGCCTTTACATCTCTAGTAGGTGGCAAAGGGATCTTAAAATGGGCCCCATCACCACTACCACCAATACCAATTGGAGTGTCTTCAGGCTCCAATCTCAGTGGTGTCCCTTCAATTTCTCCCCACGTTATAAAAGGCGACTCATCCACGCCTGGTGCAGGAGATGGAGTCCGAACATATTTATAACCATTCTCAGCTTTCTTAGATGATTCAACATAAAACAGATTAGGGGTCTTCCTCAAATCTTCCAAATCATACTTCTTCAATTTATCCCCTTGTCTGTCTGACAATGATAATGGAACTGGAGTCGCCCCGGGAACAGGGTTATAAAGCACTGCAACAGTATCTTCCTCTCTTGGCCTAGAATCCATCATTTTACCATGAAAACGGGTATTGGCCCGACTAATTTCCTTTGTCAAACCCTTAAGCCTGTCTGCCATTTCCTCCTCGGTCAATGGGGCTTCACCCATATCAGATGGATTATACATCAACAAATTCTTAGCAGTATACTTCCACCCTTCCAATGTACTTGGAGGCTGATCTGACGTCCCATACCCATCAGTAATTCGCTCCCTCTTCACATCCTCAATCACTGTCACTTGCTCCTTTTCACCTTCTGTCAAATATTCATATCTCTCCTTCCTCTTCCTATTCACCTTCTCTATAATTTTTGAGAAACTATCATTGTCCTCACTAGTATAGCTCCTAAAAAACTCATCAAGCGTCAAGGAAACATCAACCAAACTATCATTCGACTCACCAGCGCCCAAAAACTCATTAGTTGCTACACTAGGAGTTTTATACAACTCCAAAGGAGTGGTTGTTCGAAAGAAGGTAGAGCCTGGTGTTCGAATTTTACCTTCTGTGGAGTCCGGATTCGAAACGTTCCCTCTTCGACGCTCGATAATCTTCAATTGGGCATCGCGAATTTGAACAGGGTCGCCGCCCCGAACAGCTTCGAGCCAATCGAGACGGTCCCTGAGCTTGGGGATATCCGGAAAGAAGTCGCGCTCGATGATCTTCTCAATTGCGGCGACGTAGGCGTCCTCGTCCAGGACGGTGGACTGTTTCTTAGGGTTTTTGTCATAAGTCGACGAATTACTAGGGTTTCCTACAGATTTTCCAGAGAGAGACGGTGATGGTGAAGAGAGGTGGCGTGGTGAGTGCCCTGGAGATAAAAGCATAGTTCTAGATGAATAGAGAAAGAGGGGGTTTGAAGGGTTAAGGAATTAGGGTTTCTCTGAAACTACTACAACGGATCAGAAACAGTTCTAGATGGAGATAGAACGAGGGGTTTGAAGGGTTATGGGGTTAGGGTTTGTCTGAAACTACGAGGGATCAAAAACAGGAAAAGGGAAGGGAAGGGAAAAAGTATGGAATTACCTTGTTCCGTCGGGAATTGAAGACGAAGAACGAATGGATGAACACAGATTGGGAATCAGAGTTCAGAGATCGAAGACGGCGACTTCGCGATGGCAGCATATGAACAATTAGGCATGCCGCGTGCGGCCGCGTCGCAGCCAAATTTCGTGCTTAGGACCAAATCGTGTCGAAAATGGGATTTTGGAAAGTACAGGAATGGAATTGTAATTAATTATTCTCGATATTAAATGAAATCTTATTTTAAAAAATTGTGTGACTGACAATTTTTACCCTCAAATATTATAAGCAAATGAGAACAAAATGATAAGATGAAAGAGCCTTCCAAGGTTAAATTGAATTCGCTCCAATTCCAGTCATTTTTTACGAAGTTTTAGTATGGGATTTAACTGAATCAAGTCACTTTTTGTCATATCCTCCCATTCTAAATATATTGTAAACTATAAAAAATATTCTAGATTATAATTCGGGCTGATGAAATAATGCCCAAATTTCTGTTTTTTTTTTCTATCATAATAAACTTATTCAACTATAAAAACAAACACCCCAAAAAAGAAAAAGATATCTATTATTCTTAGTCTTTTTTAGCACACTTATAAAGTTTGCTTGAAGTCGTCGCGAGCTCTATGTTTAAAACTTCAAAAAAAGGTGAATGTTGAACCAAAAAAAATGTCTCAATGCGCAAAAATAATGATAAATTGGGTTTAAAACATTTTAAATAATTGAAAGAATTTTAAAAAAAATAAGGCACAACTCTCCAATATCATTTTGACGTGGTCCAAATTTTGATTACTAGTTATTTTAAAAGGATTGAGATCTACCGCTTGGTGCGTCCAACTAATAATATACAAAGTAAGTTTATTTGTAAGACTTTCTCTATGCTCTAACACTTCATACAAGTGTTGTCCTTTTCTTCAATCTTCTTCTTCTTCAAACAAAAGTAATGCGGTGTCACAATTCATGCTAATCATGCATTCATAGAAACCTTATAATGATTCTTGATTACACTGGACAAGCTTACTTGGCAGAAGCCCATACAACAACCCATGATGTAGAATTGAAGCCCAGCCCAAGAAGGCCCAAAAAGCCAAACTGAAAGCAAAAACTAGACTATTCTGTTGTGACTTAGCTTGGCCCATCCCATTTAAACTCAATTTTAGGATACTGGCATCGCTGCCACGTGGGAAACTCTCTTTAAAGGGGAAATTTGTTTTTAGAACGAAGACAAAATACTCCTAAAAATTTAAGAGATTTCTAAGAAATATTTTTGAGTCATGTAAAAAACATGCTTCAATTTGACTTTTTTTTTTAATCCCCGCCCATTGCCCAAGCCCAAAGTTAGCTTCGCTCGCACTAAGCTGGACCCCCTGGTGAGTCTGGATCATAAGTTTGTAAGCTTGGCTTGACCCGAGAGCTGACTAACAACTTGCTCCAAAAGCCCAAGAAATTTTAAAAGGAGCTGTGCATCAATTACAGAGCACTCTCTTTCTCTCCTACCATTTTTTTTCTCATTTATATATATATATATATATTACAAGTATAATTCAATACTTATATTTGTACTACTTAGATAAAGTATTAAGAAGATTAAGAATTTTGCCTTAGTCATCAATGGTGGACTACTGCAGTAAACACGGACGTACACAGCTTTGACTCCTAATTGTGTGAGAACAATTGACCCTCAGTAGTCACAGTGGTGACAAGTAACTATCTTTTAATAAAATTTAAAGAGAATTTATAAAATAATAAAAAAATTAAATAGCGATCCAAACCCACCCAAGCCTGATACGCTCTGTGGGCCGTGGACTGTGCCTCGGTTTAGAGGTTAAAATTTGGCCCGAATCCTCATTCAACTCGGTCCAAATTTTGGCGAGAACCAGCCCGGTCCGGCCATCCCAAAAAATCTACGGAAAGAATTCCACTATTCGATAAACATCGACGGCCAGAATGAAATCACCGAGCCTATATATATCACAGCAAGAGGGACCTTAAACCCGCAGCTGCTTTTGGTTTTAGGGTTGTGCTCTTGCCGGCAGAAGCATGCCTAGGCTTTTAGGGTTTCGTCTATGACGGTATATTTGTGCTGTGATCTCTCTCTCTCTCTTCATCAGTGCTTAACCAGGGATTCTGATTTCTGATATGTGATGCGTAGCATAGATATTCGTTTTTGTTTTGTCGTTCGGTTTTGAATTGGTCGCGACGATTTCCTTGAATTGGAGCGAACTATTTCCGTGTTCGTATATTCCAACGTTAAATTGTCGCAAGATTGAGCCGCCCGTTGATGCTAAAGCGGTTGAGATTCCCTTAATCGGGAGTTTCCTGCTGTCGATGGGCGGCGATCTCATATCCTATCGCCTTGGGGAGTAGAGTTTCTGCCATTACCTCTTGGGATTTGCCATGAGAATTACATACACATATATGTAACGTAGATATGTATAAATGTATAACTTTTTTTTGTTAGAATGGTTTTGGGGCCTGTGAGGATATCAGTTAACCAAGAACACCATCTTTCGGGACTGAATGGCTTTACAAAAGCCTTGCTGACATTCTGCAATTCTGAGGCCTGGATTTTTCTTCTTTCTTCTTCACAGCTAAAGTTTTCAGAGAAACGTTGTTCGTGTATTTCTGATACCGCTATAGATCTGGGAAAAATATGATCTGATTGATTCTTGTTTGTAGCATGTTGTGACATTGTTTTTCATCCATTTTGATTTGTTTTGTATTTTGACTGTTTGTTAATCCTTCCAACCTGTGAACAAACTGCGATTGTAAATTCTTGAGAATTGGCGACTTGAGAGGAAGATTTGGGAAAATCTTCGAATTTGACAGCGTGTTTGATTATGTTTGGTTCTTTCTTTCCAAACATGATAGAATGGCAGTTTTTTGCAAAGGAAATGAAAATAGAAGAAAATGGAAGTAGTTTTTCCTTTCTTCTTTGATTTTGAGGGAGACCGAGAGTTTGATTTAAAAAGATTTCTCCTTTTTCTCCTTACCTTCCTGGATTTGTGTTTGGTAGAATCAAACAGGGAAAGGTTTTTCTTTCTCTTTTCTTTTCCCAAGTATCAAACGGGCCCTTAATTTTCATTTCTGTTCATTTGTCTATTCCTTCTCATAAGTTAAATAAAACATGTTACAGGACATTATTGTGTTTTCTATTTATTTTAAGTATTATAAAATTAGCTCTTTTTAAAAAAATAATTGAAAAATAACAAATTAGTTAACCCAACATGATTTATAATGGAAGGGGAATTCCAGGCCATGAAAAGAAGGGAGAGGGAAATGGTGGGGAAAATTAAGTTCTTCATTTGTTTGATTTTATTTTTAAAGTAAACAGAAGAAAACTAGACAAAATGAACTTTTCCCGTTAAAACTCGACGGAATCAAACATACCCAAAAGAAAGTAAAAGGAAATTAACTTTTTATGCTACAAATTAAGCAAAGAATAGGAATTTTTTTCATTCTATTCTCAACTATCAAATTAAAAAAATATGAATATTTTTTTTTCTTTTTTGGATTGTATTGTGAATAATTTGTTTAATTTTTATTTTTTTTAAAAATTAAATGGGAAGGAAATTTAATATTTTTTTTTGTTTGCTGAAGAAAATCAATAAAAAGATATAAATGGAAATACTAGTAGTAAGTACAGAATTATGTATTTATCTATTTAATTGTCAAAACATTTAAAGCCATTGAAGTGTTTTTCTTGCCAAATCTATTATCCAAAAAAGGAATAATAAAAACTAAACAAAACAACTTTAGCTCCCAATAATAAAAAAATGAAGCGTTGCATTTAAGAAAATAGTAAGATATATGCAGCACCCTAATTTTAAAAAATTAAATAAGAAAACTCAGATTTGAGTTAAAATCAAATGATTCATTTATGTTTGTGAATAGACTCGTTTATAATTTGTATTTATTTGTAAAATGAATAAAATTGTGACAAATTTGATGAAATGATGACAAAAATGTTACTACAAAAGTTAGAAATTATTTATTTTAATATAAAAGGTCAAAATTGTTTTTTTGAAATTTGATTTTAGAGAGAGAAAGTGAAATCATGTTATAAAGGATTTTTATTTATTTTAAAATTAAATTTAAATCACAAAAAAATTATGAATTCACCATGTGGTGTTCATAGTTTTCATTAAAATTGAGGGTAAAATGTAATTATTCAAAGACAGAGCACAAGGCCATGAACATGATTTCGTTTAAACTAGCTTTAAGAATGAGACATGTTTTGTCTTGGCCAACAAGGCCTGTTTTTTTTATTTTATAAATTAAGACAAGTAAAAAAGTAAAAAAATTAAAAAAATGTTGGTTTTTTTATTTATAAGCTAAAAAAACCAACCTAAAAAAACTTAAATTTTCTCATTGGAGCTATAGAATATCATGCTCATTGGAGCCAACCAAACAGATCCTCACCATCATGCTCGTTGGAGCTACTAGAATATCAACGATTGCCATAGTATATAATGTAATAACTTAAATTTTCTTTTTCTTAAATTGGGTCCTCTCTTTACAAGTGACAAAAATATTTGTCATCCATGAAAAAATATATAGCATTTGTCATCCATGAAAAACAATTTGTGTCATTTGAACTCCATGTCATCCCTCTTCATTCACAATGTAGTGGATCCCGAACACATTTTTCAAGACTAGCTTTATATGTAGCACTTTAGGGTTGGCTTGATGGTCAAGACTTAGGTTTGGGATTTGTTTCATCTAAGGTCTCAAATTCAAAACTTGTTAGATGCTATTAACTCTTTAGGTCACTCTCAGAGTTTTTAACCCAGTAGTTACCTGATTTATGTGAGACGAGAGGACTACACAAAATTCGAAATTAGTCGTATTGCGCGCCCATTTACAAGTCGAGGACACCAATCAAAAGACCAACTACTTGGTCTTGTTAGAACTTTGATATCATCAACAATGGCTTTAATCTTCCATCTTTCCTCTGTTAAATATCCTTTTAAGTTTCGGATGAGCAAAGCTGAATCTGATTCAAAGATAGACTTATAATCACCTCTTGAGGCCATAGAACAAGCCACCTGAATTGCCCAGCCCTCAACAACCAAAGCCGAAGAAATCTAATTCTACTGTAATTCACATCAAGAACTTTACCTTTAGAATTCCTTACAATTACTGCAAGAGTTCATTTCTTTTGAGTAGCATTGAATGCTTCGTCATTGAACTTGACATATTCCCTACTAGGAGGATTTCACTTACATCTGCCACTGCTCGTCTTACAAATCTGCTTGTCTTTCCTAACCATGGTAGTAAAAATTGCTTATCTATGCTCATATTATGTGAATTTAAACACCTAAGTGCAAATGCGGTAAAATAACAGTTAAAATAATCCAGTAAGAACGGGGTCGATCCACAAAAAACGGAGTTCTAAATTATATGAATTGTCATAGTTGCGAATAGTAGGTACCATAATTTACCCTAGGTAATGGGTTAGGTACCAACTAAACCATGCTAGATACAGAAGTGTCACAGACGGCTTAAGTTGGAAGTTAAATCAACCGGTTCGAATTTCACCTCTTTCTAATAAGATTTAGACAAAAATTGCAAAAACAATAACCAAAGGAAAAAAATTTGTTTTTGAGAAGTTTGATGATTGTTAAATTAAACTGCAAAATAAACAGATTAAAAATGACCTTAGATCTAATTGATCCGATCACATGATTTTTTTTAGATTGATCAATATAGGTTTACCATCTGTCAATCGTTTGGCCCCCTTGAACCTCATAAACCAACAGATAGAAATATTTAATGATAACCAAATACTAGAATATTAAGTTAAAATCATGAATGCTCACCATTGACTCATAAATACTAAATAATACTTTGTCAGAGCATATGTGTAACAAGCATAATTAAAGGTACAAGTTTTCAAAGGTTCTACCTAGATACTTGTAGGGGAATAGCACACGGGCCAATCCAGTGGGTGAGACCTAATCTACACGAATTATAGTTGGACTGCTTGGCGGCCCAAATTTTGAACCAAGGGACGGTCTAGCCCAAGCCGCCAACCTCATGCCCACCTTGGCCCAAACCGCGAAAGGCGAGCCCAAATCGCTAGCGGTCTTCGAGCATTAAATGCGGAGTTGACCAGTATTAAATGCGCTAGGGGCTTCCCATGCGACGTTGACGTGCACGCCCGATCAGTCGGATTTCTCAATAGGCGGTAAGGCAGGCCTCGCATGCGGTCAATCGGCGGTATACAATGATACCTACCCAGCAGGTCATGATGACCTATTAGTAGGCAAGTAGTGAAACACTCCACCGATCACACTATAAATATCAGAACCCTCAAGAGCTAGGTATAGACAACTGACTCCAAATATACACAACTTTTATTCATTCTAACATCGATTAAGCTTGCTAACTTAATCGTCGGAGTGTGATCGGCCCAACAAGGGTCGACCCATTCTAATCTTCTTTCTTGCAAAGAGTTTGGACTTATCCATGTGAGCTTGAGAATTCGGCCCAGCCTTCCTGAAAAATCCCACTTACAATACTTATTAAATTATTATCGAAAACTCTCACCATTGATTTGTATATATTGGCTAGTTTATCAAGGCAGAAAGTATTACAAACGTAATTAAAAGTCTAAGTTTTAAGATGATTTAGATTTTAATTACTAACAATATAAAAGGAATCCATTCCAGATTAAAATTAAGAGTCTTAGGTCTCTACCAGAAGTTTGGACATAAAAATATACCAGATAGAGGACTCACATAAAATATACAAACCTCTAAAAAATGATAAGTAAACCAACGTTTACTTTACTTTACACTACTTATATATTAATTACGATACTCACTAAACTTAAACTTATTTATAAAATACAAAACTATTACATATATAAAATATATGTGTCCGTGCCTGTGTATGCAACATACCGAACGTATGTAAAAATACTAAGTTTTCGAATAAATTTGGAATGGAAAGACAAACTTTAATTGATCATCCCAATACTGTCAAGTGATCTTCACAATTGGTTTCAAAAATAAAACTAACTACTCATGATAATAAAAAGACATAATTTGAAAGAAAATGATTTCATAAATAAAAAGGTTTCTTACAACAAAATAATGGTAAAGAAAATATTGAAACTGACTAAAAAATACTAACAAACTAACTGAAAATCTACACCTAAAAATGAAAAAAAAAGAAAAAGAATGGAGCTCTCTACTGGCTTTTGCCTCTAGATTGGCTCTCAGGCTCTCCCCTTCCCTTCTTCCTCCTGTAACTCTTTTATAGGTGTAAAGTTTTTTTTTTTTATTTAATAAATTTTATCATTATTTTATTATTATTTTTTTTAGATATTAATTTTTTTATTATAGTAGAAGACATTGGTTTGGGCACTTACAATTTTTTTTAAATTTATTATTATTATTTTAAATATTTTTTATGATAGTAAAAGACAATGGTTTGGGCACTTACAATTTTTCATATTTATATTTATTTATTATTTTATTTATTTATTTATTTATTTTATTATTATTATTATTATTTTTATTATTTTCAATGCTTTCTAACCATTCTTCCACTTCAATACTTTCCAGCCATTCTTCTACTTCATACCCGAATAAATGTCTGTGTGCCTACCCATCTCATTTTGCTCAATTTTAACTTTAAATCTGCACAAGACACTAAAAACATAAAAAAATATCAAAATTATATTAAAAATAATAAATAAGTACTAACAATAGCTTACAATTAGATACTATGATCGTACTTTTTAGAATACAATCATAATCCTAAGATCAAAGACATGAGAATAGGCAGCTTGCAAGAAGTCACAAAAGGCCATCTTGGCCTTTCAGATAGTAGATATTCATTAAAATCAAATTTATTCGGAGCATTCCAAATATTCCAACATAGGTGGGTAACTAAGGCTAAGGAATTTGCATCAAAATTTGGGGGTCCAGGAAAATGGTTTGAAACCACTGATTCACAAACCTGATAAAGTCCATATTGACACAATAAGAGACGCCGAGTCCATGAACTTCTAAACAAGACATGCTCCACTGATTTCATCTCTTGTTTACATATTGGACAAGCTAGGCTTTGAGAACATTTTCTTTTACCTAGATTTTCGCCAGTGGCCAAAGCATTTCGAATAACTCTCCACAGGAAGTGTTTAATTTTAGGAGGAGCTAGGATGTGCCAGACTTTCTTCGATAATGCCTTTGAAATATGCTGCAATGGCTCAGGACATGACTTCTTTCGATGTAATTTAAGAAAGTATGCTGCAACATAGCCTGACTTAACAGAGTACTGCCCAGAAGGGTTTGAGTCACATATTAAAAAGTCTTTACTACCAGTTACAAAGATAGAAATTCCCAAGACAGCATTTGCTTATTCTTTAACAAATGTGTTTCTAACAAGATCCTTTCTCCATATATGGCTCACAAGATTAATCAGATCCTTAACCTTGTCCACTTGGCAATCACGAACTTTAGAAGATCTAATCTTGAATCCTTTTAAACCGAGCACCCTAATGTCTTCTCGAACCTTTATATGATTTCTTGAAGATACATCCCATCGAATACCTTGCTGGAAAAGCTCTTTTCCTTCTATTAGACTCAACCACAACAACAAGGGCGAAGCTCATTTCTTTGCATCCATAGGACTCAAGTATAGGAAATAAATTCCTTTCAAAATTCTATCCCAGAGTTGGTTGAGGTTCGAGATTAGCCTTCAAAATTGCTTTGCAAGAAGAGCAATATTAAAACATGATAGATCTTTAAAACCCATACCCTCCATTTCTTTAGGGGCTGAAAGGGATTCCCAATTACGCCACTAGGAATGGTAGTGGACCAGGGCGAGGCGGGGATTGGCACCTTGATTGTGCTCCAAAAGTGTAATTATAATGCCTTAATTAGTACTTTGTTAGTATTAGTTTATGAGTATATATGTCTTTTTAGTTATGTTTTGATATTAATTGAGTTTATAATGCATTATGTAGGTTTTGAGCTTAAATGAAATGATTTTGAATGTAAAATGATCATAAGTTTCAAGAGATTGCTGTCAAGGTACAAGCTATTGAAGCTGTGGCATAAGCTGCTGAAGCATGTAGAGCTGGAACTTTGGAAGCCCATATCTCCCGAACCAGAAAGGCTATTCAGGCCCATAATATGTCGATTTCATATAACTTTTCGAGACCTACAACTTTTGTAAAGTAACCTAGCCCATCTGAGCACTCTGTTGAAGTCGTCCGTACAACTGACGACGGGATATATAGATTTATTCACTTTTTAGTTAGATATAGATTAGTAAGTAGTAGACTAGGTTTAGGAGTTCTATGTTCTGAAGGAGAATAAGATTTCTAGGGTTTTTCTAGGATTTGAAAGGAGGAATCATCTAATCCTTTAGAGGCTACGAATCTTTTCATCTTTCAAGGGAGCATCTTTAATCTTTAGTTTTTATCTTCAGTTTTATTTCTTGTTTTTATTGTGAATGTTATATTATATTTCTTTAATGCAGCATTTTATTTCTTCAGTTATTATTTTCATTCTTACAATCTTTATCATGTTTTTCAGTAGCTAAATTTATTCTTGGTATGGGTTGAGAAAGTAACTAGGTTACAGGTAGAGATTCAAGATAGTATTCATTTTTCAAGATTTTAAGAACTTGGATCAAGATTCATTTTCTTGCCCATGAATATCTTCGAAAATAATATTCTTGATCATATCTAGCCATGTATGTATAGACTGATTTGTAAGCAAGGATACCTAGAATTTCTGATAAGGATATTGATTATTACTGAATATATATTCCTATTAAAAGTACTTTAGAAATCTACTGTTTTTTATTAAGTTTCAAACATACTTTGTAGACAGGTTTATAAACTGGGACAAGTATGAATGGGACCCTGGTATGAACACTAGTAAATAACTGAATATCAACTCTAAAAGGGTAATAGAATCTTGAATTTCTTTAATCAAAACTATCTTGAGAACCTACCTGTAGGCGTATTACTAGATCAAACCCTACCAAGACCTTTTATCATATTTGAACAAATTCTTGAAAATTAGTTTAATTTTATTATCTGATAATTTAGATCAATCATCTTAAACAATTGATTTTTATTTTCTCTTTGGAAGTTTTTCTGCAATTTTAACTGATTCTGAGTTCATTATAATTTTGTCCTGATTACAGACCTTATTCATAAAGTTTATTTCTTGTGTTCCCTGTGGATCGACCTCGGACTTACCGAGATATTATTACTGCATTGCAACCGCACACTAGTGGATATAAATTGCACTATTCAGGAGCGATCAGTTTTTGGCGCCGTTGCCGAGGAACATTACAAAGCAAATAAACTAAGGTAAAGAAAAACAAACAGGGCAAAAATAAAAGTATACAAGAACAAAAACAAAGCAAACGAACTCGAGAGGAATTGATTCCTGCAGAAACAGCTTCACCATCAAACTACAACAACGAGGAAATGCTCAATTGGGTAATCTCGTTCCATCCCTACTATCTGTGAGCACATTAGATTTTCTTTTCTTGATTTTACTAGTTTCTTTTAGATAAATTATATATTTGTTTAGTGGAGGTTTAGGGTTTAAGTGCAAATTGGTGGATATTTTATGTGGAGATTGCTGGTTCGGTTGGAAATTTAAATTAAATATTGTTTATCTTTATTTCACTGTTGTGGCAGATTGGTGCATTTATGTGCATTGCATTATATGTCAGTTTGGCAGAGGGATAGTTCAGGTAAACTTTTGAGAGCAACCCCACCTGTTTACGCCACTAGATCTAGAGCTCTTCCCGATACTACACCAATACCTATAGACTTTGACATGACCCATTTACTAGGTGATGATTGGAATATAGACGGGGTAATAATATGCAACCCTCACAACCCCAAGTACCTGCACCACCACAGAGAACTATGAGAGATTATTTAAATCCACAAAGACAGACTCCAAACTCTTGCATTGTATTACCTCCTGACCAAAATGCATTCCATCTTAAGTCAGGTATCATGTAATTAATCACACATTTTCATGGGATAGATTCTGAAAATCCATATACCCATCTTAAAGCATTTGAAGAGGTCTGTAATATGTGTTTTGATAATACTTGCTCTGTCGAGACCATCCGTCTCAAATTGTTTCCATTCTCGTTAAAGGATAAAGCTAAAATTTGGTTAAATTCTTTAAGGCCGAGGTCTATTCCATCACAGGATGTCCTTCAGGCCGAGTTCCTAAAAAAGTTCTTTCCTTAGCATTGCACAGAGGCAATTCGTCGGCAAATTTCACAGTTCACTCCCTTTGAAAATGAAACATTTTACCATAGTTGGGAGAGATATAAAGAACTTTTGAATTCGTGTTCGCATCATGGACAAGACCCATGTAGGTTGGTTAGTACTTTCTTTTATGCCTTGACTCCCAAACTCAAAAGGTTTGTGGAGACAATATGCAATGGTTCTTTCTATGATAAATCTCCAGAAGAAGCTTATGACTTCTTTGACTTTCTAGCTGACAACGCGAGAGATTGGGACACCACAGGGACTAAAAATCCCGAGATTAGAAACAACTTAAGGACAGGCACCATATATCCATTAAGGCATTTAGAAGAGGATAATTCAAAGATAGCTACATTGACTAAACGATTAGAGGCCCTAGAAATGAAAAAAATTGCAGCAGTTGAGAGTGAAACCCAAGTTAATTGTAGTGTGTGCGATAGTAATGAGCATAGGACAGATCTTTGTCCCACAATTCTAGCCTTTAAGGAAGCGTTGCATGGTCAAGTAAATGCTATTGCCCTTTATAATAAACCACCACAGGCCCCACAAGGACAAGGAAACCCATATGCACATACATATAACCCAGGGTAGAGGAATCATCCCAACTTTAGTTGGAGAAATGATGGTAACTCAGCACCCCAGCAATTTCAACACCCATAACAATTTAATGGCCCCCCTAATCAATACCAAGCACATGGTCAACAATTTTCAACACCAGCAACAAACGTGTATAAGCCACCTCCTCTAAAACCTGTAGAGGATCCTTTGACCCAATTCATACAGGTACAACAAGCAACTAATGCTAGCCTTAATAAATCTATCGAACAGTTAAAGACTTTGTTTGCTCAATCACTAACCAAAGAGAAAGGCACATTCCCTGCACAACCATTACCCAACCCTAATAGGCAAGCTCATGGTGTAGAGATAAATCCAAATCTGCCAAATCATGAGCAAGTTCAAGCAGTGACCACCTTGAGGAGCGAAAAAACCATAGATAAAACAATTCCAAGTAAAGAGTCCACAACTAGGGAGGACACTAGCGAGAGAGTAGAAAAAACACCAAAAGAGGATAAAGATAATCCTAAAGAGGTAGTGGAGGAGCTAGGAAAGAAGCCTAGGGAAGATGAGTATAGGGACAAATCTGCGGACATCGACAAAGAGGATTTGTCACGTGTTCCATTTCCTCATAGATTAGCCAAACCGAAACAAGAACTAATAAATTCTGAAATTTATGAGGTATTCAAGCAAGTGAAAATCAATATTCCATTCCTAGATGCCATTAAGCAGATCCCTTCATACACAAAGTTCTTAAAGGACTTATGCACCATAAAGAGACGACTCACGGTGAGAGAAGCCTCTTTTATGAACCAAGAAGCTAGAGAGGTTCTACAAGTAAATTTTCCACCAATATACAAGGACTCGGGGAGTCCAACCATTCCATGCATAATTGGAGATCATAGGGTTGAGAATGCTTTGCTAGATTTAGGATCTAATGTGAACTTGCTACCTTATTCTGTTTATCAATAGTTAGGGCTAGGAGAGTTGAAACCTACTAGAATTACCCTTCAATTAGCCGATCATTCAATTAAGATCTCTGGGGGCATGGTGGAAGATATGCTTATCCAAGTGGACAAATTCTACTTCCCGGTTGATTTTGTAGTGCTAGACACCGTGGAAAACTCAAATGATCATTCTCCTATCTCTATCATTTTAGGTCGTCCTTTCCTAGCAACATCTGATGCTATTATTCGTTGTAGGGGCGGGGAGTTGAACTTATCCTTCGAAAACATGATTGTAGATATGAACATCTTCCATGCGGATAAGAAACCGGGAGAGTGTGAAGACATCAAGGAGATTAGCATGATAGATATTCTAGTACAAGAACATTTTAATAGAGAATTCTTGACAGATCCACTTGAGAGAGCCTTAATTTAGAACAAGCAAATAGAGTGTTTAGAAGAAACAGTGATAAATGAGGAGGCAATAGAGTGCGTTTCTGCTATGTCTGTGAGTCATTGGACCCAATGTGTTGAGCCATTAGGGCTCAGTGCTTGTAAACCTGAACCATCAGAAGTGAAAGCTCCTATTCCGAAGCGAAAGCCATTGCCATCTACTCTTAAATATATATATTTTAAGCGATGGTGAATCTTGCCTCGTAGTGATATCTTCTAGCCTGTCTGAAGGCCAAAAGGATCAATTGAAGAAAGTACTTTTAAAGCACTGCAAAGCCATAGGGTGGTCAATTGCTGATTTACATGGTATTAGCCCATTAGTTTGCACACATCGCATATACTTAGAGGAAGAGGCTAAACTTGTTCGCCAAATGCAAAGGCGATTGAACCCGAATATGAAAGAAGTAGTTAGAGGAGAAGTTTTGAAACTTCTCAATGCGGGTATTATTTACCCAATAGCAGACTCTAGGTGGGTGAGCTCTACCCAAGTGGTCCTTAAAAAGTCTGAAGTAACAGTGGTGAAAAATGACAAAGATGAATTAGTACCAACTAGGATCCAGACAGGATGGCGCATGTGCATCGACTATAGGCGTCTCAATGCCGTCACCACCAAAGACCACTTTCCTTTACCATTCCTTGATCAAGTCATAGAGCGGGTGTCGGGTAGAGCTTACTATTGTTTTTTGGATGGGTACTTGGGCTACAATCAAATTGAAATAGGCCCAGAAGATCAAGATAAAACTACATTTACTTGTCCTTTTGGCACATATGCTTATAGAAGAATGCCTTTTGGCTTGTGCAACACACCGGCCCCTTTCCAAAGATGCATGATAAGCTTATTTAGTGATATGGTAGAAAGAATCTTGGAAGTCTTTATGGACGATTTTTCTGTTTATGGGAACAGCTATGACCAATGCTTAGAAAATTTGGAAAAAATTTTGAAAAGATGTAAGGAAACCAGTTTGGTCCTTAATTGGGAGAAGTGTCATTTTATGGTGACACAAGGGATAGTATTAGGACACATAGTTTCAAATAAGGGGATAAAAGTTGACAAAGCTAAGATTAACCTTATTCAGAACCTTCCACCCCCTACAAATGTTAAAGATGTTCGTTCATTTTTAGGGCACGCTGGATTTTTTCGGCGATTCATTCCAGGTTTTAGTGCTATTTCTCATCCTATGTGTCATTTGTTATCCACGGATGTTCCATTCGAATGGACATCCCCTTGCCAATAAGCTTTTGATAAGCTAAAAGGGCGCTTGACCACTGCACCCATCCTGCAAGCCCCCAATTGGTCTCTACCTTTCGAACTCATGTGTGATGCGAGCAACTTTGCTATAGGGGCAGTACTTGGTCAAAGAAAGGACAAAAAATCATATGCCATCTATTATGCTAGTAAAACTTTAAATAATGCACAAATGAACTACACCACCACTGAGAAAGAACTTCTTGTTGTGGTCTTTGCGCTTGATAAATTTAGATCTTACTTAGTCGGCTCACTCGTCATAGTTTATACGGATCATGCCGCACTTAAGTATTTGCTCACTAAGCCAGACGCTAAGCCACGATTAATTCGGTGGATTCTACTCCTTCAGGAGTTTCATATAGAAATTCGAGATAAAAAGGGGGTAGAAAACGTGATAGCTGATCACTTGTCTCGCCTCCCTGTTGATGGCCGAGACCAAGACAAATCTCCCATTTCGGAACATTTTCCTGATGAATAACTTTTCTCCATCCAGTCTGTTACTCATACTAATATCCCTTGGTTTGCGGATATAGCTAATTACTTAGCTTCAGGTAAGATTCCATATCAATGGTCATCCAATGATAAAAAGAAATTTTTTCGAAATGTTAGAGTTTTCATGTGGGATGACCCATACCTTTATAAGTATTGCTCTGATCAGGTGATTCGACGTTGTGTACCTGATAATGAATTCCAATCCATAATTAGTTTTTGCCACTCATATGCTTGTGGTGGACATTTCTCCACTAAGAAAACAATTGCCAAAGTCCTCCAATGTGGATTTTATTGGCCCACTATGTTTAAAGATGTCCATACTTTTTGTACTGCTTGTGATAGATGTCAAAGACTAGGTACTCTCACTAGAAGAAATATGATGCCCTTGAATCCCATAACTGTCATAGAAATATTTGATTGTTGGGGCATCGACTTTATGGGGCCGTTTCCTAGTTCTTTCGGGCATTTATACATTTTAGTGGGTATTGATTATGTATCTAAGTGGGTAGAGGCAGTAGCATCCCGTACCAATGATCACTCAGTAGTGTTTAAATTTCTTAAAGAAAACATCTTTTTCAGATTTGGGATGCCGCATGCTATTATAAGTGATGGTGGAACCAACTTCTGTAATAGACCCATTGGAGTCCTAATGCACCGATATGGAGTGCTTCATAAAGTCGGAACGCCCTATCATCCACAAACCAGTGGCCTAGTCAAACTTGCCAATAGGGAAATAAAACATATTTTAGAAAAAACTGTGAACCCCAACCGCAAGGATTGGTCTGTAAGGTTGGTGGATGCACTCTGGGCGTATCGGACTGCATACAAAACACAGTTAAACATGTCGCCCTATCAGCTCATTTATGGCAAAGCTTGCCATTTACCCATTGAGGTTCAACACAAAGCTTATTGAGTCATTAGGCAAATAAATGAGAACCCCGACGACGCTGGACATCATCGAAAACTTCAATTCTCAGAGTTAGATGAAATACGTAATGACGCGTATGAAAATGTGCGAATTGTTAAGGCAAAGATGAAAGTTCTTCACGACCAACACATTTCTCGAAAATCTTTCGACATTGGTCAAAAAGTCCTTTTGTACAACACCCGGTTACATTTGTTTCCCGAAAAGTTGCGTAGTAAATGGTCGGGACCTTATATAGTGAAGGTTGTCCACGAGAATGGGGCCATTGAAATTCGAAACCCCACAAATGACAATCAATGACCATCGGCTAAAACAGTATGTTGAAAATTTTGTGGCAGAAATAGAGACATTACGTCTCGAAGATCCTCCTCCATTAGAGTAATATCCAGAGAGGTAATCGTGTATAGTAGTATTGTTGTATTTGTTTTCCTATTTTTGTAATGACTAGTGCGCCTTTCATCACTAAGTGTGTGGCCTTCTTTTTCCTCTAGCGTCCATTGAGGGCAATGTGCAAATTAAGTTTTTTTTGGGGGGGGGGGGGGGGGGGCGAGAGATCATTCTTGTGATGAATTGCACACTATGTTTATTTCTTCAGTTAAAAAAAAAAATTGAAAATACTGGCCGTCCGGACACCCCACAGAGTCTGTCCGGACGCCTTTTCACACTTTGAATTTCTTTTAGTAATCGGAGAACATAGGCACTGGTCGTCTGGACGCCCTTACCGCCGTCCGGACGCCCATCGGGACCGTCCGGACGCCTTTCGTGCCTTAGAAAAAATTTTGAATAAGTTTATGCAACGCCACTGGCCGTCTGAACGCCTCCCGACACTTAGAAAAAATTTTGAATTCAAGTTACAAGGCTACTGGCCATCCAAACGCCCCGTCCGAACGCCTTTCGTGCCTTAGAAAATTTTTTAAGTCAGTTATGACAAGCTCACTGGCCGTCCGGACACCCCTTATAGACCGTCCAAATGCATGATCCCCGTCCGGACGCCATTATTTAAGTCGAACGACACCGTTTTCGGCCCCGTCCAGACGCCCTCTGAGGGGCCGTCTGGACGCCCCTGCCTTTTTATAAATTCTCCGAATTTCTTCGTTTTGTCTAATTCGCACCCCACAAAATTCCTGGTTTAGAGAGAGAGAGAGCGTCTGGACGAGGCGACGAAGTCCTGCCAGTTTGAAGAGTCGTGACCCTTCGATTTTGCGCCTTTTCGTCTTCCAAGGTAACTATGCAACCTCTCCTATCCCTTTTCAAATTGTTTTCTTTAATATTTATGCGTAGTTAGGATTGGGATTTGCGCTATAATTGTGATTGTGTGGTGGTGTTTGTTGCGATTTGTTTTGTAAAGTTATTTTGATGGAACCGAAAGGAAGTAAAAAATCTTCGAAAAAATCTTTGGCCATAAAACCCTTTGAACCCGACCATTCTTCAGACTATGAACTAGAAATTTTCATCGGTCATCAAGCCTTTTTGGACTTTAGAAAAACTTGGGCGAGTAAAGCCACGACCGTAGAGCGAAACATAGAACTGTGGAATTTTGGGGGTGAGTTTGCTTTAAAAGCCGAGTTTGAGAGGCGAGGTTAGAATGATCTAGCCGCCTATAGGGGGGAATACATTTTAACCCTTTATGCGGAACTTATGACTAATATTCGAGTGGCGGACAAAGATGAGGGTCATGAGAGGCTAGTGACTTGGGTGAGAGGGAGAGACACAGTAATTACCCCGGCCACCTTTTGTCGTCATTATGGGCTTAGGCGTGAACCTAACGCCAAGTTTTGCCATAGGGTTGGGACTCCAAGCCTCACTGAGATGGCACGGGAAATTTTAGAAGATGATCAGCCTTGAGTTGAGGGGAAGACCCAATGTGAAAAAAAGTTTTTAAAACTAAAGTACACTCCACTTTTTCTCTTCTTATGCCATAGTTTATTGCTCCAAGCCCGTTATTCCCAGGTCAGCCTAGCCCGAGCCTAGCTAATGTGGGCCATTGGAACCCAAAAAACTATAAACTTGCCGAGGTATATGTTCCTCCAGCTTTATCATGATGCCATTAATATCACCCGAGGGGACAACATTCCATTTGTGTGTATGCTTACCTCCCTGATCCTTGAGTTTGGAGTCTACTCACTTTCATTTTTTTCACGAAAAACTTTCATGTGTGCCATCAATATGACTTCTATTCACAAGTCTGAAGCACAATATAGGAGTCACAAGAAGAAGAGGGTCGAGGATGATGATAAAGAGGGAGAAGGAGGACCGTTGGCCGAGGGAAGTGGCCATGCTGGGCAGTCTTCATTGGATAAGGTAGTAGAGATGTTGGAGTTGCAGGCACTTACGCAGCAACACCACACCCAGCTTTTGGAGGCTCAAGCCAATGCCTTTGGGACTTTTCAGACGAAGGTTTATGGCCGGTTTGATCGGATTGACAAGGAGCAGAAGCGGCATAGCCAGGCTATTGAGGAGCTACAGAGAGAGATTTCCCGTTCGGTGTGGGATCCATCCACTGATATGTAGTGGATAGTGTTTACTTGAGTTTAGATCATGAGCATTCTAGATTATTGTATAATTAATCTAAAACTCTTATGTCTTTTCTGTTTGGATGTTATGTTTATGTTTATGAGTTTAGATTGTGCATCACGTTGTGGTGGTCTAAAACTCTATTTTAGTTAGAACTGTCTGTGTTTGTTTTTGTTTATTTATTTATGTTAATGGAGCACTGTTATCTTAATTTATGTTATGTCATTCCTTTTATTTATTGTATTGTGTTTATTCATTTTTATGAGTTTTCTTAAGAATAGGACAAGTAAAGCAATCTCGACAATAATGTCACTTAAAAGGAGTAAAAACAAATCACAACAGGGAATCAAACAGTTCGCTAACTCTCGAGAGAAGGATATGTACCTGAACTCGTTTCAGGGGCGGCAAGTGTTGATTGAACGTCGAGTGCAACTTTCAGATTTTGCTGATAGGTTTTTGAAATCTACTTTCATATAGAGGGGTTGGCTCCCAATATTAAGGAGAGAAGGCTCGGTGAACATTAACTTGGTACGAGAATTTTATGCCTATTCAAGAGTGTCTGAGACACTCGAGCTCTCCATTCAATCCAAAGTGAGAGGACACGTGATCTCTATTGCAACGAATGATATTTGTGAACTTCTAACCTTGCCACGGGTTCCGAGGCCAGATTTTAAGCTATTTGAAGGAAATTCACCTCCCATTGATGTGTTGTGTGCGAAATTACAGAAAATACCATCAATGGGTCATCATTCCATCATACCTGTGTCGTCTTTAAAAAGGGAGTACCAGTTATTGAATTTGATTCTTTTCTCAAATATTCTCCCTGAGGTGGATTCGGGTGCTGTAGTAGATCACTATAGGTGTTTTTGGCTGTACATTATCGGTAAAGGGTATACGATTGATCTGCCTACTATGATGCTGACTGTTATGAGGGAAGCTCACTATTCGTCTGGCGGGTTACCCTATGGGTTGTTCATTACCCAACTTTTGGAGCAGGTTGGAGTGCCTACATTGCCTTCAGACACCATTGCACATTTAGGACATCCATTATCCAGTTTGGATGCTTTGAGTACCCGAGCGCTTCAACAAAGTGACTTACCCACCTTGATTCCACGACAGCAACAGCTTGCCATGTTCACTCCATTCGCAACTATTGAATCCTTGCAAAGGCACATTTCTGAGTTGAAGGCGGAGGTGGATTCACTGAAAAGTTACACTTCGATGGCCTCGACTTCAAAGGCTCCGGAGCATGGTCCTACCCGTTTGTCTTAGAGTTCTTTGGGAAAACTTGATTTAGTAGTTGTATAGTTAGTAGTATTTTATTTTCTTTGAGGATATTTTGTTTTTTTGTCTTTTCCTTGTTTTGCTTTATTTCTATTCTCTTTGGGTACTCTATTTCTTTTGAAAAAAAAAAAGAAAAAAAAAGAAGAAAAAAAACAAAATGAAAAAAAATATATACTTTGTTATGCCTTGCTGACCAGTTACAGGTGTGCTCACATTGATTCACCTTTGGAGACTGGAACTGAGTTGGTAAGAGTTGAGTAGCATATGGTTCATCGATCATGGTCGGTATCTTCGGCACTTTCATTTATATTTTTATTGCTGAGTATTATTCATGTTAGGAGTGTTGAAAATGTTTTTTTTAAGAACCATATTTATGTTCATGTCAATACAATCTTGGAATTGAGAATGATTGGAGGCATTCATTGGACTAAACTTGAGCTTAATTGTTAAGTCAACTTCTTACGATGATGAATTCCAAGTTTTTGCCATGAAAGCATTACATGAGAGAGATTACATCGTTATGCATTGTCGTGTTATATGATTTCTTATGTTGATGATTTTGTGCACTTTTCATCCTTAAATAGTAGAGATTGTACCTTGTGAACTTTAGAGCCAATTTATCTTCTTTTTGGAGTGGATTTACATTTACTCGAGGATACTTCTTTTATTTTCTATTCTTTCAATAGCTTCATTACACTTGATTTTGATTCATGAGTTTGGTAATGATTGAGATTATTGACACTTATACTCTCTTGAATTTCAAACTTAATATACTTCGGATACGTTTTGAGGTCATTATATTCTTCTTAGACACATAATTTCTAGATTCTGTCTCTTGAGCCTTGTATATGTCATCCTTGATAGAACCAAATCATAGTTGAAATGTTTCTTATAAAAGAGATGTGATTTTGGTGTTAGTGAAGAGCTTGAAAAGAATGGGATGATGCATTTGTAATGCGATGAAAAAAAAACAGAAAAGAAGAAAAGAGATATGAAAAAAATAGGAAAAAAAAGAAAAAAGGGGAAAAGAAAAAGATGACAAAGAATGAAAAAGAATGAAAAAATCAAGAAGCATTATCATATGAATTGGGAGTTGAAAGCATGGTTTTGGTGATCATTAGATGCCTTGAGCATCAATGTTTGGAGTAGTTTATTCTTTCTCTCTTTACATTTTTTTCTTTATACAGACGGTTGTAGTTGATCCGAAGTATCTATGAGTTGAAAATTCTTTTGAGTATAAGTATCCTTGTCAATTTCTTGATTATTACTTTGACGGTGGATATTCTTTTATGAAGCTATGTCAAGTCCTATACACTTACGTTTTGGCGGTTTTTGTTTTTGGATTGCTCTTATTGCATGATTTATACAATTACTCTTATGACGAGCTTTCTATTGAGAGACCCATGTGTTCATATTTTTGTGAGTGTATACCTTGTGAGCATTTGGATCAAAGCGTGCAGGATGTTGTGCATGATATTGATACACTTGAGTTATACTGCATGGTTAGTGCATTATAATGCGCATCTTTCTTGTAACTTTTATGTCTTAACCTTGCATGACTCATGTTAAAAGTTGAGTTGAGAATTACCTTGAGTAAGTTCTCATATGCCTTAATTGTTCTTTCCCCCACTGATTATTTGAAATGAACTGATGTTTGTGGGTATCATCACTGCAAGCCCTCACGAGACATCACTCGTCCACTAGGGGTAACCTAAGGGTTTAAAGGATTGATGTATAGGTTAAATGCATTCCTGACTTCTATGAAAATGAAGATTATCTTTTTGGTTTTAGTATTTTGCTAGGGACTAGCAAAAACCTAGTTGGGGGTGTGATTGTGCTCCAAAAGTGCAATTATAATGCCTTAATTAGTACTTTGTTATTATTAGTTTATGAGTATATATGTCTTTTTAGTTGTGTTTTGATATTAATTGAGTTTATAATGCTTTATGTAGGTTTTGAGCTTAAATGGAATGATTTCGAATGCAAAATGATCATAGGTTTCAAGAGATTGTTGTCGTCAAGGTACAAGCTACTGAAGCTATGGTACAAGCTGCTGAAGCATGCAGAGCTGGAACTTTGGAAGCTCATATCTCGCGAACCAGGAAGGCTATTCAGGCCCCTAATATGTTGACTTCATATAACTTTTCAAGACCTACAACTTTCGTGAAGTGACCTAGCCCATCTGAGCACTATATCGAAGTCGTCCGTACGACTGACGACGGGATATATAGATTTATTCACTTTTTAGTTAGATATAGATTAGTAAGTAGTAGAATAGGTTTAGGAGTTCTATGTTCTGAAGGAGAATAAGATTTCTAGGGTTTTTCTAGGGTTTGAAAGGAGGAATCATCCAATCCTTTGGAGGCTACGAATCTTTTCATCTTTCAAGGGAGCATCTTTAATATTTAGTTTTTATCTTCAGTTTTATTTCTTGTTTTTATTGTGAATGTTATATTATATTTCTTTAATGCAACATTTTATTTCTTCAATTATTATTTCCATTCTTGCAATCTTTATCATGTTTTTCAGTAGCTAAATCTATTCTTGGTATGGGTTGAGAAAGTAACTAGGTTACAGGTAGAGATTCAAGATAGTATTCATTTTTCAAGATTTTAAGAACTCGGATCAAGATTCATTTTCTTGCCCATGAATATCTTCGAAAACAATATTCTTGATCATATCTAGCCATGTATGTATAGACTGATTTGTAAACAGGGATACGTATACCTATAATTTCTGATAAGGATATTGATTATAACTGAATATATATTCCTATTAAGAGTGCTTTAGAAATCTACTGTTTTTTATTAAGCTTCAAACATACTTTGTAGATAGGTTTATAAACTGGGACAGGTATGAATGGGACCCTGGTATGAATACTAGTAAATAACTGAATATCAACTCTAAAAGGGTAATAGAATCTTGAATTTCTTTAATCAAAACTATCTTGGGAACCTACCTGTAGGCGTATTACTGGATCAAACCCTGCCAAGACCTTTTATCATATTTGAACAAATTCCTTAAAATTAGTTTAATTTTATTGTCTGATAATTTATATCAATCATCTCAAACAATTGATTTTTATTTTCTCTTTGGAAGTTTTTCTGCAATTTTAATTGATTCTGAGTTCATTATAATTTTGTCCTGATTGCAGACCTTATTCATAAAGTTTATTTCTTGTGTTCCCTGTGGATCGACCTCGGACTTACCGAGATATTATTACTGCATCGCAACCGCACACTGGCGGATATAAATTGCACTATTCAAGAGCGATCACACATTCATCCCCGCATCCACCTAAAAAATTCATCTCCATCTCCATGCGAAATTTTGTTGGAGGTCCATCCCCGTCACGCGGGTACAAACCTCTGTCCATCCCCGTCACGCGGGTACAAACCTCTGTCCACCCCCACCCCCACCCCCGTACCTGCCAAGTCCAAAATAGCACAACTTTCATTTCTTTTGCCATAATTTCTAAGCAACCAAACGGTTTGTGAACGTTCTTCAAAATGCACGAGGACAATAGGAGAAAAATAAAAGTTCAAAACTCACAAAGATACCATTGCTCGGAGACCAATAGTATAATGGTAGGAGGATAAATTTCAAAAAAAAAAAAATTGAAAAAGCAATTACAGATCTATGCACTCCATACTTGGAATGTATGGGATTCGAGCATGAGGAGATGTCTTATCGGTGGAGGAGTAATCAGACATCACAACCAACGGTATTCTCTTTGCCAACTTCCTGTCATTGTAAGGGGTCTTTGATCTGCTCTACTACCTAAGAGGAGAAAAATAAAGAAAAAACAAGAGAGGGAGGGGGGGAGTGTGAGAGAGTGTGTGTGTGTGTGTGTGTTAAGGAGAAGATAAAGACAGCGAGAGGAGAGTGTGAGAGAGACATAAAGAGCGGGGGGGATAGAGATAGAGAAAGAGGGGAAAGCAAGAAAAAGAAAGAAAGACAAAGAAACAAAAGAGACAATAAGAAAAAAGAAAAAAGAAAAAGAGAAAGGGGGGGGGGGGGGGGGGGGGGGGGGGGGGGGACAAGGAAAGGAAGAAAGAGAAAGAGAGATAGAATAAAAACAAGGAAAATACTAACAGGTAAGGCGGGACAGGGCGAGTTAGGGAGGGGCGAGTGAAAATCTCGGTCCATCCTCGCCTCCATACCCATACTGGTTTAGTTTAATACTTCCATCCTCGCCTCCATTCCCGTTTTTAATTCTTCATACCCTCCCTAAACGGGACAGGTTTAGTCAGATCTCCATCTTTTCCTAGTTCACTGTCATCCCTATACAGCACTAAAATAACCCTTGACCCTCACTAAAAACAAAGCATGCACTTCAATAACAAATTCGTGAAACGGAACCGGTCAAGGGTGCACAAAAAAATTTAAAAAATTTGAGAATCAAACAAATTTGACCTATAAGAATCGGTTTGATTCAAGCCTATCAAGGTTTAGTTGTATTCTCGAATTAGCAATCTTATGAGTCAATTCCAATCGAATCAACCGTAGATCCAATCCAATATGTGAATTATGTTTGGTGCAAAATTTTGTTTTTATACATATTTCATATATGTTTTTATATCATTATTTGTTACATTCAAATATCATTTCTTTTTTTATACATTATTTTTTAACTTGAGAAAGTGAGCATACAAAATTAAGTCTATTTTTCTAAATTTTTAAAAAAGTTTAATCAAATTTTATACAAAAAAAGAGTAACCAACCGAACTAAAAACAAACTGAACTATGGAACTAACTTAACTAACTTGGGTTAGTTTCGTTCTATTTTATGATTATTTTATTTTGAGTTAAAAAATCTAGAACAAAGCAAATTTGGTTATGAGTTTAGCGTTGGTACAACCTCCATCTTAGCCACCCATGCAAAGTCAAGACTTTTATATCTATGCACATGGTGAAACAATCCACAGCAAACCCTTAACATAGGGGTGACCCTGGATTAGAGAGACTGATAGATCCGCTCAAATTTATCTATTAATTATAGGATTTGAGAATTTTTTTTTAAGTTCGATTAGTTTAATAAAAGAGTTTAAAAATTATCTTTAAAGTTTGACTTGACTCAAAATATATATAAAATAATATATTTTTATATTTTAATTTATAGATATATATTTGTAATTAAACTTTAATGTATTTTTTAGAAACAAAAATTATTTATTAAATAAATTTTAAATTAAATAAAAGAGTTTAGACAGACTTAAAATTTAATTTTAAACTCGACCAAATTTATTTCTGTGAACCCAGCCCGCATCTTAACATGAATCCATTTTGACCACGCGTGGGGTTTTCAATGGGACCCACAACCTCACCTCATACGCTCGCACGGCCATCTAATCCTGAACATGAACCCGCCAAGTCACTATCCAACAGCTTACACATTCAGCTGTTCATGAAGGTCTCGTGTCCGATTTATTGACAAGCCTGTTGGTATTCATTCATTTCCAAAATTGAACGAAGCTTGAATTTTGGTTTCGAGCTCATTTTAATAAACGAGTTGAGTTAAGAGGTTCTGCGTTCGGTTCTTATTTGCGTCAAGAGTGTGCACTTGTGGACCTGGTGGTTTCATCTTTACATTTGTGGTGGCTTCAATTTGGGGCGGACATCAGTTGGGTCAGGTTGGCCTATAATAAAATTAATTTTCAAAGACGCTCATAAAATAATATTAAATAACATAAAATCTAATTATCTGGAATATGAAAAGACATAAATATATTATTACGGTAATTGTACTTTTTTTTTGGTAGTTTAAGTCAAATTCATATAATCTCCGATGATTTAAAAGTGAACACGTGACTCCCTATAGTTTGGACTTATTTGCAAAATGAATGAAATTCATTAAATTTAACAAAAATTTTGTTATAAGGGTATTTTGTTATTTTATATTTCTAAATTAGAATATCAAAAATACTATTTGATCTTTTTATGTCAAAACAAAATGTTGTATTATGAGGGTTTCTTTTGTAATTTTATCAAATTGTCTTTTTAATAATCTAATTAGAGACATAAAATGATAAAAATACCTTTACGACAGAATTTTTGATAAATTTAATAGTTTTTATGTATTTTGCAGATAAGTCGAAATTACAAGAGAATCATGTGTTCACTTTTAAATCACTAAGAATCATCTAATTTTGGCTCAAATCACAAAATGATAAAATGTAAATTAAATATATTATTTTACATATATTTTGGGCCAAACTAGGCTTTAAACAAAATTTTTAAGCTTGTGTATTAACATAATTGAGCCTAAAAATTTTTTTTGAGCCCTATTAATAATGAACGTGCTTGAGTGAGCCTAAAAGACTATCGGCCATGAGCACCCTTACTTTAGGCTTCCCTTTTCCAACCCTTGTAGGAGTAGGTTATTAACTACATTGAAAATTTTTAGTTTATAATGAGTTAATTCAAGATTTGTGCAGGCACTTAACAACATGAATGGTTAATCTCTTATTTTTAAATTAAGTAAATATATGTTTTTAAAGAAATATAATTAATTTTTTTATTAAAAAATATATATTTTATAAGTTTTTGAGTTGTTTTATTTGTACAACAAAATGAACTAATCACAATATGAGTAATTCACTATTTTAGGAACAACCAAACAGGCCCTTAATAAACACGCTCAATTTTGGACTAGTCTAGTAATCCAGCTAGCCAAGCCAAAATAGAGCTCGGCTCGGTTGGGCTGATTTGCAGCCCCACTGTGGCCCCCGCTCGCAGCCCCATCGGACACCAGAAAAATGAAAATCAGATTCTTCGCCATTATTCTCCATACGCGAAACAACTCTGTGTCTGTATGTATCTACACATATATCTGTATCTATACTCTTTGATATAATCTTGAGCTTGGAAGTTCTCAGTGAGAATGACCGCAGCTTGACAACAGTTCCGGCGTGATCCACGGCCCTTATTATTGTTCCGGCGCCGGTGATCGGAGGAGGGATCGATTTGTGTACAGTTGGAATGAAAAGTTGCTAGGGTTTGTGGTTTAAGCTTCGGTGTTACTTCTTGATTCTTCATTTCTCCTTTGGCGGATAAAGGTTTTGAGAATTACTGCACTATTTATGCGAGTATATAAATATACGTGGTCTGGATGATATTTGATATGAATTGCTATATTTTCTAGCAAATATGTGTGAGTTTGAGCGTCAATTTCGCTTAATTCTTCCGTAATCGATTCATTTTATTTTCGTCTCTGTTGTCTTCCAAACATAATTCAATGAAATGTTCTAAGTTAGTTTTGTTGTAAATCTTGTATCGTGTTTGTGTTGTGTGCTCAATTTTGTACTGGTATTAGGATTAATTTTGAAAGCTTATGCATAGGAATTTTCAGAAGCATAATTTTGGATATTTTTTACTTACTAAAAATAGGACCTTTTTTTTTTCAACTTTACTTATCCAAAAGAGCAAAAGGAATGGAAGGATAACCTTCTAGTTCGACGTTTCAAGTTTCACTCAGTCTCATAGTGGAAATAATTCCTGGAATTTTTTTTCCCCTTCTTCTTTTGCTATTGTAATTTTGCTTACGACTAAGTCAGTCATTTTGATAATGGGAAAACAGTTTTGAGTTGAGAATAGGAGAAAATATTGATGCATGGATTTAAGAAGTATGGCAAATTTATTGATTTGTACGGGACCTCTTTAGTTGTTTAATTCAGTAGTTCTTGAATTAGTGGTCGGAACTTCCAATTATATATCTTCCTATCTAGAGTTTGCCTTTCTTACTTTGGTGGAGATGTTTTGTTTACCTTTATATGTATGGCTTTCCTCACTCTCAGCTATTCTTTTGGATTCTGAAAATTACTTCAAAACTCTAAGTTATTCCACTGCTTATTAAACTCTTGCCCCCATGCATTAGACTTGTCAATGTTTAGCTAATTTTATGTACTTTCCATTTCTATAGATTTGATCAACTGGCAGCATGAGTTCCGTGTGCAAGTTTGAGGTCAATTCTGGCATCAATTATTTGGATTTTCATCTCCGGTTAAATGCGTGAGCACTGAATCTATTTGTTACTGCTCCAATTTCACATATATACATGGTTACTTTAGGGAAAGCTGTCCAAGATGAAGGTAGTTCTGACAAATCACAGCAGAGAACTAACCCCGACTCAGGGTTCCATGAGACACAATCCGACCAAGAGGAAAGCACTCTTTCTGAATTGCCTGAGAAAGAGTCGGGGGAGCTGCAGAATACTCAGAGCCCTAAAGCTGAGGTTTCTGCGTCACAGTGCAATGAAGAAGGTAACACTCTCTCTATGTTAACCAAGAAAGTGTTGGATAATTTGCAGCAGAGAGAGAGCCCTGATAGGACTAGTGGGGATCACAGATCCAAAGCCAATCAAGAAGGAACCTCTCTTTCTCTAATGACTGAAGTAGTTTCGGATAGTTTAAAGCAGAGACAGAGCCCTGATACTGGGGTCCATGCCTCACAATCTAATCAGGAAGGAAGCAGTCTTTCTGCAATACCTGAGAAAATGCTGGGTAGTTTGCAGCTTACACCGAGCTTGAGTTCTGGGTCTCATAGGTTGCAACGTGATCAAGAAGTAAGGACTCTGTCTAGAATACCTGATAAAGCATTAGAAGATGGATATAACTGGCGGAAATATGGGCAAAAACTTGTTAAAGGTAATGAATTTATTCGGAGCTATTATCGATGTACGCATCCTAATTGCCCAGCAAAAAGACAAGTGGAACGCTCACGAGATGGGCCCATTACGGATACCATTTATCTGAGTAAGCATGATCATCCTAAACCTCAATCTAGTCCCCAGATAGCTGTTGCCTTTGTACCGCCCATCCAAACAAAAAGACCAGACGAGCCTTCTTTATCTATTGCAGAGGGTAAGAAATAAACTTCATTGCAGATTTCTGGCTTTGAAACTCAACCTCAATAAATTGATTGACTTGTTTGGTGACCTCTTCTTTGAAGATAAATCATCCAATGCACATGGTCCGACATATCATCAGGATAAGCCAATGGAAACCCTTCGGCTTCCTACTATTGCACTAACTGATGATGCTGTGGAAGGGATGATTTCACAATCTAATAGAACGAAAGATGAGGTTGATCACAGTGGTGATCGTGACTCAAAGAGACAGTACGTCAAAACACAAGCTTTTTAATTTTGTTCGCTGTTGGTAGTTCCATGGGCTAACCCTTTATTAGTTTCCATACAAACATTGCAACAGGAAGATAGACGCTTGTAGCATTGATGAGACTCCTGTGGATAGGTCAAATGGTGAACCAAGGGTTGTTCAAACTATGAGTGAGGTAGACATAGTGAATGATGACTACAGATGGCGCAAATATGGGCAGAAACTAGTTAAAGGCAATCCAAATCCAAGGTATACTTACTCAATTCTAATCCTGATAAAGAGTAACAGAAAGTTTATCTTTAAAATTTGATCTGTACCTCTGTTGTATTTTCTGCTTATTGTGTGTATATGTTCTAACAATGTGGCATACTCTTCAGTAACAATTACAGAGTATAGTTATCTATTAAAAGATGTAGAAAGTGAGCTGATTGCATGGAAATGGACGTAGATTTTCACCTTATCTGTCTTACTTCTTTGCTTTGCTCGACGGTCCCCTGGCCTTCCTCCAGGGGCAGCAGGGGCTTTGGTTAAATTATTGAATCATGCTTACTTTTGTGTGTTCAGCGTTTGGTCAAGACTTGGTACAGTTTATACAAACTGACTGGTGCAATCCAATATATCTGCTATCCAAAATCCATATATCAAAAAACTAGATGATCACAAGAAATTATCAATTTTGAGTGGTTCAACGTATTTAGAGGTTATTATGATAATGGTTTTAAAAATTGTCGGTTGATTTTTGGTTTCCCTGAGTTGTAGTTTTAGATCACTCTCATGCCAGTAACCCAATATACAGCTATCATAATTAGCATTATAAATGAAGCTTCTAGTTGGCTGGAGTTATCCTTCTAGTTTCATTGTGCTTTTTCATTCCTCCTGTACATCTGGCTTACTCTGCTTCTGTTTTTCACACACATAGACTGCAGCTTTTACAAGCTTGTTACCTTGGGTGCTATTTCCATCTGGTTCCATTGTATAATGCTGGAGTTCCTTTCTGTAATCTGCCTCAATTTCTCACAAAGAAAATCTTCAAAGAGCTTTCTGTACGTGGGTGTATTTTTCTCCTCTAATGCACATAGCAGTACATTGAGAGATATTTCGTGGCACTTCTGCATAGTGATCTCACAAACCTGAAGTTGGAGAATTATGTAAGTTGGCAGATAATATTGTCTGGATTTCATTAGGTTAATAAGAAAACTTATATAAATACCCAAACAAATGAATAAATAAAATTCCACCTCGGTAGAAAAACGAAAAGAAAAAGGAATTCTGGTGTCATAGGCCTCTAAGATTGACAACCACTGCAAAATGGATGTTTTGACAAGCTAGATTAGTACGCACCACCTGCTGATTTCTGCATTTTCTTATGCATTGCAAGCTGTGATGCAGATCTATTCCTCTCTATCACTGGAATTGCTTCTAATACGCCGGTCTTGTTATATCTTTTGATTGACGCTCTTCCTCCTCCTCCTCCTCCTCTCCGAGTTTTCTAATCTGACAATGTCTATAGATCTCGGATACTTGAGTGTCCTAGTTTGGTTGGTTTACTTTATTTGATATTTATTTGCACAAGGCTGTCAACTATTTTGGCATCTTTTGTATTGGGGTAGTTTACTCGTGTTTGCTCTGGAGTCTGTTTTGAGAACATACTCTGGTAGAAGAGCTCCGGAGTGTCTAACCAGATTTTTCTTCTTCCACGAAAGCGTTATTACCATAGTTGTCAATTTTACACCAGCCAGTGTACCCTTTTTGTCATTGGGACGGTACATACCGGTTCCGGATTGTACCGGCACACTGTATCGGATTTGCCGCTATAAATACTATATATTTATGTAAAATATATACGTTTGTATATGTCTTAAAGAGATAAAATAAAACCTCATTCTAGCAAAATATACACAAGTTATAAGTAGTTCAAAGAGGCTTCAAAACAGTAAATTATAACATCCAAGTACTTCAAAAGGATTTAAAACACATTCTCATTGTGTATTACATACTCAACAAAAGTCTAAGCTTTTTAATATGATAAACCACTATCAAATAATTTTTCCAAAGAAATTTAAAAGAAAAATAGAACAAGAAAAAAAATTATTCAGCATAGTGGAAGTCGTTATTTATTAATTGAAGGCTGGTACGGCCAGAATATTCCGAGATAGGCCGGCAAGGCGGTAAGTTAACTGGGATGGTATTTGAATTCCTTTGTACCATATGAGCACTGGTGCGGTGTTTATCGGTAAGTACCGGCTGGTGCAATGCGATATTGATAACTATGGTTATTACTGAAATAGATGGAAAGATGTAGAATAGCTCCAGAGTCTGTTGCCTGTCCTTTTAATATGCTCACATATTCATGCTAAGGGAACAAAAGCAATCCTCCCATTACACATATACCAATGTTTAGAAACCGGAGACCATGGCTCAACCAAGTGGACGATTGACCGTCTTTCTTCAAGTCCAGAAATTTGCTGAATAGTTCCCGTTGATTTTGTTTGAAACAAGGCGATTGAACTGTTTAACCATCTGAGCTGCTTATAGTCTGACAAAACCACTACTGTTTTTTCTCCTCTAATTTCATAGTGATTGGGCTTGTTTTTTAATCGCTTTACTTTTCTTCCATGTCATCTGTCACTCATGTAAGTATATATATGTTTGTGCATGTATATCATCTATACGACCCAAATCGTTTACGAAGCTCTTGGAAAACTTCTCTCTTCTTCTATGTCAAAATCCTATATGATATATCTTTTATGATTTAGTCTAGTATCTTCCTCGGTTTTGTTGCATTGTTTGTCAGACTCCAAACTTGTATCCAAGTCAATTTATTCCCATAGATCTATGCAATGTCTGCAAAGAGAGCCGTGAACTACTTGATCTCTATGAATTTGTGGTATAATATGGTCGTAAGTGCCTAAAGCTGCCTTACATGGTAGAATTTTCTGTCACTATTTTCGAATTTTATAAAATCTATGGGCCATTGCTTTGTGTAGTGGTAAAGGCATGGGGTCTGAAGGCAGTCATTAGAATTTGGGTTGGGGTCTGAAGGCAGTCGCTTTTGTATCCTGCTTACCCATCTGAGCAGCCTTGATTAATGGGCACCAGCATAAGAGCATGGTCCCTTTAGTTCTTGTGTCACCATGATAACATTCTCCAACCCTGTCTGTTTGAGCTGTTAAATCATGATCCAGCTGCTTTAGTGGATTGTACAACGGTCTGGGTTTCGTTTATCTTTTTCTGTTTGTATGTATGTGTGTCTGTCCGTGACTGAATATTGGTTTTTGGTCTGGGAGCATTGATATTAGATGTTAAATTAGTAGGATGCTAATATTGGTTTTACTAATTACATCCTTTGGTCCTAATTGAAAATTTGGGTCACTGTAATAGGACTACTCATTGTATGCAGTTGTGGAAGTTTCCGAAGATTCCAAACAAGTGTCTTCTTATTTCATATATATGCAGAAAACTGTGATGTATGTTTCTTGTTTCCTGTTATATTAGAAATTTCTCTCTTGCTTGTGGCTGTAGGAGTTACTACAGGTGCTCAAATTCTGGTTGCTCAGCGAAGAAACACGTGGAGAGGGCATCCCATGATCCAAGAGTGGTTATTACCACCTACGAGGGACAACATGACCATGACATCCCCCCTGCTAGGACTGTTACCCCTAACCCAACAGGAGCGAATGCTAATATAACTGCCCTCAACGGTGAGCCAAGATCCAGATCAGAGGAAAACAGTGCAGTTGGTCTTGATGTGGTGGTTCATATTAGTGCGAACTGATAGCTGATGAAGAAATGTTCGAGCTGAACTCAAATCTGATTCCTGTTGCAGAAATAATGGTATTGATTAACCCAAACCAGGAGGCGTGTGCATAGGATATGTATTGTTCTCTCTCTCTCTCTCTCTCTCTCTCTCTCTCTCTCAACTTTTTTCCTTTTTTTTCTTCTAGGTTACACCTGTAACTCTGATTTGAACTTTGCCTCTAATTGGTAACATGTGGGAAAACCTTTATAGGGTGTAAAAATAATTCAAGAAATAAAAATTTATTTGGATGCTTTGGACATGCAAGCTCTACTTTTGAAGCTCTTTAATCTGTTTCGTGTTACTTCAATTTTGGGATAATAATCTTCGTGCCAGTAAATATATGACCTTTATACGTCGTAACCGCTCTGATCTGGTAGGCTTCGTCCAGAGACAAATTCAAAGGCAACCTACCCATTCTTTAATTGTATTTTGTTTTCTCTCTATAATTGGATGTTACGTCGCCATGCACAAGGTGGGATTGCATGTGAGGTAGGGGTTGGGGAGCTTGATATGTGCTGATAGGCCTCTTTCCTAGTTGAGAGAGAGAGAGAGAGAACGACCAAGATAGTAATTGAACTTAAACTCCAACTCATTTCTCAATGGTCATGTGTTTGAACTCGCTTGTTGTAATAATTGTGTGAACCACATGTTGTTGAGAAGGGTTGAATGTTACTTGCACTTTAATGGGGCTGCGGTGACGGACTTGCCTTTCCCAGGTCGCTATGGCTCAAATCGAATATTTTACAGCGAGTGAGAACTCCTATGGTCACGCCTAAGGGGATATTACACTAGTCGTCTCTTTTCACCTTTTTACCCAGCCAAAAAAAAAAAAAGAGGGAGGGAGTAGATGAATGACATCCTTTTTTCAAGCAACAAATTCACTACACAAATCTTACTCCTGAAAATGGTACGTTTACAGTCCAAGCAATGAGACGAGGAGCATAAAAGGGGGTCATATAACCAAACCAGGGTCAATGAATATGCATGCAAGGTTTTTGATGCAAACACAGAGATCTTAGTAACAGCTTCAACTACTAACAATTATCAACTCTCTTGTCTTGTGCTGCTTTCAAACAGATCAACCTCGTCTGAATTAGATATTGATGTTGCTTTTTGTTGCCACTCCTGCATCAAATCAGAAAAATAACAACAGAAAAATGAGAGAGAAAAAAACCAAAGAATAACAATGATAACATTTTAGTGTATTGGATTCAAGAAAAATGATTCCGGGAAAGGAAATGCAACAAGGGAATGAACAATGGCTATTCATTTCTCATCATGAAGTTTATGGGGATATTTTTCTCTTTTTTATTATTTAAAAATCCCATGCAGTGTAGTTGGCATGGAACATTATCGATATGATTTCTGAATTTTGGTCTAGTCAATTTTCCTCAATAGCACATACCAATTGAGGTCCAGAACTTGACCATGCTGAACCAACTGTTCTTGGCTAATAACAATTGTCTCTAACTTCTTTTTCTAAGTATATCTTCATGAATCATACATGAAGAGCATGGATAAACTGCCCAGAACTAAGGTATAGGACCATAAGGCCATCCGGTAAGGAAATCCATTCGGATGTCAGAGACAAGTATGGCACAGAAAGCATATCCTTTGGTCCATTTTGTTTGAGATAATTTGTACAGAGAGTTTAATTTGCAGCCAAATAACAATTTATACTAAAACAGAATATGCTTGTGGTGATTCTAATTTCAGAATCATCTGTGCATTGTAAAGAAAACAGCATGAACAGCCTAATCAGTGAGGGTCAGGAATCACAAGTATTTGATGCAGAGGCGTTGTGTTTTCGCCAAAAATTTTTCTTTTGTCAGATATTGACTTGAATGCAGTTTTCCATATTTTCAATCATCCACGAAGTAATGATATTTACCTCAGTAGTCCCAATAGGTGCGTTTTTTATTTTTAAACAAAGACTGGAGAGTGGTTTTGGTGCATGGATCATCCCATTCCAGAGATTCCCACCATTCTTTGTCTCCTTCAATGCACTGAAGAGCAGGTGGTGCTGATGCTTGCTCGCTATCCACGTGCAGAGAAAGAGGCAGCCTCCTTAACATGGGGCACTTAAATACAAGAATATATTGCAGAGATTCACAGACCGTGATGCCCTTACATATGCCCTTCAGTCTTGGTAGATCTCTTCAAATTAATTGCTGGAAATTTTGAAGCGTGATTATGTTGCTATGATCATCTTGATGATGGCCCCCGTCATTCATCTCCACCTCTGCTATTATGCCCTCCACATGCTCGCAATCAGACACACTAAGATGCTTGAGGTTTGGGAAGTTCTGCAACAACATGGCAGGGAAGATATTCTTGATGCTGGAACATCTATAAAAGGTGCCAATGTGTTAAGGTTAAAGGAAATACTGTATGATGGAACAATTCCGTCAGAGAGTACCCTAAAATTGGGTAAATCGTAAAGCGTTAATATCTCCACGCTGCTTAGTGCGATCTGGCAAACTTCTACAAAGGATGATGATGAAAAGATGGATTCTATCCCAATGCAGTATCGGAGATGACATCTTCTTAAGTCTCTGGCATCCCTCAATGACAGAATATCTGATAAGCTAATGAGATCATGGCATCTTTTAATCTTCCAAGCATTCCATGTTTCTGGGGAGCACTAGCAGATCCACTCCACTTCCAGAAAGTTCAGAGTCAATAATACAAACTTCTTTTCCGATGATGCTGTTCATGTTTTCAGCATTAATTCCCTCTAAAAAGCGGTAGTTTTCCAACCTTTGCCATTGCTGAGATGTTACATAACTGATAAGCTCCTCCACATTGAGAAACTGAGCACTGAGAACTTTTAATTGCCTCAAGCACAAGAGCTCTTCTGCTGACACTTCTACTTTTGACTTGTCAATTCTAAGGCATTGGAGTTGGGTGAGTCTTCGTAACTTCCAGGCAGGAAGTGTCTGTAGTTTTTCAGTGCAGAAGACATCGAGATTTCTGAGATTACCCAATTCTTCTATACCTTGTGGTACTTCTTGAATTCTACTTTCGTACAATTTTAACTCTTTCAATGCCTTTAGTTTCTCCAGTGACGGCACATACTCTAGTGCTACACAACGCCCAAGTAGTAGTGCATTTAAATTCTCCAAGTTGGAGATGGATTCTAGCAGAGACTTAATGAGGGTAGGACAAATCCAACACATGGAGATGATGCATATGCAGAAAAAAAGAATCTGGCATGACAAATAGAGGGTCGCCTCACAATAGTAAAGTGGTGAGCAGAGGGCAAATTGGTGGTCTAGAAGGAAGAACTTCTATCTTGTTGTAACTTAAGGAAACCCTCTCAAAATCCTCAGACCAGTCTTCATATGGTACTCTTTCTAATCCCTCACCAGCACGTACCATGAATCGAGGACTAGTTGCTGCTGTCATTTTCAGTGTCATTTCTCTGATCAAATCATGCATCCTCACCCTGGTAGAGACGCTCTCCAACAAGCAAATATTTATGAGTTTATTCAAGATAGTGTGACCCTTGTCGAACATTGCTTCTGTATAGCTCATCTCAGCTATTAGTCCCCAGCAATCCAATACTCTATCAACTCTTCCCTGGGGATGCTATAGTCTTCTGGATACAATGCACATTACAAGAAACACTGATGGAGCTTTTCATCCTTTAGACGACTATAACTGAATTTTAGCCGCTCAAATACCTCACTTTCATTTTCCCTGATCTCTTTTGTTGAGCTGATTAATTTGTTTAATGCATTTCTCCACTCGCGAATGTCATTTACTCCCCTCATACTTCCAGCTATTGTAACAATTGCAAGGGGCAGACGCGCACATCCTTTGGCAACCATTGTTGCAATTTCTCTCACTTCTGGAGCAAGCAGTGTCTGATGTGCAACCTTGCTCCTAAATAGATTCAGTGCTTCCTGCTCTGTGAGAAGCTCCACTTTGACAGTTCTGCACTCCCATCTTTCTACACACTTCTAACGATCGTGTAGTTAAGACTAGTTTACATCCATTAGATCTGGTTGGTTCTGAAATCCCCACCTTCTCAAGAGGAAAGGCTTCCCATAAATCATCTAAGATGAGCATATACCTCTTCATTTGGGAAAGTTTTGAATATAGTTCTGATGCTCTTCTTGTTTCGTCCTTGTAATTCGAAAGATCAAGATCCAGTGCCACAGCTATCTCGCCCTGTATTTTTCTGACATTGAATGCTTTAGATACTGTGACCCAAAAACAATATTATCAAAGTAAGAAGTTTCATTCAAGAGTCGTTTGTTAACGTTATGCATGATGGTTCTTTTGCCAACTCCCCCCATTCCAAAAATCCCAATCCTTCTAACCTCATCATCCACCAAGCATGCCCAAAATTTGTCCATGTTCCTTGCACTTGTGGGTTCACCAACGAATCTCATTGTTGGTATAAACCGCCCTCTACTTGAAAGGGCATCAATCAGCAAACTATTAGAAAATCTACCCTTCTCTGCAGTTCTGCCACCTCTTCAATCTTCTCAATGACAAGCTTTCCCAATCGTGCGTGTGAGACATAATTCCTTTCTCCAACTACTTCTTGTTCAAGCCTTTCCCCATCACCTTTTATCTTTTGCACATTTCTGAGGCAAACTTCAACTTCTTTCTTTCGTCTTTTACCTGACCGGTGCTCTGCAATGCTCAGTTCTGTATTTATATCCTCCTCCTGACTGCTCAAGTCATCTCTCTTTCTTTTGAGGTTTTGCATGTTTGCATCAAGGCTATTGATATATCCTAACCATTTTCCAGCTGCTTCCCACATATTCTTCCCAATTTCAAAAATTGAACCTAAGAATTCCATGGTGTGCGTAGTTCCTGCAAATATAAAACATGCAGAGGATTGTAGTTAAAGGAAAAATCATGAAGAGAACTTCTGAATATTGTTAATTAGAAAGAAATCTGAAATTCATTTAAAAAACAAACAAACGCAGGAGAAAGAAAATTATGCCAATATATGCAAATGACTTCATATTCACCTCAAAATAATAGAAAGTCATTCTTGAATTGACAAAAGGGTGAATTGTGCTACCAATATATACTAGAAAAATCAAACAGCATTTATGTTGTTCAAGAATTTTTGGTCCCATGTTGTTTTGTAAATTTCATGTAGGTGGATGATTTGAAACAGAAACATGAATAAGATCTATAATGATCAAGTTTGCGGCCATTTGACACCTAAACCCACAAATCCTCTACAAGGGCAGCTGATTTTATTTTATTCTTGTCTATTGATTTGCATAGCCAAAGAAAAAAAAAAAAGACATGAAAAAGAAGATTGGAAAAAGAAGTATAATATGCAAATTCTTGAGGATATGTAGACCATGGCCTGAGCCCCAACTTGTTCCAATTCCCAAATTAGGAAAATATTTTCTGTTGCTAGTTGCTACATTTTACTGAAAGTTCAATGGAATGCAAATGGAATGACTTCTTTCAGACATTTCCAGCAACACCTAGCATACAATTCAGTTTCAATTTCTATAGGTCCATCAATTGAATTTTAAGATATTATGCCCACCAAATTTTACAGCAAATCTGTTTTACATATTAATCATAGAGATGGTGGCCAAGCACTCCACCAGTCATCCATTCCTAATTAGATAGGTATCCATACAAGTTTGACTCACCCAAACAGAATCTTAGCAAAAGAAAGCAAGAGGGCTGAAGACAAACAGAACCTTAGCAATCCCAGAAACTCACCTTGAGCTGGTTCGGAGACTGATATTGATCAAGCTTGGAAACCAAACTAAGAGGATGATATAGCAATTACAAACCAGCAGTACTTTGCCATCCACAGCGTAGATTGAAGTGTAGAGTCAACGAAAGTGAAAAAAAAAAAATCTCTAGGAAAGAGCACAAACACCTACTTTCCACCTGCCTCGTGGATATAATACAACTGATATGTGGAAAGAGAAGACAATGGCAATATCATGTCCATAGCCAGAAAGAGATCTTGATGCTGTGGAATTGTTGTCATTTGCTGTAGTTTATGTATGATCATGTTAATGTATCCTCTGATCTTAACATGCCAGTGCTTCAAATATAATCCACCAATTAATATGTCCCAATTAAAAGTCTGCCTCCTGGGGAATTATTTTAAATATAGGAGCGATGGATCCAAACAAGATATATTTTCTAGACCTTTTGGGTGAGTTTCTGTATGGCTTTAGAGCCGATCGTGCATACGACTGTGCTGGCTGGAGGGCACTGGAGGCTGCAGCACTGGATCAGTGATCGATTAAATGGACTATAGGCCCCAATCTGAATGAGAATGTTGGGTATAATCTCAGTTAAACCACAATATAAGAAGTCTTTCTTCAATTTCTCAACACGACTTCTTATATTTCTCAACACAAATTAATTTTAGCCTCCCTCGTCCCCCTAGCATTACCTCCAAGTCAATTATTTGATCTCTATGAATTTATGGGATAATAAGGTCGCAAGTGCTTAAAGCTGCCTTACATGGTAGAAAGTAGCCATTCATGTTATGGATCAGAACTGAACTCAGCAGATGGAAGAAAATACAGGACATTCAGTCCCAAACAATTAGCTGCTAGCTGTATGATCAACATTCATCCAGTGAATTTTTCTTAGCAGAAGTAATCCATCACCCAAAATCTCAAGTGAGTTTGACTGCAAAGTCTTGGTTTTAAGATGTCTCGATTATGGAAGTATCATAAAGACATGCTATGTTAGACCAGTCTCGAGAAAAATAATAAAAAAAACATTCTATTTAGATTACGTTTAACAAAATTTACAATGAAACGAAGAAGAAGATTCCAAAACCGATATTTAAGCAGCATCAAGATTCATGATTCCAGAGCCCAATTACTTATCAATGCTCATCCAATGATCAAGAAATGCAGTTTTCATGACAATAATTGGTCCTCCAGGCTCAATTATTGGAGCTGTTGAAAATGATCTCAAAGAAAAAGCAGATGACTTTGATTGAGGAAAGGTACACAACCCAGGGAACCTATTCTTATGAACTATTAGTAGCAAAGACACAAAAAAATAAAGGTTCTACCCCAGCTTTCCGTCCCAAATCCTGAGAAAAAGTACACTGACGCACAAGTTTTCTACTTCCACGCACACGAAGCAACCAAATCTCTGTTCATCCAACCAAGATACAGGGCTCCATCTCTTTCTTCAAGTCCATATTTGCCACAGTAGTTCTCTAGCAGTGTTTTGATGGTAGCATTGACCAAAGAGCTCAAAGGGTATGGAGTAAACCCTGCCATTGCAAATCGTGACTTCCACTTCCCAAGAAGCTCGGGTCGTTCCACCCTCTCAGTACCCTCGCATGCTAACACATTTACAACATCCCTTGCTAGGCAGTGCTGCTCAACATTGATCCGATCCTTGTGTCCCCTCGGAAGTGTCACATCAATTGACTCAAACATGGCTGTGTAATAGTCCAGTGCCTCTAGAAACCGGGGGAAGAATGGGGCAGTGTTTGTGTTAGATTCTTGCTCAACTAGAGTCACCACCTTGGGGGAAAGGCTTTTAACAAGCCTCAACAGCCGATCCCTATGATTCTGAGTGTTCACACTCTCGTCAGGCATGTGATGCAGCATGAATGCAAAATTCACAGCAAGAGCCTCCCCAGGTCGGATCCCGAGATTCTCAGGCTGGACTTCACAGCCGGAAATGGCTGCACCATGGAATTCAAATGGCACCTTAAATGACTCAGCAAGCCTAGATAGCCTCTGTCCCACGATGTTTAGTCCTCCTCCACGGGCATAAGCTGATGTGGAATCATCGATACCTGTCATACGGATGTGTGGTGGCCCACCTGGCCTAGCCGCAAAAGCCTGGATCAAAGTCACCCATTGACTCCCCTGAGCAATTTGGAAGTCAATGATGTGAACCCTATTCTCATCCTTCACTGCTTCTGCAATGGCACCATTAGCAGACATGTATCCAAACTTCAAGTAGGGGCAAACCTCATAAAGAATATGCATGTAGGATAGAAGCTCATCACTTGCTGGCTCTTTGAACTTCAAAGATTTGTAGATTGAACTCCCTGAGGAGGTCAATCTTGCAACAAGCCCTTCCAACACGTACGCTCCCAAACGTTGGATCGGTTCACCAGACACTGACACCATTTGACGTAATTCAGCCATCAACCATTGTGCTGTCAACATGTCATTTTCCGATACGGCTTTTGCACACGCAATGAGAACCTGTTTCAAGTCCCTTCTTGGGATTGCTTCCATCATTTGTCTCCAGCTGTCTATCTCCGGTGAGGCTATACCTCCCTGTAAGGTACTCTCATAACTATAAAGCATATCCAAATCAGGTCCCAGCATTACAGTTTCCAGTTCACGCAGCTTGTGCCTAAATTCATTAATATCATCAGTTACACAGGAGCCACTTATAGGGGAGCCATAGTTATTATCTGGAGAGTGGCGTTGGTGAGGTGGATATGACTGATACTCTTGCTGTGACATTGGACTTCCGGTGGGTGAGAAACTGACAGTTGATGGTGAATTGTAAACAGGATAACAGCCGGTTGCTGAGGACGACTCCAGGGTACAATACTTCTCAAGGGAAGACAATTGACTCCTATTGCTGCTGTTGCTATAGCATAACTGGTGGTCTAAAGTTTGGAACTGAGGCAAACAATAGGCCTCAACCTCTTGCACTGGCTGATAATATAGCGTGTTGGACATGACTGATCTTCTGTGTCGTCGTGAAGCTTGCATCAAAGAGCTTGCCTGGCCCAATACTAGTCAGGATTATCTGGCACTCTTTCCTTGATCGACTGCTACCTGAAATTTAAGAAAAGACAACATCAAAATTCCTTATCAGGGAAGTTGGTATTCATGGCTGCAGCTCTGAAAGCATTGGATTTTTGTTTGTAAACAGTGAACGAAGAATGGAAACAAGAACATTCCAAAGTAAGGCAATCAACAACTTCAGAAATCTGAATACGGAACAAACATAATCAAAATGAAATTCAAGCAAGATTATAGGAAATTAGAGAAATATTGAATGAAAATCTTGCTAAGGGAAATTTAAATTGCAACAATCCCATTACGCCTCCGGTTAAAGTGCCTCTTTTATACCCCTCAAGATAACTTCTTGTTCTTTTATGTTTATATTCAACCAAAAGTATCTTCTCTTTCACTCTCCTTCAACCCTTCAACTCAGTTACTGACTTACTGTAAACTAATCTCTTGTGAAATGAAAGATCTTTCCTCTTCAAAGACTAACAAAGTAATTGGACATTAAATTCAAAAATGGGAAAAACTTCACCACTCACAAGCTAGAGAACTAATTTGTTCAAGGTAATATTATAATGAGTCTGTTGAGGGTTCAGAGTGGAGGTTTCTGCAACAAATTGACAACTTCAAACTATTCCTCCTTTAATCTCAGAACACAATTTCCCTTTCCTTTTTGCCTTGACCTCTGCGGAAAGTATGACAAAATGAGGATCTCAGTAAGTCTCATAACCAAAGGTCTAACCATTTCTTTTTTAATCTTGATTTACAACAAGAGATCACAACTGTTTGATCTGCCATATTCTTTTTCAATTTACTACCAAAACATATATGTAATACTCGTTAACAGGACACAGCCAAAATTGTTTTGAAAAGCAGCTACTTTAGCAATTCTGCAACAAAACCTTGCAAACCACAACTCAAATTATAATCTACTTGAAAATGATTTTCAATACTATCAGGCCTTAAAAATATTAAAGACATTCTCACAGACACAATTCTTTTTGTTTTATCTAACAATGGGAAACCATGAAATAGAATAAAATGGGGGTAACCCTCAGTAATATTGGCATTCTTACAACAGCAACAATATGAAGAACAATATAACTGGTTATTCCAGTACGTTCTCTTCAAAACTTCCAATAGCAATTGAGCATGTTATCAGATTCATCACCCTTATAGGAATAACAAAAGAGAGAACCACATTAGGCTCACATGAACATGTGTCTACCTCTGTTAATGAAAGGAGAAAGGCTCAACTTTAAAACCACAGCAGACAGAATAAATTGTAGAATCAACATCATTAAATCTCATTATCTTTGACTATTTCCACAAAAACTTAAAACCCAGTAGACAAACAGAGATTATAAATTAGCAAAAGTTTACAATCAAGAAATGATCAAACTCATAATCATATCATACTTGAATTTAACACAACCCCACAAACAGAAATAAACATTAAACCCATTGAAATAAATAAAAAATAAACTATCAAATCAAGTCATCAAGAGAGAGAGAAGGGGAAAATGGAAGTAAAAAAGCCCCACCTTCCACAGATCTGTCACCGACCCATTTTCAGTAACTTCATATCCTCCATGAAATTTTAACTCAGAGCTCAAGATTTTCTCAAGAAATTCCTGAATTGAAACCAAATTATCACAAACCCACCTCTTTATCACGTCAGGAAACACAGAGAATTGAGTGGAAAAACAGTTACAGCAACTAGATAACAACTTTAGACTTGAGAATAATTTCAGTTTTCAAATATCAAATCAGTCGTCGGTTTGACATAGCCACCCCTAACCGAAGAATCTCACGTTTCCATAATACACTCCAAACCAGAGTTGGAGAGAGCGAGCGATAGAGAGAGAGAGAGAGAGAGAGAGATTACGGTGTCCTCTGTGAAAGGGAAGCACCTGTGCATTATAAAAACATTTGGTTAGCCAAAGGCCCTTCATTTTCAGTAAAATGACGTTACTGCCACTAAGTTGTATATTAAGGATCTTAGTTTGATCTGGATACCAAAATACCCTCACATTAAATTGATGTACCATAATACCTTAATTATGTGATAAAGCGAGCATAAGCCATTTCTATTGGGTAAGCTTTCTTGATTTTTTGTGGTTCGTGAAATTTACGCAAGCGGGGTCTATGCACAGGATCAATGCAGGACGCATATGAAATGCCTCTTACCGCATACCTACAAATGTAGGTGAAATGCCTCCTACCGCATAACTACAAAGAGTTGAACTCGAGACATATGTCAAAGTTGTCTAATATTTTACCGCTAAACCCATAAAACAGTGGCTCTACTGCGTAAGTTAAGTTGGGCTTGAAGGCTTTAATTCCTTCAAGAAAGAGAAAGCATTAGTATTTCCGAGATTTTGCTGGATTTGAGCACGGCTTTGCCGCATTCATGGCTTTTGCAGTTATGTACAGCTAATATTATTTTAGTCATGGATCTTAACATCTTGTGAAAATATGAGACTACTGTTTAATGTGTCTTTTTAAGCAGTAGTCTCATAGTAAAGATTACATGTATTAAAAATTAATAACACTAAACTGCTTTAGTCATATGCACTAATCTTAAAACGTTTTCATAATTGAAATATGTTTGACTAGTTAAATAGTAAAAGTTCTTGGATTAAATTTAGTTTTTTTGAAGGCTAGACATCTAAATAAGAGAAACGTTAAAAACTGTTGTGACTGTACATCACTTTTCAGCTTATATATTCCACATCAATTGAGGCGCACTCACTGCTAATAGGTCTCAACTGATGTGCAGTATATCAGTGGGGAACCCAGAAAATCCCTCTAAACAAACTCTTTACAATGATAGGTCCTGATTTTTTTCATTAAATAATGAAGGAAAATTATAGTGATAGTAAATAATTATAAATTTAGTGACAACATCAAAACTCAACCAGTAGATGACAAGGCTTTTCTATTTTTAGTTTAATTGCATGTGTATTAAATATGAAAGATGAGTTGGCTTCATTTCATTGGCACAAGGGAGGCATGCCATCAGGTTATGCATGTGTTTATGATGTCATTATCATTTAAAGTAAGGGTAATGCTAGAGTTTTTTACCAAAATAATGTTATTTTTGAAATTTATTTTCAAAATATTAGATTTTAAAAGGTAATTCTCACAATAAGATAAAACGAGACTTTGAATTGTGTTTTCTCTGAAAACACAAACGCGAATTGCATTTTTTCTTCAAAATGCAATTTAAAATTGCATTTTTCAAAATAGCTTACAAGGCCTACAAAAAGCCTGTAAAAAAACGAAAAACATCACTGCAAAGCTGAGAAAAGGCAGGTACAACCTGCTTTTTTCGGGTTAATATATCTCCACTGAATGCCTCTTCTTCCCCCCAGACTCCCTCTTCCCTTTTCTCTGTTTTCATTTCACTTGGAGATTTCTCCCCTTTGTTCCCTCCTTCGCCTATAGTTTCTCCTCTTCCTATTGTTCTTTCTTCTCCTCTCCAGCAAGGTCATGAAAGCACTGAAATGCGAGATTGATCAAATGCACCGAATATTAGACAGGTATCATTTCACAGAGCAAGTGAAGACAGAATGTGTTGATTCAACACAATGAATAATAGAAATTATTGAAGATCCGTTGTTGATTTCTAACTCAAAACTTTCAAACTTCTCAACAATGACTTTGTCAACTATATAGCTAGTAACCTTTCTATTGGCTACAAATCACTGTGTTATTACGACCATTGTTCATAAAGCTTGTTTCTATTTTTAGAGTTAGGGTTAGGGTTAGGGCTAGGGTTTCTATATTCGTGCTTTAGGCATTCCACCAATTACGTGTAAGATACATATTTTCAAAATAATATTTTTATTAATTTCTTAAGCGACAATTATTTTGCATAGTATTTTCTTAGTGAATAAAATTCTATACTACAAATTACTGTTTTCATTTAAGACAATTACAGTATTTGGGAATTCTATGAATTTTCTGAAATCACAAAAAAATTCTCTCTATTCTCACAAAGGAAGAACGAACAAAATGAAGTTTGAAAAATGTAATTTTGTAAAAAACTATGTGTTTGTTTTTGTTATTAAATAGAATAAAATTTTCTAAATTAAAAGAGCCTATAAAACTTTAAAAGGCAAGAAAAAAATGAAAACGCAAGGGTTTTCTTATTATTTTTTGAGTAGCAACTAAAAACACAATTGGGAATTGCGTTTTCAGAGAAAACACAATTACCAAATACGTTTTCTCTGAAAACGCAACTCCCAATTGCGTTTTGGCAAGATTTTGACAGGGATTTGTGAGCAGCAAGTAAAACGCAATAGCAAATTGCGTTTTACTTTATTGTGGGAATTACCTTTTGAAATTTAACATTTTGGGAATAAATTTCAAAAATAACATTATTTTGGTAAAAAAAAAAACTCGGTAATGCTATACATACATTTATATAGAAATTTTATATTATAAAAAAGTCATCAATACATCATTCTGGTAAGGTTCACTATACAAATTTTATATATAAATAGCATTTTACTTTGAAGTAATGGTTGTTTAGAGTGCTTGCCATCCAATTAGCCATGGCTCTATATTTTTGTTGTCTAAGTTGAAAATCCCAAAGAGTTAGAACTCATTTTTCTAACTCGATAACACACGTGGGACAAGTTTATGCATCCAAGGTAAATATATTTCACTAGAAGTAGAGACACTCTTATATGGAAAAGAAATATATATATTATACACACTCTCCTTTTACTGTGTTTTCTTATTTTTAGACACAACTAAATAAGGTACACTTGCATTTGTTAACTTGACTCGTTGTTTTGTGCTAAAGAGTGAGAAAATGATATGAGAAATTAAATCATGTAAAGTATTACTAAGAAAAAGACATACTGCATGAAAATCTTATTATATTTGAATTTTTTATGCAAGAATATATTAGTAGCAGTGTAGCACTTCAAACAAGCTTAGGGTTGAGAGAGAGAGAGAGAGAGAGAGAGAAAACAAGCATGACACCACAATCAAAGCTAGCGGTTCACGGTAGCATCATTGATCAATCCTACTTATAGTAAACGTTTTAGGTTGCTTGCAAATATTAACTACGATCTAGTAGAGTCCTCTTTGAGGTTAACCTATCATATTGCGTACCAGACCTTTGCACTAGGCCTCGAATTCAATGCATGAAGGTAGAGAGTGGCATGCCTAAACCAATTATCATGGTCAAATTATTTATGATCTCATTGTCATTAGAATCTAAGCGTTTTCTTTTCTTTTCTTTCTTTTTTTTTGCGCTATTAGTTAGGGGGTAGGGGAACGGGGTGGTTGCCAAAATTTGAATCTTGAACCTGATGAGAGAGTCGCGACTTGCAAACGCCTCAAACAATGAGGCTCAACCTTTCCTCATTAGGATCTACGAGTTAGATTGTCTGTAATTAATAATCTCAATTAACACTGTTCTAAATTGTTGAACACTAGATCAATTGCAAGAAACTTGGCCCAATGTTGCAGAAATCAGAGTGCACGGAGAGTAAAATGGGGGAGGAGGATTTGTCGGAGATTATGCCAAGGTTTTTACGGCATGATCATCGACCAAGCTTGTGGTTTAGATTCTTATTATTACATTTTTAACAGTGCTAATGATAAAAAGCTTCTAAAATACACTTAGATGCTATAAAAACACTGAAAAGACGAGAAAAAATCCAATAATTGGGTCACACTGAGTTTTAAAATTACATATCAAATTTCAAAAAACGTTGTAATATCTAATCACCCTGAATTTTTTCTGAAAAGCTGTTGGAAACTAACAAACCACACATTTGGTGGGTCACACAAAATTTAATTTTTTTAATTCATATACAAGAAACAGACATAGGCATAAAGGCCTATAGGTCCAACTCCATGCATAGATCATTAGAGAAGGAATAACTTTTAGAGAAGTAATGACAACTTATAAGAGCATACAGAATTGATGTGGTACACATGGGTTTCCTTTTTTTTTCTCTTTTATTTTTAATAAAAATTTATTTTTACACAATTCTTGTATAAATAGCTCTACCAAAATGATGAAGTAGTGACAATTTTAGGATTATAAACTAAGATTGTGGGCCTTTTGATTGGAAATGAACAGATCACAAATGATCATATTATTTTGTAAAAAACATTCTATTTTTATTGCATTACTATATTTTTTGTGTAACATATACAAATTAGACACATCGACATGTGCATCAGAGCTGATAATCCTACATCCAAACAAAGGAGTGGGGGGGGGGGGGGGGGGGGGGGGGGGGGGGGGGGGGGGGGGGAACTATTTCCCGATGAGTGGTACTCCATGCCTGAGGTGTAGTACTCACCTCGGTGAGGCTTGTACATCTCAGTCATTCAATAGTTATAGAAATCTAAAAATAGTGTGAATTGAAAGAAGAAAAAAAAATTCTAATTGTATGATATCTTATTAAAAACTGTTGTTAGAATTGAGATTTTATAATTCAAAGAGAAAGATCTCAAATATCTAGAGTTCATATATGTATATTCTATGGACGATTTGATTCACAAAAACCATGATTAAAAATTGTTTGATTGTCTTTCTCTTGTGGAAGGGGTGAAATGTAGTAAATTGGCATTTTTTTCACGAAAAGCAAACATGAAATAACAAATCTTCTTGCAATATGGCTTTAGAATTAAGATCTTATTCAAAGAGAACGATCTCCAATATCTGAAGTTTCTTTATGGATATCGTATGGAGATCAAATTTTTAAACACCATGATTGGGAATTGTTTGATTGTCTTTCTACGAGGAAGAGATGAAATATTATCAATTGGCATTTTTTGGAGAAAAAAAAAAAGCAGATATGAAATAACAAATTCACTGTTTCACTAAGATTTCAAAATATCCTTTTCACTTGGTTGCCCAAATGTTAGGTCATCATTCAAGTTAATTGCCTTGTTTTAATTGCATCTGACAAGCTATAACAAGGTTTTATTCATTGAAGGAAAGGCAGCACACAATGCAGTAACTGATGAGTTAATGTGAGTGAGAGGTGGTGGCCCATGGGTTAATCTAGAGTGTTCCCAAGTCTAAACTTCTAATTAATACCCACCAAATGGCATCTTGTACTTGGACCTGACTAATCTGTTTCTTTGTTGAAGTCATGGCAGAACTAATAATCCCTCATGCATTGGCTGTAAATGGCAAATGTAACTGTACCTATGGTATGTAAAATAAGCCTAGAGTTTAGCCACAACTATAATTATTTGTACAACTTACCTACGGAGTAAGCAACAACCATCTTTGAGGCCACCAGTAATCTTTATTGCACTTGAGAAAAAGGTTGCATTGCTTGAACCCTCGAAGGGGCAATTGACTTGTAGCCCTGTTTTGGTTACACTTCTGTTTTTTGTTTTATTTTTCGTGTTTTGAGAGGAAAAAAATGATTTCAAAAACTTAATAAAATGTTTTTTTGTTGGTTTATCAATGAAAATAGTTTTTTAAACTAATTTGTCAAATGCGATTTTGATAAATTTCATGAAATAAAAGCAGAAAAAAAAGGAATGAAAACCATAATTACAGAGTGCAAATAATTTTTACTTTCCACCTATGCGCTAATCATTTTGAAAAACATTTGAATATGGTGAAGGCCATACCGTGGAGAAATTATTCAGTCCTATCAAAGCACCACATCATCTCTTTTTATTTTTCAATGCAATAGGTTCTCCCCACTAAGAAGTAGATTTCGTAGCCCTAAACTCACTGCATTGCGAGAAGAGCAATGATAACATGATACTCCAACATAACCGAATATTTTTTGATATTTTTTTTTAAGGTTAGCTTAAATTAGGTTCATTTAAGTCACCTCCAAGCTTCAGCATCACTTTCACCAGCTAAAAGAATCCACTTGCTATTGTTAAAAATTATTAAAAATCTCATTTACTTATATAAAACAATGGCCACAGACTTGAGGCTATTTTGTTCAATTAGTTTAGTTCACTAAGAAGAGATTGAAGTACTCTGAGAGACGGTAATAGATTAATATATAATTGCAAGCGTAATGTTACATAATTCAAATTTTCATACAAAATATCTGTACACAACGATGTGAACCGATTTTAAAATAAAATATTTATTATAATAAATTTTAATTACGAAAATAACACGATCAGCTTATGAATTTTTAAAAAAAATATTATTTCCCTAATTACAATGGTAAGCAGCTTCGAGTAGGCATCACATTAGTAGGAGCCCAGGGGCAATATGGTAGTAAACACCAAAATTGGAGGGTTAAATATGAGGGATAATGAGGGACCTACAATGGTCCCACACTCTTCTGCAGAGGCTACATTTACGTTTTTGAAGCCTTTTTTTTAATGTAAGATGACAGACATGACGTGGGAACTAGGATTAAGTGCCTTCCACTTCAGCTAGCATGCACACAACCCCACTTTCCCAACTCCATCCCATGAAAATTTCCTTTTGTCATCAACATCGAATTGTCCTTTCTGCCCTCAAATCTGCAAATATATACTGCACATATATGTTTATATTTATATATATTGGCTAATCAGATAATTTTGTGTTCACCTCAACTAATTTTGAGATTTATGCAATCCTCTCATCCTACAAAATTAAATAATTATCAAAGTTTTACCCTTAAGGGTGGCCTTCAAAAGAGTCAAACTGGCTACCAGTAAAGGAGCAAACTCATGACTTGACCATCAAAACTACACTCCGGTCTCTGAATTTACATATACTCTGAGTTTATATATATGTACTAAATAGTAATACCTGTAAAAACAAAGCTCACCATAATATTTTTGGTAATGACAAATCTGAAATGTACTTTGCATAAATAAGTAAATATGGGTGCATAAAACTCGTTTCGGTTATGTAACAATTAACTTTGTATGTCCGTATGCATCATTTCTAGATTAATTTTAACTTCAAAATGCGGGAGGATCACCCTCATGTAAATAATAAAAAAAATTTAAACTCAAAAAATTTTAAAATGTCAAAACATCGTAAATAGGTTTAGTTACTACTGATAAAATAAAAAGTTCAAAAAAAAAAGATGAGGGAACTAAGAATTGTTTGGGGTTAAATTAACTCCAATCCTAACAGATGAAGAGAATTGTGTTTTGTTTAATACATATTAGAAATGAACTTGGGATTTTAAAAAAGGGTTATTTTGGTAACTTTAAGTTCAAGATTACATTAACATGCCTTCTAGAAGCTATATCTAACCCACTGGGTATTTAAATATTAGTATAATGTAATCAGGCAGTGATTCCCCAAGAAATATGCTTTGGAATCAATGTGCAAGGAATTGAGGAAAAGGGAATCTTGTTCCTTGTTTGTCCCCTCCAAAGTTAGAGTAACTAATGCCCCACCATCTCATCTCCAAGAACTCGTTTTGTCATGCCTTTCTACAAACTCCTGTTTGGGCAAATGGTAGTGCAGCTAGTTCTCACTTCTCTCATTTCTTTTTATGAGAGAGAGAGAGAGAGAGAGAGAGCTTTGGTTCCATTTAGCAGTTGTCATGGAATATTTTGGTTGGTCTTGTCATTCAAGTTTTGCCATGCAAATATTAACTGTACCCTACTTTTGATGGCCAATGTGCCCACTTTTGAAGCCTTTCCAAACGGGGAACAAAGAATACATTGCTGTATCATGCATTGCTACAAAAATATTTAGAGCTTGAAATGTTGGTTCAATTTCCCACCGCAAAATTGTTGCATGTTATGTATGAAAAACAAACCAACCTACTTGAGCGCAAATTGTGCTTGACTTATTAAAAACTCGTTAAATTTAACTCCTTATATAAAGGATTCAAGCTAATGCCTATTTTGAAACTTGTTAATTTTTTAAATTTAATTCCAACTTGCCTTCTTGAGCTTATCAGCACTTAATTTTAAGAATATATAATTAAAAAAACTAAGCTTTTAGAACTTAGTTTTATAAAAACTCGTTTAAAATCAATTCGAAAAATTAAAGACAAAATTTATACACATTTGAAAACTCACTAAAAATTTAAACAACATTTTACTTGGCTCGTTTTTGCGTAATAACTCTATGATACCCAGTAACCTAATGATTTCAAGTAGTGAGTATAGGCCAAATGATTTGCATACATATAATATATATACATATATATACACACATGAATAATGCTTTACAAATACTCTAACTCTAAAACTGCTCCTTCAATTGCCACATCATTTTAGTCTAGAGTTACTGTATAAATTTTATATAACAATAACAATAACAATTTTATATATATACATAAACATATAGGCAATCATGTCCATATATACACTGTGTATATGTATATATAGGCGCCTCAAGGTGACATGGAAAGGGTCTCCATGGGGCCCAACTGCGCATGGTGTCTGTAATAAGACTTTGAATCCTGAGAAATTTCTATGGCAGAAATGCCCCAATCAACAAAGAACAGAGACCCCACAAATCAAAACTTTACTTTTCCATGCAATGTCCTTATCGTTTTCGCCGACCATGCTCCTTTGTTTGGGTTATTGGGAGATTGACTCCCCACTAAAATCCACACACAAAAACACCATCTTCATCTTCGTCTTTGTTTGTTTTTTTGCTTTGCAAATCTACAGATGGGTCCATCAACCTTTTTCATGTTTTGTGTTTTGGGTCTCATGTGGGACCATCTTTGATCCTCTTGTGCTCCATCGATCTTTGGACCTTGATGATGTTGAATTCCTGATCAGCTCCCAGTTTCTTGATCTTCGCAATGACTTTAGCATTAGTACTGACAGAACAAAGAAGAAAATTAAAGGAGAAAACAGATATGTGACAGTGTGACAGATCCCATGTGTGTATAAGTAGGGTGCAATTAAGCTGGTTTCATGCAGCCTGAGATAACTAATCATGGCCTTACTTGCAATGTACAATAAAGTTGAGACTTGAGGGTTCAAGATGTTGCAGGGGTACATTATTTTTTGAGACACAAGTTGAAAAGTTGAACATGTTTAGCCATTTTACACCAATCATGGCAATTTCAGTGCATATATATACATATATATATATACACACACATATATATATTAAAATATTTAAATACAATTTTTTTAAACTGTGTTTGACTTGTTATTTTAAAAAGTTACTTTTAGAATAAGTTTAATTTTTAAAAAATTATTTAAAACTTTTTAAAATTAACTTATGGCTTTAATCCAAACAACCCTTATATGTATGTATATCAGTGTATGTATTAGGAAACATGTAGGTTCGATTGCAAGAAAAAAAATGTTTTTGGCCATTTTCATAACAAAAATATTAATGGGAAGTTTTTAAAACACTATCATTTTGATGTCGTTTTAATTTTCGTATGAATACAGTAGTGAGAAATTCAGAAATATTGAGGTGTTCCCAAAAAGAAATTTTTGAAAACAGTTTTCTAAACCGAAACCAAACGTGCATGTAATTTCTTATAACAAAAGCGAACTATGTAGCCGAAAGCGTAACAAATCACATGTTTTTCTTGTTTAAACAAAACTGGATGATATTAAAATTTGGAAAACATATTTTTTTTAAAAAAAAATACACAAATATCCTCACCATGTCACCACTCTATTAGGGAGTTATTTTATGAATACTAACCTCATGGCCATGACTTGTGAGTGGCTCAAGGGAAGTTGTTCAACTTAGTTAATTAATATGACAAGTTTGGTCTTAAATTAATAGAATAATTAGCTGATGTTCAAGCTTAATTAAACCAAAAGAATTTGAAAGTCAATGTCATGTAAATAAATTAAATCATCATCATGCGAGGATAGTAATGTTGAGCTTGAGAGCTTGCCCTTGTGCTGGAAAGACTGTCGAAGTGGCTTTATATAAAAACATGTTTTCAACTAATAAGTTAATTTTCTTGTATACCAGAGTTTCTACTAACCTAGAAAGGGTAAGAAAATAATGTTTCGCTTAAAAAGAGCGTATGTCTGATTTTATCTAAGACTGTTCCATATTGAGTGATGCTATATACAAAATATATATATATATATATATTTTTACAGAACGATGTAGTTGAATTTGGATCTTTCATTGTAAAGCATAACATCATCAGAATGACTTTAATGTCAAAAAACCCATCACATTATTCTCCTTTAAGATAAGAATGTTCCTTTCATATTTTGACTTAAATAAAAAAATACATTTTGAGGGTTCACTTCTACAGACTGAGAATAGAAGTAATAATTATTGATTATAGGAGAAAATCAATATAGAAGAAATTTATAGTTGACTTGTTGCAGAGTAGTAGAAATTTCTTAGTCCTTAATCATCTTGGAAAAAAAATTAAAAACAAAAAAAGGATTTCTAAGTCAAGGATAAGCCTATTGGTCCTTCACTGAAAAGAGATGAATCTTTCCAGGAAAGTACATCATGGTGTGATGGTCTGTTAAGGTTACCAAACACTAAAAAAAAATGAAAAACAAAAGAAAGTGACATGAATTTTTTTAACAAGAACTTGATACCTACTTAATATTTGGCATGTAAAACTAGCTTTAAAGGGCGTACTTCCACCATCTTGTGTATTCCACTTTGAATGGTAGAACTTTAGGTCCATTGGATTATGTTAGTGCTTCTCGTGCTATCTGAAACAAACAAACAAAAAAAAAAAGATACCCTCCAAAATACCATTATTTTTATTTTCAAATAAAAACGGTTCCGAAAACTCAGAAAATACATTTTTTTTAGTTTCTAAAATTATGGTGTTTTTTTGAAGAAATTTTTTTTTAAAAATAAGTTCCAAAATCAGTTGCTAAATGCGGTTATAGCAAAAACAGTTTTCGAAATCACTTTGTCAAATGCAATTTTGACGAATATAAAAAAGCGAAAACAAAAATCATAATCATAACCAAATGGGCCCCTATTAATTTTTTCTTTTTTTGGAGGTCACAACACTTATCCAAGAAACATAATCACAGCACCAAGAATCACAATTACAGTGATATGAAATTTGGAGAAGAGGATAAATACTAATGGAAACATGTCATTTCCTAGCCAATTGTTTGATTTGGCCCACTGTTTGGGCAGCATGACTTGAGGATTGACGCCAGCCTTTATTTTTCTTGGTCCGAAGTCAAATTAGACCCAAATTTTCCAAGTAATGCTATTCCAAATAGAAGTACAATGAATTTTTATATGGAATGATATGGTTGAATTGGGACTATTATTTTAAAACAAAGTACCCACTTGAATGATCTTTAATTATAAAAATGTCACTGCTTTTTATAACAAAAAAATATAATTTTCCAGTTTTATGTCTTCACCTTACCATGGCTCAAGTATTGAATACCGTTGTATTTGTTGGTGGTGCCATGGGCTGAGTTGGGCCACCAACCCACATGGCAGTGCAATGCCAACCTGAGCCTGGTCTGAGCCAATCATGTGGTGGTCACAACTCAAGCTTAGCCCTAAAAGGAACATGTTTAGCCTGGGCCTTCTATACAAACCCTCCACCGTAAAAGACAATAATAGTAGCAATTTGAAATCAAAGAGCTAACATTTGGGCTTGTTGAATGGAAGGGTATCTCAAGAGCTTCCTCTATGCAAAATTTCAAAGGAATAGACCACTAACATTCCCAACCCTTTGTATGGCCCAGGTTTGGAGTTTGGACCATTAGATCAGCCCAACCCTGACATGGATGAGTCCCTGAATCTCAGGCCTGGACCTACGGTCCTACAAATTCATGGTTAAGATAAGCTTTCTTCTTTCTCGAGCTCAGCTCACGTTCCATTTGTTAAAGGTCCGTTCACGATTGACTAGGTATATAAACAAGTCAAGTTTAACTATATTTTAAATCTCGTTAATTTTCTAAACTCGGCTTGATAAATAAAAATACACTAAAAAATTCAAGCTACTCGAACTCAACTTGATTAAAGCTCGTTTGAGATTGACTTAATAGTTAAACAAGTCAAGCTTGAGCATAATTTCAAGCTCATTAAGATTTTAAACCAAGCTTAAATAGTCCACTACTCGACTCGTTTATAGCCCTACTACAAATTGTATAAGTTTACTCTCTCAAGTTCGTGTAGGGTTGCAGTCTACACAAAACTTTGTCCATTGCACAAATGATAGTTGGCTATAAAATGCATGAAAAGGGATCCAACTTAAAAAATACGCTTAACGTGAAAGCCAATCGATCACTGCGTCATCCCTATGCTTCAAGGTTAAGGGAAGCTATCACAAATATTTTGGTTACTCAGAACTGGGCCAGGCAGGACATCTCTTTCACAGTCGATATATATGGCTTCGCTTGCTTTTCAGCCCAACCATGAGTTTCAACTTCTCATTTATCACTAGCACTGACTAGTATACGAGTGGCTTCAATTTTCAAAACAGACCCACAGGAGAGAGAGAGAGAGAGAGAGAGAGTGAGTGTGTGCAGTCTTAATCAACCATACTTTAAATATGATGATACCATCAACAACGCTGTTCCCCTATAACTTGGCACTGTCATGTGACACTCACTCTCTCTCTCTCTCTCTCTCTCTCTCTCTCTCTCTATCTCTCTCTCTATACTTGTAAGTTGTAAGTAGCCAGCAAAATTCCATTCATGGTCGCTACGTGCTAGTATTGCGAGACATCTTCATCTTGTGGTTTTCACAAAGCTCAAATAATTTAACTGATCAGCTCAAAGACTAAGGGCCATAAAAAGATCTTTATTTTGTTGGTCCCAATTAGTTAATAAACACCAAAGACTTAATTGACTTAATGACTAAAAATTAAGGCACTGTTGAAAATTTTAACTGATACAATATTTTAAAATTTAAAATCTTTTCTAATATATTAAAAAAAGAACCCCAATTGGTACCTTTGAAATTGGGTAACGATAGTTATTAACTGCTGCATTATTTATAAAATTTTAAACTCTGCCTATCCTATTCACTTGCCGATATTGATAAAATCATTTTCGATAATTCAATTGATCACGAAGACTATCGTTTCTGATGATTCAATATATCACGACGACACAAGTGTGCCCACCCCTAGTCCAAATTAAAGCACCACACAGATTGTTTGAGACAGCAAAGCCCTCCAATTTTGATGTAAACCTTATCTTTTCTAATGTTTGTAAGAGTAGTCTCTTTCCCATCATAAATTTATACAAGATTTTTTTCAATACAAGCGATACATTTATGCTATGTTTAAATCTTATATTTGTCAATGAAAAAAGAACAAAATTACTTATTCTTATTTATCTTTTGCAGGTAAACAAAATTAACAAATAAGCAAATCTTTTTGTTTTGACAAATATGTATTCATTTTCTTATCATTTTTCAAACCAACAATATAAATAAATTTAACTTGTTTTATTTTATTTTCTTTTTCTATTTTTTCTTTTCTCTCCAGAGATCTAATATTGAAACATAGTGTTAGGTGATTGTTCAATGACCTAATAGATTTTTTTTTCCCTAAAAGTTAAAATTAAAAAAAAAAAAAGATAGTCTTCCCAAAAGGAATGTAAAATTAAAATTAAAATTAAAAGGATAAAAAATAACCTTTTTCCTGAAGGCTTAGCTGTACCAAACAAACTTGATAGACATAGACATATCACATAGGTGCTCCATTAAGCAGTTGGATAATGGTGGCCCTGTTTGGGTCCTCCAATCTTCAATTAAAGAAGAAAAACTTACCAACACAATCATGCTATGGCCACACAAACAGCTACAATTATTCACTCTAATTCCGCAATCAAAGGGTTTTAGGTATTATGCTGGTGACAACAAAGATGACCCAAAACAAAAAAATATGTGCAAACTTTACAACATTATCCTATCCTTGAACTTAAAGACCTTTTACTTGGTATCGATTTTAAAATTTTTCTTTTTTTTTCTCCATATTTTCACAAATAATAACAATGAACAACTCAAAAAGACAAAAACCATTGTTTTTATTGTTGTATGAAAACAGTTTTCCATAATTTAGAGAAAAAAAAAAAAGGAGAAGTTCTTTTGGTTTTTATATTTGTATAGACAATAAAACCAATGAACAGCTTAAAAACCCATTGTTTTTATTGTTTATGTATGAAAATGGTTTTCCATATTAAAAAACAATTTTAAAGTGTTTCCGCAAAAGGGGTAACTTCAATAAAAAAAAATCAAAAATAGTTTTCGGAAAAAGTTTGCCAAAAACATTTTTCATTTTTTTTTTGTATTTGGGAATAGAAACATTTAAGTTTTTAAAAAAAATGCATGGCTCTTCTATATTGACTCAAATAATTTGGAAAATTAGACAATATATGCTGCTAGAGTTCTATAAGTGGTTGGAAAATGAAGTTTGTTATAACAATAATATATGTACTCGGGCTTGTGTAGAATCACCATCCGCACAAATAATGTAAACTTAATACATTATATGAATAACGACCGACCACAGAAGGCAAAAGAGAATCGAACATGAGACCTAAGCTTGGTGTAACATTTCTATGATGATAAATCACAGAAATCCCATCAAGAGAGAAGGCAAGCTAATCAAATTGAGAGAAAATATTCAGAAACTGATCTTGGTTGTTTAGAGCAATATGAGAAAATCAGAGACTACCTTTCTGTCCCTGAAGTTCTTATATATGCAAAAGATTTCAAGAGCAGCAATACATACCGTATAGACAAGAAGAGGAGAGGAAAAAAATTCAATATTAGAAACATGTGAAAGGGTATAAAACTGCAACTCTGGTATAATAAAATTTATTATGAGCATTTGTTTTTCAGTGTTGCAGAGATCCCTACACTTTTTCTTTACTCTGCACCCTTGCATATTTCTCTCTAGTTCCTTAATTTCTTGATCAACTAAAGCAAATAAACTATAATTACATTCTCCTCTAAAGACACTGCAAGCCCTGTTGCTTGCTTTCCTGTGATTAGCATTAATAAGAAGGGGAAAAAAAAAAGAAAAAAAAGAAGCCTTGTTACATATTTCTATGTCATTCTTCTTTGCAATCTCTCCTCCACTCCAATGTAACAGGGAGAAGAAACAAAAAAACCATCTGTTTGTTTCTCCTTTGATTAGGTATGAACTTGCCGAACTGACTGATCTGGGAGACTGGCTGATGGAAATGGAAAAAAAGGAAAGGAAATGGAAAAGGGGAAAGTCTTTGTGTTCTATCCACAACCCTCGAAATTCTCTTTGAGCTTCAGTTCTGTACCCTCTATAGTTCTTCTTTGTCTCCGAGTCTATGTAACTGTTGAAATGCCACTCCCTAGTGGAGGTGCAAATGGGCTATCTGGAAGGTCAAGTCCTTGACTGCTGCAATGCGAGCAAAATCAAATCCAAGAAGGCCCAGAAAGAAATATAAACATATATCTATATAAGAAAGGGATTTATGAGACTAAAATATATATCAAAAAGAACACTTTTACATACCTCTCCTGGTCATTGTAATTGGTATTAATATGCCTAACTTTGTCATCAGTAGGAGAATTATTGTTCAGCACATCTACCAGATAATTGAAATGGTCGGCGGATGAGAACTCTGACCTTTCTGCACACGCTGATGTGACAAAAAGGAAAAGGAACATGAAACATCAATGGTGTAGAAATGAGGATTTAGTGTACGAAGAAACGGAAAAAAAATAAAAATGAAAGGAAAAATATAACTGCAAGAAGATTTGATTATGTTTTATTGGATGTAAAGATTGGAAAAACCTTCTGAAAGCTTCAACTCATCCATTGGGTAGCTGAAATACTGGTGATGGTTCATCGCTTTAGGTGCTACTTGCAACTCTGAGAAATGCCTTCTGTCAAGTTTGAGCGCCTGCTCATGTTCTTCCATGAAATGCTTCCTGAGTAATCTTGAATTTTCACAAACTCTAGGCACTATACAGAACATAACAATGAAATATTATCAGATCTTGGAGCACAACCCCACACCCAAAAAAAAAAAAAAAAAACTTGAAAAAAAAATTAAAATTCTGCATTTATAAGGAGTAATATTCTCACTTGAGTGAAGCTCAGATTCTGAATCTCCATAGTGAGAACCATAGTACACAGGGTGCTGAAATTTATCTGTATACTTCCTGCACAAATATATGTCTCTCAGAATAGGCCTCAAAACTCCCTTTCACAGTGATAAAAACATGGTTCGCGAAGTAAATTCCCTTAAATGCTTACAATTTCCGTAATCTTCACAAATTGCAGGAAGAACTGAAAGAAAAGTTCTAATCTATGAAATAGTGTCCCAATTGCCTCTACACATTTATGATCTAAGAGCTATAAAGAAGTTTAGTGGACTCAGAAAAACTCAGAAAAAATAAGTAGGTGAAGCCATGGATGTTTGAGAACCATATCAAAGTTTGCGAATAGTCAAAGTGAGAAACTCCAATTATTTTCGCAGACATGCTCACCAATGGCATATGTTAAAGAATATATTAAATTACACAAAAGGAAGTGCCAAATGACGAATAAATGAAATGTGGTAATTGATCGAGTTTGTAAGCCCGACAAATGAGCAAACCGGAATGTTATGCATTTCAAAACTTATATAGAAAGAGAGAGAAAATCCAACTGAATGGACAACATTCAAAACAAATAAAATGACATGTTTCTCTCTTATAACTGTCCACAAATTATACCTGTCAAGAAGCCTTGACTTCTCCCTATAAGGTTTCACCAGAACACGAGCCCCGCAGACAAAATGAGGATTCCCCTTCGCCAAAATCTGCTTGACTGTCTCAGCAAAAACAAAGGTCACAAACCCGAACATCCTCTTCTGTTGGCAAGGAATCCTCACATCTTGAACAGGCCCGTATTTGCTACATACAAAAAGAATTCAATCAAAAATAAAGTTTTAATACACAGAAAACAAACTCAAAAGTGCCAGCAACTATCAGTCATGCCATCATTCTTACTTGAAATAGTTGGAAACATCTTGCTCTGTAAAGGTACTCTCGGCTGGAAAAGTAAGATAAATCTGCCGAGAACCGGCAACAATTCCTCCATGATCATTTCTTTCACCACCATCGAAATCCATGTATTTTGGACCATCTTCTGCCAAAATTACTGAATGCTGCCCATGAGGTCTGCAAAGTCAATGATAACGAAAAAAATTGCGAAATAAGTAATCAGAAATTAAACTAACTCTCTGAGCAAGTAAATACTACTGAGCAAGAAACAGCGAAAATTTCATGAATGTCACCTGTCAATGAGGCGAATTCGGTTCTTCAGCCGAGCAAGAAGTTTGGTCAGGCTATAACCGGCCTTACCGTGCCTCTGGCTCTCCGTAAGGTATCCCTCAGCCTGTAGGGTCCTTCCATATTTCTCATAGTACAACATTGGCAAAGAGGCAATCGAAACAGGAAGCCCTCTCCTCGATTTCAAAAGCTCAGAAATCTCCAACTCCAACTTCTCGAGAGACATAGGCGATAAGACATGATCGTCATTTGGGAGTTCATTTGAGCTAGGGTTGAACATCTGAGAGAAACTCTCGGGCATGGGATGGCCATGGAAATACCTACAGTTGTTTCCATGCTTACAGAACCCCTTACTGAAGTAATGGCAAATCTTAACAGGAAATTCAGGCAAGCTCGGAGACCTCCGGCTGCTTCTTGGCCCTAATGCAGGTTCAGGGTAATAGTAATTGCTAGAGAATTCCGAACCAACTGAATTAACAGAATCTAACTGGTCTTCCAAAGACAAAAACTGAAGTTGGCTCTGGAGGCGATAGTCATTGACAACTGAGTCCGAGTAAGGTGGGGGCACGAATTCCAAATTATTAACCGGCTGCTGGTCAGCATTGACATTCGGTTCCCAGAAGGGATTGGCAGCTCGAAGACTTGAAGGAGACGAAAAAGGACGTGATGAAGCCGGAGAGAATGGCATGAATGGTAAGGGAAGATCAGCAGCCTGAGGAGGTGAAATTGGAGCAGAAACTGCTGGTGTGGAGGACAATCCGAGCTCGGATTTAGCTTTCTTAATCAAAGAGTGGAGCAAATTATCTGGGCTGAAAGCCAGCCGGATCATGTCCCTATCACCATGTTCTTGTATCAGGAAATAGCCAAGGATTTTAGAGGCATTTTCTGGCTCTTGTTTCTGTATTCTATTAAATACAACTTTGGTAGACTCAGGAAGGTCCATCTCACAACCTCAAACCTCAACCCTACAAATCAAAAGTATGTTTGATTATATAATATGAACTTGTGTAAGTCAAACAAAAGTTTACTATAAAAAAATATGCAAACTACATCCAAAAATAGGATAAAATCCAGTCAAACAAACAATCTTGAGGAAGAGAGAGAAACAATTTGCAGATCTAGTAAACCAACTAATCAACAAACACTACAAGATTGTATATATCAATAAACATGTGGAACATCCCAGAGATTTCGATTCTATATCGTGCCAGTAATTTTTAACAAAAAAGGAGCAAATTAATTGAAGTGCAGAAGGAGAAAACAATAACAGAAAATTATCAAAATCTCTGTCTGTTCATAACTAACAACATTTTAGCCATGACAGGAGAGATGGGAAAATCTTTTCCATAAGAGGAAGAGAAAACAGAGATATTAAAGGTGAATAAAACCTAGGGGAAGCTAGAAGAATCAACCCAACAGAACAAACATTTTGATTTCTATGTTGACCAAAGCAGAAACTAAAAATCAAACAGAACAGGTTTCTTCTATTGTAAAAGGAAATGAGAGCGAAGACCCATCTTCTCCACAACCTATGTGGAAATACCCACGGACCAGATTTGAAGGAGAATGAAACCCACAAAAGGAGTTTTTTCGTTCTTTTTTTCTTCTTTTTTTTTTTTTATCCCCTCTGCTACATGAAACACTAAAGAAAACCCAGTTAACCATTTGACAATCACAAACTCTCTCTGCTGTTTTCAGCAGAATAACCATTTGTTCTAAGAAAGTGAGGAAGAGAAGAGTCATTGACAAATAAAATGGAATATCACAATATCTTTCTCGTTAAAAAACCAAGCAAGCGAGAAAAAATCAAAAAAATAAAATAAAATAAAATCATCAACATTTTGAAACAAACCCATGTCCAGGATCAGAATTTTCCACAAGAATTGCTATTCCAAAAGAGCAAACAGGAAGAAATCAAAGCGCTTAGCAAAAACAAGAAATTAAAGCTTGTATCTTCAACATTTAGATGGAAACACAGGAAACAATAATCACATCTTAGACACCCTTTCACAGCAGTTTTGAGACAAAAGCCATGTCAAAAATGAAAATTTCCAGAGGAATTAACAATTGGAAGAAGAGCAACATGAAAACAAAGCAAAGCTTGCATCTTTAACAATTTTTGGACAATTGAGTGAAGCCCAACACCCATAAAACAAATACTAAACACTCTTTTATCATTATCCTACACCATTTCGAAAAACAAACCCATTTCAAAATTCACTTTTCCCCAAGAATTGACCAAAAACAAAGTATTTAAAAAAAAGAGCCAAATAAAAAAGGAACATGAGAATTAACCATATTTGCAAAAGATCTAATACCCACCAAATCCTACAGGCCTCTGAACACAGAAACCAGGTCAGACCAACCAATCCATGGCCTCAACCTCCTCCATGATTGATTGACTACTCCATTCTCTCTCTTCCAGTCTCTCTCTCTCTCTCTCTACCCCCTCTTCTTTCTCTCTCTCCTTGTTTTTGCTATTTTTATCCTCCTCTATTCTTTAACTATGCCATCAATTCTCCGCAAAAACGACACTATTTCTTAAACAAAAAGCAAAAATGACAGAGAGGATAGCTTTAAAGGGCGCTTCTCTTTAGTTCAAATCAAAACAAAGCACTCTCACACAAATATATACAAAAACAGACATACAAAACAACAAACAAGTCCTCTATATAAAAATCACAAGAAAATACCAAAATATAAAGCATTATTATCCAAATATTTTAATTATCAGAACATATCACTACTCACTTGATCACTCTGTTAGTCTCTATCTCTTTAATCTTCTTTTTAAATTTCGAAATGTTGGGTTCTTTATTTAATTTGAAAGTTTCACAGGTTGTACCTGTCGTTACAGAAAATTGCGGGAATTTAATTGGAAATGCGCCTGAATTTTCGAAAACAGCCCCATAACCTCAAATGACATTAATACCCTCATTAAGTATTTATATATAAATATATGCAAATATGTAAATAAAGTTAATTCGTGATATGCCTAGGTGGCTAAGCCTTACCCTGTTTTTAAATTTCAAAATTACCATATCTAAGTAACTGAACAGCTCAGCCAAATTTAAATAGGGAATTATATGGTGTGGTTGTTACAGACCAAACTTGATGGTATGAGCATGACATTTGTGATTAGATTCAAGACTATGTCATTACCGATCTTCAATCTAATGCATAAAATTTTAATAGACTATCAAAATGTGAAATCAATGATCTATAAAGTGTCAAATTATTTTTTTTAACTCGAACTTTCACATCATTATGCGTTGAATACTCTTAACACATTGCACTAAAATATATTTGATTTTAGTTTTCATTTAAAATTTTGATAACATGGCTCTTTTGTATTTATTCATCTTGAATTGAAAATCTTTAGTTTCCACCCTTCTGAGGGGACCCACTTCTGACCATGAAGGGTTAAGATCTCTTTGTTTGTGTGTAAAAGTGCCAATCTAGAGTATTTGGACTGGGGTGTAGCATACATGGCAAACATGCAATAAATCCTTCCCCCACGTACAGAACTGGCGGTTGCAGTTTACTAATTTTGTTTACATAAATTACAAAACATCTACATCTATACATGTATATCTATCACATTACATGTGTGACACGTGTCATGCTACCATCAGTGTATACAGAGGAACACACACTGGCTCATGCCAGGTACTTGCCGATGTACAGAACGAAATCCAGAAACTGCAACCCTCCACCACATATCACTCCTGTGCGACCCATTCTCCCACCCCCAATCCTTCCTGTCAATTTTTGGGTCCCACTCAGAAATTAGTTGGGTTTAAACTGGTGGTGTCATTGTTATCTGATAATTAAACCTTCTTTTGGAAGGGGTAAGGGTAATTATGGTAATAAGAGCAAGTAACTGAACCTGGGGTGACCTATTCAACAGGCTAGGAAAAAGGGATTTCTAGTTACCGTTAACTTTTGACGGAGAGATCCCAAAGAAGCTCAGTTTTGAGTAAATGATTTTGAAGAATCCATACAGATCTGCCTGAGAGAAACCTTTGGGCCGTTAGGATTCTCCGTTAGAACTGGGACTTTTCCGCTTATCTACCCGGTAAAACATTAGGGGCATGACACGTACATCATTTGTCTGGATATTAGCCCAAAAAAAGGTGTACTCCAAACAGAAAATTATTGTATTTGAGGGAACAAATTTTCCATGGTCAACTACTGTCACTGAGAATTAAGGTTACATTTGATAAAAATTAATTTTAGTTTTTGTTTTTGTTTATAAACAAAAAAGTTGAATTTTTTTCAGTTTTTTAATCTTTATAAGCTAAGATAAGTAAAAAAATAAAAAAAAAGCTAAAAAATCAATTTTTTTTACTTACAAGTTGAAAAAGTCAGGTCAAAAAAGTTTAAAAAAAATTATACCAAACATATCCTAAATAGAGCTCATCAAATATATGGAGGATAAAAATATAATAAAAGTAGTATCATAACTAAAAATATATTTGGTGGATCCAAACGAAAGTAGTATCATAACTAAAGATACCACCTACCAAAAGGATTGTTTTGTCTAATTAGGTATAAGATTAAGTAGATTAAGTGAAAGGATTGTTTTGTCTAATTTAGGGGTATAAGATTAAGAGTAAGGATTGTATCTAAATTTTTCTTGTATGACAGCTGTTACGATCATGTATATTATAGTAAATTAGACTCTATTATTGTTTAGACTAACTCTTACTTAACGGTGACAAAATCCATATTGTACAACTCTTGTACTAAAATTTTGATAAGTACTGTTGTTTCCTATACATTAGCAACATGCTACTTGATGTGATGTACATGTATATGTTATGTTGATGCATTTTTTATTAATCTATATGATAAAATTACGCCATAAAAAACATACTAGGCTTTAAAAAAATTTAATAATCACAACCTTAAAACAAACCGTCACTAGAAGAGTGGAACTTAAGATTTCAACAACCAAATTACTAGAGTAATCAACCAAATGCCATGCTCACATATGAAATCTTTGAAATTGAATGAGTTGAGCATTCTAATGCATCATTGTGGTTCAGATTTGTTGCCAAATTGTGTGATCAATGCAGTGCTTGAAGTTGATTCACAAACAACACGTATGCTCAAACTAGGAATTTGCCCAATATGGAGAGAAAAAGAAAGTACAGGTTTGAAAGCAATAGCAAATTATTATTGCAGTAGGAAAGATTATCAAAGTAATGAAAGAAAATATCATGCAATCGTCAATTTAAACACGTAGCTCCCATATGCTAACAATAATACTCTTAAAATTTTATTAAATCGTTCACCTATTAATTACAACATTACAAATGAACGGTTGGAAGTTTCCTTCGAAATACAATGTCGTGTTTGAAGTTAAAATTTTAAGCTACATTATATATTATCCATCTTTGGGTTCATACAAAGTCGACGAATTACTTTGCTAAGTGCTTTACGCCATCTTTATCATTATCCAAACAGGTCTTTTCAGACTTTCGTGACATATATGATATTTTATTATAATCCCAAAGAAACATAATTAAAAAGTCATTATAAATTACTACTCGCAATTAGCTCTGCATATTAGCCTCGTTTGTGGAGTTGATTAAAACATTGGAAACGAGACCAGGGTATTCCGTGTTTAAAACGTTGCTTAAATTAATGGATAAAGGGTTCAACCTCAATCTCATTTTGTTTTTGTTTAACATCATCAATGCCCTCCCGAGGGAGAGTTGAATACTTAAATTAATTAGGGCGAATGTTAACATTTGTTCTTAAAGCACATTTTAAATTTATTTTGTCTAGTTGTATAATGTATTGAAAATTATACAATACATTAAAATTTGAATTTTTAATGTTTTAAAAATTATATTTTTATAATTTTTAAAATTTTGTACAATAAAATAAACTAAGCTTAAAATGTGTCCTTATAGCACATATTAACAAGATCCAATTAATTAAGCTATGTGCCGCAGAAAACTATTCTCATATACAAGTCCCCTCTAAAAATTACAAAAATTTTGAGAACTCGTTGTTTTCGTTCATTTTATTAAAAAACAGAAAGTAGTATTATGGTGTTGCAAAAATTGTTTCTTCTTAACTATGTTTTTTCAAATAAAAAAAATAGTTTTTGACAACAATAAATCAAATTCTTTTTTATTTTTAGTTTGAAAACGGAAAACTATTTTTAGAAACTGTGAACAATTCTAGAACGCGTGACTACCCCTCCTTTCTCGCATTGATCACATGCATAGGGGTGACTTCGCAGGTCACATAGAGAGGTGACATAAGCACTGGCTAATAGTTGTTGATAACTTGATATAATGACATTAGAACCTATTGTCAAAGGCAAGGGCATTAATCTAATGATTACATGGATCCTTGATTTTCAACACATTTGTCCAAATCAGGAGAAATTATCTGATACTCTCCGAACATCACATCATTTTTGCCCCTACACTAACCAATACAGTGTGTTTCTCTTGCTAGCTCGGTAGGTTCAATACCTGTGAGATCCGGAAGGCCGTATGCTGATGAGAACAGGATTCTGATAGATTATGGTAGTGGTAAATTGACTTTAAAATTATGTGTTATGATTTCACATTATCCGAGAAAAGAGAAAAAAAAATATTATATATATATATACACTTGTATTTTTTTAGTGCAACACATTTTAAAGTCGTGCTAATTGAGACTCAAAATAAATAATATTATGCTATGAGAATCTTGAGTCGTGATAAAATAATATCAAAGCTAATCTCAGTTAAAAGTGTGCACGTTGAGCTAAACTCAATTACGCATTGCCTGTTTAGGGGAGTAGACTGTGAGACCTAGGCGGTTGGACGTGAGTAGGAATAAGATCTTGACAGGTTATGACAGTGACAAGCTAGCTCTAAAATTATGTGATGCGACCTGATATCGCCTAAAAAATAAAAAAAAAATACTATATATGTAGATACTTATATCTATTTTGTACAATATATTTTAAAATCATACAATTTAATATTCAAAATAAATAATATTATACTATGTTAATCCTCAGTCGTGATAATACTCATTTCATTTATAAGAAGAGGACTAAGTGTAAAAAGGGGGACAGGCTGTCCTTAGTCGCACGCTCCCAGGCTAATGGCAAGTCTCGGGTGAGGTATTTAATATTAATTGGCGACTATGCAACAGCAACGAGAGTAAAAACTTTGTGGGGCCAGTGGCAGAGGCGGTGAAGTAGGGGCATTCCCCCCAATAAAATTGGTAGTTATGTATTGTTATACATAAGCGGATAGTAAATCTAGCATATTAATCTTCAAAAAGTTTTTAACTCCTTTACTTGTGTTAAACTAGTTACCTACTTGATTTAAAATTTTACATTTTTCTAATAAAAATTATTCCTTACTTATCTTGAATAGTCTCCTCTTAAACATGAACTCCATCAATTCTTGCTATCAAGTATAAATTGTATTCATTGATAACATATAAAAAGAAATATAATAAAATGAGAATATATAAAAGCTCAATAAAGATTGTTTTTGGATTAAATGAGAATAAGAAAAAAAATATTAAACACAAAATTGGATTTGAAAGGTCCCTCCTAAGTATCTTATTTGCACATATACATTTTTTTTCTAGAGGTACTTGTTTATTTGGTTCATTTCAATTTTTTTGATAAATAAATATTATAATTCAAATATTTCTTTGACTAACTTCTCTTGATTATGATGATTTTGTTACCCTTTATTTAAGTGTGAGAATGTTAATGTTCTTATTAATGAAGACAACAATTTCTTTGATTAATAAAAAAGATAAATATAAACCGACATGAACCATCCAAATTTGTTCACATGTATATATGCATATATGCTTATATAATTTGTGACCTATTGGTCCATGGACTGATTTGCGCAGGTCTTCACAAGCGTCTGTTGGAGTGAATGCTCCAAAGAAATCTACATAAATTAGTTTTTGTTTTCCATTAGAATATGAATTTTATGTTCTGGTTTGAATATATATCTCGAAGATGTAAATGACCAACTCCTATTTGATCATATATGTACTCGCATGTAATATGTATATTCACCTAATATTTGTATATACCTATATTGGAATATATACCAAAATTTCATTTTATATCTATGTTTGCTAGTTTATATATATTTATATTAGAAGTGGTGACACAGACAATGTGTACACCCACGACTCCCACTTATCCAAATAATTTTATTCTCTCAAAACTAGTTGAGTTAGATTAAAATTACCAATCTATCCTTTGTGACAAGCTTCAGCAAGCAGGATTCACCAAACCTCAATTGTTTGTTTTTTATAATAGTATAAATATACACATGTCTATATATATACACATTATGTATGCATTTAAAAGAAGTAGAAGATGAAAATTGGGTTTGCAAGCTTTTCCATGGAAAAGCATCTTGGTTTAGGAAAGGTTTCATTTTTCACTTTTTACTTTTTTGCTAAATTTTATTATTTATTAATTTTAGTAAATATAATAGTAAAATTTATAAGTAACTGTCCATATCATTATAATTAAGGACATGGACCAATAGACTATATAAGACGAAGAAAGGAATGCAAAAAGGGTCAGAGAATTTACGTTAAAATGTAAAATTAATGTTCTCCAAACATGTGAAGGATTGTTCACTTGGGTCCCAAAGACCATGCGGCACAGCACAATTAACGCATTACCACAAATGTTTTTGTCCGCAATCATAGGTACATTCAATGATTGCTGGGAGTCTTCTTAAAAGCTTTATTATGAATGAAAGCTGGCTCTTAGCTCACAAAAAAATCGAATGACCCGTCAACCGAACCAAATTTCTAGTTCTGTAATGTTCTCTGGTTGATGACTTAATAAGACCGACCCTTTGTATATAATTTTATAAATTGCATAGTTTAATCAACATGCCTAAATGCAATTGGTTATTAAATATTTTTATGCATAGACTCTCATACATATTAGGCTTTTGCCATTTTGCATTATAGTAAGTTGAGTTTTGAACAACAAAATTGAAGCCGTGAAGGTCAATTTAGTTCGGGTTGGTTTCAAGTCTAAATCTTGGTCAATTTAGTTTGGGATTTTTTTTTATTCTATATCGTGGTCAATTTAGTTATGGGTTTGTCTCTAAGGCTCCATTTTGATTTGACATATAATATTTTACAAAAAAAAATAAATTTTCACATAAAAATTTTACTAAAAAAATAATTTTATTTTTATTTTTTGGTGTTTGATTGACATTTGAAAATTATTTTTCTAAAATTTTGTATATAATACTATTTTTTGTGGTGTGAGATGGTGAGAGGTAGTAGCAATAATACAGTGGCTATAAGTGATATTGGACAATGGTGGTGGGTGATGGTGGACGTTGATAGCATATGGCAGTAATAGTCGGTGGGTGAGGGTTGGAGTAGTAAAATAGTTGGAATAGTATCAAATGTTCAAATGACTTAAACCAAAAATGACTTGCTAATTTTTAAAATGTAAGTTTTTTTTTTTTCTCAAATACATCAAATCAAATGGAGCCTAAATCAATAGTAATTAGTGGCTTCCTTTAGGTTTTCAGGCCTCAGGTGGACTATGGACTCGTTGAGGCCCATGTCATATTTGGGCATAAGACTTGGGAGGTGTTCGTCTTCGAATCTTGGTATGATTTCATTTTGGGCTTAGGCCCGACTCTATAAGCCCCTCAAAAAAATTCCGAATCTCCGCGAACGATACAGGACATGAACAATTGTGCAAGCTCTCCTCCTAAGCTTTCCTTCCCCATCAATTGCCCCTTCTGCAGGACAATTGGAGTACTTGTACATATATGGATACTATAGATAGTTATATATAATATATGTATATATAGAGTCGCGGGGAAGATGTACCAGTGGAGGAAATTCGAGTTCTTCGAGGAGAAATTAGCCGGCAAATGCTCGATCCCTGGCGACGTCGCCGGAAACATCACCTGCTGTTCGAGCGGGAGGGGGAAGATCGTGGTCGGTTGCGACGACGGCACGGTGAGCCTGCTTGATCGTGGGTTGAAGTTCAACTATGGCTTCCAAGCTCACACTTCCTCCGTCCTCTTCCTGCAGCAGCTCAAGGTCTGATCTCCGTTTTTCCTCCTATTCATTCTCGTTCGAATCGAAACTAAATATTCTCTTTGCCAATTCACATGTATTACATATCTGTGTACACATTCACTGTCGAATATATCCTAATGTGTGAACGAATTAGGGTTTTTGAATAGAATTGGAAACCATTTTTGGTTTTTAAATTCGAATTAGGAATTTAGGAGTGGAGGTAGAAGGGAGATTTCGGGTTTTGTACGGTACTGTGTTTACCAAGCTTTGTTGTGGATGGAAATTTATGATTCTTTTTCAATGATAAATCAGCAACGTAACTTCCTAGTAACTGTTGGAGAAGATGAACAAATTTCTTCACAGCCATCGGAGGTTTGCCTGAAGGTTTTTGACCTCGATAAGACGCAGCCGGAGGGCTCAAGCACGTCGAGTCCTGATTGTGTTCAGATATTACGGATATTCACTAATCAGTATCCTGAGGCAAAGGTATTGAACGTACTATTGTTTTAAACTTTTTAATCTCTAACAGATCAAACTTGTCCATGGAAATTGATTTGTGAAATACTCATATGCAATGCAATTCCACTCCTCTATGAGCAAATTTGGTGTTCCGCAGATTACTACCTTTTTAGTTCTAGAGGAAGCACCACCAATATTGCTCATAGCCATTGGATTAGACAATGGATGCATTTATGGCATCAAAGGTGACATTGCACGTGAACGTATCAAGCGGTTCAAGCTTCAGGTGGATAATCATCCAGACAAAGGCCAGTCTTCTATTACGGGTATGGGGTTTCGACTGGACGGTCAAGCAACTCAACTATTTGCAGTTACTCCAAGTTCAGTAACTTTGTTTGGCTTGCAGACCGAACCATATAGTCATCATACCCTAGATCGGATTGGATGTACTGCTAATAGTGTTGCAATGAGTGATCGCTCGGTATGCAGTTTTTGGTGCTCGTCTTTCTTTGGTTACAATTGCAATAGAAATGTTTCTTTTACGTAGTTGTTTAATTACTGTCCTCTCATCAGGAGCTAATCATTGGTCGACCCGAGGCTGTATATTTCTACGAGATTGATGGCCGTGGTCCTTGTTGGGCCTTTGAGGGAGAGAAGAAATTTGTTGGCTGGTTTCGTGGATACCTTTTATGCGTTATTGCAGATCAAAGAAGCGGCAAGAATACTTTTAACATTTATGACCTGAAGAACCGTTTAGTTGCCCACAGTATAGTTATAAAGGAAGTTTCTCAGATGCTATGTGAATGGGGTAACATAATACTTCTAATGGCAGATAAATCGGCTTTATGTATTGGGGAGAAGGATATGGAAAGCAAGTTGGATATGCTTTTCAAGAAGAATCTGTATACAGTAGCTATAAATCTTGTTCAAAGTCAGCAAGCTGATGCTGCCGCAACAGCAGAAGTGCTAAGGAAGTACGGGGATCATTTGTACAGCAAACAAGATTATGATGAGGCTATGGCTCAGTATACTAACACCATTGGTCATCTTGAACCTTCGTATGTGATACAGAAGTTTTTAGATGCTCAAAGAATCTACAACCTTACTAATTACTTGGAAAAGTTACATGAAAAGGGGCTCGCTTCAAAAGATCATACGACTCTTCTTTTAAACTGTTACACTAAGTTGAAAGATGTGGAAAAACTTAATTTGTTCATCAAAAGTGAGGATGGTGTCGGGGAGCATAAATTTGATGTGGAAACTGCAATAAGGGTCTGCCGTTCTGCCAATTATCATGAGCATGCAATGTATGTTGCAAAGAAAGCTGGGAGGCACGAATGGTACTTAAAGATCTTACTGGAAGACCTGGGTAGTTATGAAGAAGCCTTGCAGTATATTTCTAGTCTTGAACCAAGTCAAGCTGGGGTGACAATAAAAGACTATGGAAAAATTCTCGTAGAGCACAAGCCAGTTGAAACAATCAAAATCCTCATGAGACTTTGCACGGAGGATGGAGAACCAGCCAAGAAAGGTACCTCAAATACTACATACATGTCCATGTTACCATCCCCTGTTGATTTTCTCAACATATTTATCCATCATCCACCATCACTTATGCATTTTCTTGAGAAATACATCAACAAAGTGAAGGACTCACCTGCTCAAGTAGAAATTCACAACACACTCTTGGAGTTATACTTGTCTAATGACGTGAACTTCCCATCTATCTCACAAGCTAATATTGGCGAAGAGAGCAATTCTAGAGGGGAAAGGACAGCGGTAATGTCAAGAGCAAAGCCCAATGGTAAATCAAGTGTGAATCAGAAACATTTGAATAAGGAAAAGGATCGTCAGGAAAGACTTCAGAAGGGGCTACGCTTACTTAAAATTGCATGGCCATCAGACCTAGAGCACCCACTATATGATGTTGACCTTGCTATAATTCTCTGTGAAATGAACGCATTTAAAGAAGGGCTCTTATATCTCTATGAGAAGATGAAACTCTACAAAGAGGTGGTTGCTTGCTACATGCAGGTCCATGACCATGAGGGTTTGATTGCCTGCTGCAAGAGGTTGGGGGATTCAGGTAAGGGAGGTGATCCATCCCTTTGGGCAGATGTATTGAAGTACTTTGGTGAACTTGGAGAAGATTGCTCGAAAGAAGTCAAGGAAGTTTTGACTTATATTGAGAGAGATGATATCTTGCCTCCTATTATTGTTCTTCAGACCCTCTCCAGAAATCCGTGCCTCACTCTCTCTGTCATCAAAGATTACATAGCTAGAAAACTTGAACAGGAATCAAAGCTAATTGAAGAGGACAGGCGAGCTATTGAGAAGCATCAGGTTGGTGTTTAATTATCTCATAGTCCAGAGAAAATTTATCCACTCGAACCTATTTGGTCTTTGCATTTACCTTGAGTGAAGGTTGTCAATGGCTAAATGATGCTAATGTACCTAGACTTTTCATGAACACATAAATGTTTGCACACCATCACATCACTTGAAAATTGAGCTAGAGCTTGTAGCTGTGGTGCGCATTAGGGTTGGCCATCTCCTTTCATTTTGTAGTATAGACGTGCTCTACTCTTACTAATGATGATTATGGAACAATGTTTTGGAAAAAAAAAAAAAAAAAAGAAGCTATCAATGCTTAAAGAGTCCGTGTTACCGCCATTCCTCTGTTGAATTTAGGGGGGTGATTGGTTTCCGAGTTCCTTGTATTAAGGTGAACTCTGGCCCAAAAGAGACTTGACTATGAGAGCCACTGAGCCAGTCTACAATCTACATGAGATTGACATCTTTTAGTGATTAGTGGCCATATTCCATTGGGGATGAGAGTATCATGCGAAATACAAGACCTTAAATTAGGGTAGAAGTGCATACAGTGGGTATTAATCTTTCAAGAATTCCAAAATGGTCTACATCTATATCAACATATGTTGTTACCATTTTGTTCGTCTAGCTGATAATTAGCGACTAGTGGGTCCAATATAATTAAATGGTTTTCCCCTTCCAATTCCTTCAGGTTCTTACCAGACATATATCTCTAAAACATTTGATCTTGTTGATAAAACCAATACTTTTCTCTCTTGTTTTTCCTTGCTCCCTGAAAAGCATAAAAATCAAACTTGTTGAAGTTCTGTTTTCAGGAAAATTAGTTGCGAGACCCACAACTATTACATCTTATCCCCAGCTGAAATGTTTGTTAAATAAGAAAACAGACTGATTCAGCTTTTCTTTTAAATGTGCAGGAAGAAACATTGGCAATGAGAAATGAAATCCAGGATCTTAGGACAAATGCCAGAATCTTCCAGCTTAGCAAGTGCACTGCTTGCACTTTCACCCTTGATCTCCCTGCTGTCCACTTTATGTGCATGCACTCATTCCATCAGCGTTGTCTTGGTGACAATGAGAAAGAATGCCCTGAGTGTGCTCCGGAGTACAGATCTGTCCTAGAAATGAAGAGAAGCTTGGAGCAGAATTCCAAAGACCAAGATCGGTTCTTCCAGCAAGTTAAGAATTCAAAGGATGGGTTTTCTGTGATTGCTGAGTATTTTGGGAAGGGAATTATTAGCAAAACTAGTACTGGACCAACTGGAACTCTTAGAACAGGCAACACTTCTTCCAGCAGCGGTTTGTGAGGATTGCTGACTCTTTTATTTGTTGCCTTTCAAGCATTTGCTGAATGGTGTAAGGAATTCTTCGATGTGGGTTAGAACTGAGCGACTTTGGTATTTCTCTGCACTTAATGGTCATTGGCAAAGATATCTAGCTGCCTGCACCTTTTTTGACCCAGTTGGTCTAGCCATTGGGAAGAGAGAAATTCTGAGGTTTCTTTGCAAGAAACATAGGAGGGAAGGTTATGAAATGTATTATCTGTTCAATCTAGTTTGTGTGGTATCACAGCTGAGAGATGTCATCTAATTTCCCCCTGATCAAGTTCACAATGAATAGTCTGTATCTTCAATTTTCTTGCACATCAAATAATTAAATGATTTCTAGATGCATTTCTGTTCACAAGATTTTGTGGTTTCGTTCTTTGTTTGCTTTTATGTCTGTAACCATGCTACACGTTATGCAGCCAGACTGATTTTATCTTGTTCTTGTCAGCCAATCTAGTTATGAGATTTGTTATCACTAAATTACTAGTTAATAAGTTTGAGTGCAGAAGGAAAATGTTAATTTCAGAATCTTTAGATCTTTATGAAATTGGTTTCCTTCGGGTTTGATTTAGGTTCTGACCCAAGTAAATTATTCGTTTAATTCAGACCTCAGGTATTGAAATGGATAATGAAGTATTTATTTGTTTCATTTTTATTACATCTTCTGTGAAATAAGACTGCAAAATGCCTCAGATGGTGTTGTATGAATCTTCAAAGTGATGGATGATCTTTCAGTTTCCTTGAAAATGAGAACATTCAAGAATCACCTATATAAACTTTTTGAAATTGAAAAATCCACAGCCTTATTGCTATATCCACAGCTCTCCCTCTCCCATGGATGGATCCGACAATGTGAGATAGGAGTTGTGGACGCATTTCTGATTTCCCTGTATTTACTCTCTTTCCCTGAGACTGTATCCGGTGATGTGTTATTCTCTCTCAAGGTTTTGAGGATTGGCAATTGTGTCCTGTAGTCTTATTCACTAATGGTTTTCTGCTTTATTTTGGAGGCTCTTCATCTTTGAATAGCATATTGCTTTCTATCAAAGCTTCATGCAAGGTATATGCTTAATATTGGATCTTGCATAAACTAACTCTATATGTTTCAGAAACAGTGACACCCTCCTGTGCTTGGAAAGTTTCTCTTGCTTAACCAAAATATGGGGTGCCTAAATCAGTGGCCTGATATAAGTTTAATGGCCCTACGATTTCATTGTCAAGCTAAGGGACAGAACCTGACCTGATTTGTTACACTTACCTAAGAGTTTGGATGCCAGCCCTATCACCTGAAAGAATTGGTATTGATTAGAATATTTATTTTAGATGCATCTTAATGGACGAAGTGCTTAGAAAACTCTCCAGTTAGGACCTACAAAATATTTCCAGATTGCACCTACTCCTCTTTATACTTGTTTATTTGTCGATATGTTATGTGAGAATCTAGTTACAGGAAATAAATGACTTCAAATATTTGTTTTCTCATATATGGCTTCAAGGGAGATTACTGGGAAGTCCTAATCAATAATGCTAAGATTCTCTTCCTTCCTTAGTGGTTGAAGTTGTCTGGTGCTTAGGAAGCTCAAAGATACACAAATCCCCAAGGCCGGGCCCTTTAGAACCATCCGTGTGAAGTAACCTCAGGTGACAATGTAGAGCTCCAACCACAAAACATAATGTAAGTTGCAGCATTTGAACCTGTCGCGCCCTATTTTTTACACTCGAGCGTGGAAAGTGAACACGATACTCGTTTGTTAAAATTCATTCTCATGATTAGATTTGAATAAGAGTTCTAGGAAAAAGATTTAGAGTCGCCACCTAATTTTGTTAAGGTGAATTATGTCACCTAAAACTAAGTAAAGTCTGAAGACATAAACTTAAGGTTTTTGAAAAGGTTTTGAAAAAACTCCCTCGAGAAAATGTTTTTTTGAAAATAAAATAAATAGGTTGGTTGGTAATCTTTAAAGGATGTTTAAGCCATTTTAGAAAATGACTTCGGTTTTGATCTACCAAAAATAGTAATACATGGTCCAAGAGTTGATTACATATAGGAAAGATGTACTAGGCTATCACCCTATCCCGCTCTTGCGGTACCTATATGTCTTTTCACCTTTAGTTCACTCATTTATAATCTCCGCTTGTGAAATGATCTACTACTATCTACTTTGAAAAGAAGTTGGAGCCATCATTTTAGGAACAATGTAATGCATGATATGCAAGTGCATAAAAAGAATTGAAATTTAAAGATAGATTTTGAAAAATGTTGTGACTACATGCATGAGGGTTGCCTACGTATCCATTTGATAGGAATCAGATCAGTCGTAGTTCGAACTCGTGGTCTGATTGAAAATAAACAGTTTGGTGTCTTATTTGATTTGAAAAGACACATCATGGCCTTTGAAAAGTTTGACTTAAAAAGGGGTGATTTGAACTTTGATTGGAGGACTGAAAATTGAATTTTGATTTAAAATCAATTTTGATTCGAAATCAAACTTGGAGTTGACTTTGCAATAAAACTTGAATTTGAAATTGAATTTTGAAAGGGAACTTGGACTTGTTTTGGGGTTTGAAAACCATCTTGATTTAGACTTAAGATTTAAAAAAGAGTTGAAATTTCCTAACTTAGGTTTAGGGTTTAGGTATCCTAGGGTTTAGATAATCTATGATTTAAGCATGAAATTGAAAATTTTAATTTTAGAAAACTCGATTTTAGAAAAGTTCCGAATCAAGAAAGGTTTGAATTAAGAAATTTTTATTTTAGGACAGACTTGATTTAGGAAATATTTGAATTTGAAATTTAGAAAGTCAGAATTTGAAAAGATTTGATTAAAGAAAAATTGAATTTGGAAGATTGAGATTAAAAAGGTTTGACCTAGATTTGAGGTAACTAAGCAATCCTAGGACCTAGGGTTATGTAATGTACTTAAATTGGAAAGATTGGATTTTAATTGAAAAAATGAAGTTTGCTTTTGGAAAGTTTGCAAAGTGAAGTTTTTGAAATTAGCAAAGATTGACATTAGGCAAGGTTTGATTTAGAAAATGTTTGATTTCTATTTCCCAAAACAGAAGATTAGATTTTATTTCTAGAAATAAAATATTTGATTGGGTCTCCTATTTGGACAAGATTTAATTTGACTTGAAATTGGAAAGCTTTGGTGAAAAGCTTTGATTTTGAAAATCTATAATTTTATATAACTTTTGAATTAGGAAATATATAATTTAATGCAAATAGAAAGTTATGATTTTACATGAGAAACCTAGAATTTCCTAAATATGAATTCTAGGGTTTTGACTTGAACTTCAAGACTCAAAGTTTTTGAAAAGTAGATCTTTTAGAAGAACCTTTAAGAAGTGGATTTGCAAAACCATTTTAGAAAAGTTGGAATATAGACTTTTAAAAGTCTATTAAATATCTCACTTTCCTGCAACGATTCTAATCATGAAAAGACTAGAAGGTTGTGATTTTGAAAACAACTAGAGTTTTAAACCCTAATATGGATATTGAAGGTCTCATTGAAAATAATACTTTCCTAAAATAATCCTAACCATTGAATGACTAGAATCATCTTAGGGTTATAGTTTTAAAAACAAGTAGGGTTTGAAATCCTCAATATGGACCTTGATGGACTCATTGAATATAACGCTTTCTAAAACAACCCTAACTATGAAATTGTTAGAATCATCTTAAGGATGTGGCTCTGAAAATAACTTTGAAAACAGCTTTCCTGGATGCAAGTTTTAAAAAACACTTTTGAATGCGATATTGAATGCAATGTATAGACACAACAACCACAATGCAATTGGGACATGAACATATAATGATATAAGGTTTAGTTTTACCACATAATCAAGGGGGCCAGACCCATACCGTCATAGGTTGAATTTGAAGAAAATCCTCGACATGATGACTTCCTTTAAGGCTTTCCTAGGCATGAACCGGGAGGTCCTTTGTTTCAAACACACAAGAAAATGGGATAGAATATGGGGATTAAAATAGAGAATAGTTCAAGTGGACTAGGAGGGAGAAGAGAAAGAGAAGGGGATTACATAAAAGTAAATAAAACTCTATCTTGTCTCCTTATTAGATTGAATACTTCAATGGAGGACTTGCTTGAACTTAAGAGACCTTTAAGAGCTTTGAAGGGGTTGGAAGAGGCTTTAAATGGAGTTTGGAAGCTAGGGTTAGAGGTGTATAAACTAAGGTTTGAGTGTAAGATGCTAGAACTTGAGAGAGCTAGGGTTTTGGGAAATTCGAATGTTGTTTTTAGAGATACAGTGTTTTTGAAGCTATTTTTTTTATAGCTAAAATACAGAGGGGGTGGCATGTATTTATAAGCAGCCAAAATTTGGCCTTGGCACCTGTTGCATAGCGCTAGCCTCTTGTGAAATTTATTAAGGTCGGCAAAAAACAAATCTTTGACTCTTGGAATGCAAGGTAAAGTTTTGGGCGCCTGTCTTAGTGACTAACATGTAATTTTTAACCTGGCTTCACTATGAGTAACTTTGAAAAATTCGGGAATGATCCGACCAAGAATGGATAGGAATTCCTAAAATAGTGCCCTAAAAATAGATGGCTTAATAACCAGAGCAAGAGTAGTTGAAAAACGTGACCGGCCCACCAGGGACAAAATGGTAATTTGATCTGAAAAACACCGGGATCGATCCGGGGTTGACCGTGAGAAGATTCGAAGGTTGGAAACACTATTGAGAGTGTTCCGAGTGGTTGCCGGTTTGATACCCAAAGCCAGTGTGGTTGGAAAATGCGACCGGTCCACTATGGGCAAAATGATAATTTAGCACCTAGTTTACCGGAATTGTCTGAAAAGGTACCGAAAGGTTGAGAAAACTGTTAAAAGCATCCTCAGAAGGTAATCGGAGGGGGTTGGATGCCTAAGATAAATATGATCATTTTGACCGAATGTTTACGGAATCGATCCGGAAATGACTGGAAAGCGCTAGAACAGGCTGGATTGCCTTTAGGACAATCCTAAAAGGGTGAACTTACCGCTCTAAGGTCTTAAGTACTTTCTCGAGAAGCGTGTCGATGTGGTCTGCTGGGACGTTTTGGTTATTTTTCATCGGAATAGGCTAGCAAGCACTAGTGTTGACCTGGGTTTTGAATGTTTTCGTCACTCTGACGGTGTGTGACGAGGTGGTTTCCAAAGGTATCCCGTCATTCAATAAACGTAACACTGCCAAGAGGCGCGTTCAATCCCGTGACGTAAGGGGTTTATTGGCAGTCCCGATGTCGACCTGTTTGCAAGTGTTTCCGTCACTTTGACAGTTGGCAATGTTTGTGAGTGTTTTAGTCACTCTGACGATATGTGTTCATTCTGGAAATTGCTTGATCTCAAGAAGCTGCTGAATGGTCTTATCGCCTCGAGGCCTTAGGTACCTTCCCGTTTGACGTACCGAATAGCGAACATTCTACCTTGATGGGCTAACAGGCGCCAGAAGTGAACTGCTCCACCATCTTAAGGACTTAGGTTTCGTCCCAATCGACGACTATGAAGGGACTTATCGTTCTTAGGGGTTTTGTGTTTTTTCAATAAACATGCCATGTTGGATGGATTTACTGTCTGAGAGATTAACTTTTTTGAAAAACTTGTCAGATTGAGTTTGACTGACCTTGACTGGAATTGGAACTGGAATTGAGGTTGAAATACGGACTTACCATATTTAAGAAAACGTGCCAACTATAATTGGACTGAGCAATACCCCAAGGGCATTTTGGTCATTTTACCTCTATTGGGTCTAGTAGGTCCGTGAAGCGGTTGATTAACTAGAGTAAGTTTGGGAAGCCAGTTTGGGCTTGAATGTGTCAGTGAAAGTTTAAACGTGAGTCCGATTGGGCCGGAGACTACTAAGTGGGTAAAAATGAGGTACTTACAAGTCTGCAACAGCACAGATAGCCCGCAGGGGCATGGAAGCTCAAAATTATATTGTTTTATATTCCTGGACCTAGTTAGCTTTGGAAAGGTATTATTTTGTCGCTTATGAGTTGTTATAGTATTTTGTAGAACCAAACCCAACACAATTCGTGAAAAGTGAAGGGCGAGGATAATAAACCACTCATACACCCAAACTCTTCCGATGTGGTAGATCATCACTAACCAACCTATGAGGAATCAATGATCACCAGCCGTGGCGGATCCAGAATTCACGATGAGGAGAACCAAGATAAAATTCTTGGATTTTTTGTTTTTGTTTTGTGGGGTACCAAATTAAATATAAACAATTCAATATTTATATGCACTGAGCTATGTGAATACATGTGATGTTCATATAATCTGTACGTGTTGAACTGAGCAGTTTGTTTGAGACGGGGGGGTGAAACTCATGTTGTTACATAGAACCCTTGCAGAAATTTATTATTTCCGAAATTGGAAGGGGCATGTTCTTTTTCTATCTATTTTAAGAAGGTGTGTTCCTTTTTTCTTCTTCTTCTTTTTTTTTTTTTTTTTTTTTTTTTTTTGCACTTTCCATCATTGGTTTCTATATATGGTGTGTGTCTCAGCTTTTGAAACTTATGGTCTCTTATGATTATGTGTCAAATAATTAGGGTTTAATAACAAAACGTAGCAGTTTTGGCTATTTACTTGCTAATATAAACTACTCTGCTCATATTCATGCTTCAACTTTGCACCTCAATAATTCGACCTTTAATTATGAATTTCTGAGGGGAAAAAAAAATCAAATGCTATGATCGTTGATTCGTTTGTGCTCGTTTGCACGATCGTGGAAGTGAAAATTTGTCCAATTTGTGACCTTTTACCAACAAATAATGCATAATCTTTGATCATGATTTGGTTAGCATAACACGCATTTTTATCTGCTTTTGTGCACGCATCTTTCCTTTCTCCTCATGCTTAATTATGCATTTTCATTTCACTTTGTGCTTTAACCTCCTCCCATTAGAGATATAGATTAGAGAAAATTTCACACGTTTGTTGGTTCTTTTGTCCTCGGATTTATTCTGTATGTAATAGTGAGCCTATTGTGACGGCCTAACTGATGGTTTGGCTGGACTAGTCTGAAAGCTTTTTATATTTCAAATTTTCAATATGCAGTCTTTGCCGGTATACTCCTTATAATACAATACTTTATGTACTCGTTCTAATGCTATATTTAAATTTTAAATTTGTAGAAGATACGATTGCAAAATGAATTGAGCTACTCGAGTTTAACTCGTATTTTATTCGTTAAAAACTTTTTCGAGATCGACTTGTTATACAAACAAACTTAGGTTGTACACATTTTAAAATTATTTAAGTTTTTGAGCTAGGCTCGATGAGATTATACGCATTATGATACTGTATTTGAATTTTTCTCGATTAAAACTTGTTTACATCATCTTGAAAGACAAACAAATCAAACTTAAACATATTTTAAAGATTATTAAGTTTTCAAGCCGAGCTTGAAGAAGTTACTAACTTGACTCAACTCATCTGCGGCCCTCATAAATGAGAAAAAAAAAGAGAGGAAATGAAGTCACTTATGCATATCCATTTCTTATGGGCAAATAGACGACGACGACAATAATAAAAAAATAAATAAAAAAGAAAAAGAATAAGAGATTATTTTGACTAATATCTGTTTATTTTCTTTTTGTCTTAACCCAATTTTTTTTTAAACTTCTTTTCCTTTATTTTCTTTCCTTACCTTTTTATTTTCTTTTTTTTTTCCCCAGTAAATGACAGTATAGTTGAATGGAGGAGTATCCAATTGACATATTTTTGCTTTTCGAGTTAAAAAACGAAATTTATTATACATGCTTATTGACATGTTTTTGGTTTTGATCGTTGAAGTGATTTGCTGCTAGTTCAAGTTAATAAAGCAGAATTAATCATACATACTTATTTTTATAAGTAACCAAACAATAAATATATATATATATATATATATTCTTTATTTTCTTTTATACAAATAAATGTATTTAAATTCTTACAATTTATTTCTTTTTTCTTGAACCTTTTTACCCTTTTCGTAAAGTATTTCATTCTCATACAACAATAACAACACTGTAGAAGAGTGTTTAGATATAATTTATTTAGTAATTTATGACTTGTACTTATAATTTTTTTAAAATATATTTAAATGAATAGCTTAAAAAATATTTATATCTAATTATATTATTTTAAAAAAATTATTTTTTAAAAGTACTTTATAATTTACAACTTATACCTTATAACTTATAAATGAGTTGACCAAACACTCCTATATAAGTGTACGTGCCATGCAATAGCTTCCGGCATTGGAGTAGGGTCTGATTGAAAATTATTATGTGGTCCCGTATCGTATGATGGAAATTGGGAACGTGAGGGTTGCACCTGTGCACATGCGCCACGTGTAGAGTTGTCCGGACAATAATTACCATTTGGTCAAACTCCGCAGAGTCCTTTTGAGCATACGCTAGTGTCGTCCACACCTTAAACACCTTTACCTTTAACCTTTTAAATTTAATCAGAGGAAATGATTCTTGTGGGTCCCGCACTTTAACAAATACATCACGGCTGTATCAGGCTATCAGCACTATCCGACAACTGGTGGGTCCCGCTTGTTACCTGTCTCGTATCGCATTTAGAAAGTTAGTTTTCAAAATTGCCTTCTAGAATAGATGCAGTGATTTTTTTTTTTAAATGCTTTCAAACAAGTATCCTAGTTTCAAGAACTAATTTTTTTTAATTTTTTAAATCTTTTTCATGCGAAAATAAAATAATGTGGAAAAAATAATTTTCGATGGTCATTTTGTGTCTATGAAAACATAAAAAAATGAGAATTTTTTATCTTTTAAAATACAAAAAAATGAAAATAAATAAATACATAATCAAACTTTCAGAGTGCATTTAGTTGCATTTTGAAAATATTTTGATGCTTAAAAGTTATCCATCTAAAAGCACTTTGCAATACCACAGTTAAAAAGTGTTTTTGGAGTGTAGTATTTAAACAAAACCAAATATTTTTAAATCAACTAAATCTTTATAAAGATCTTAAGCACCACACCACCAAAAGGAATTTTGAAATATTTTTCAAATGGGAGAGCCAAACTAAAAGCATTTATTGGAGATTTTTTTTGTCATAAGGTGTCTATAAAACGGATGAATTTTCAATAATACGGTACTGTCAATTATTGGCGCTAAAATCTAAAAGATATAATTAAGGATTCATAAAATATATACAAAGTAAAAAAAAAAATAGAATGAGTACCCTAAATATGGCTGCTTGTCTATTAAAATTTTTTTGTGAATAGCAAGTTTGACTTGAAAAACTTAATAAAATTCAAAATTTGAACTTATTCAAGTTTAGTTTATTTGTCTTTGAAATCGATTTCAAATGAGCTTTTATTGTGTCTGGTTTACAAAAATAACGAGTTATAAAATATGTTTAAATTTGGCTTCTATATTACTTTATATAACGAGTCAAACTCAAATAAATTTTTAATAAGTCAAACATGAGTAGAGTTCAAATAGCTTAGATCATTTTACTATCTAAGTTTTGACTCGAGCAAAGCTAAAAAAAGTCTACCATTTTCTTCATATATCTTTTGCAGAGGGTTAACACTTGATCGTGTTGACTCTTCTAGAAGTTCATTCTTGGAGAGATTAAGAAAGGTGTCTAGTCAGTGGAGACTCCAAAGTGATGGAGAAAATAGACAGAGGGTGTAATTGGCAAAGCACAGAGAAGGCGGCAGAAGGTTTCCAAAGTGTCTAAGATCGCAGCTCTGGAATTAGGATTGCTGGTTCTAGGGTTTGCCTTGGTTCAACTGGAGAAGAAGATGAAGATCTTTCTCTCTAAAAATCTCAATTTCTTTAATCTCCTTCTTCCTCTCAGCTAATGTATATGCATATATACACACATGCAAGCATCTTGGTTGGTATTTGAATACTAAGAAATCGCTCAGCATGCGCCAAGTGTCCTAGGGATCACAAGATCCTCCTTGCTTTGCTCTGCCAAGCCAAACATGGTCACGTGGCACTGTATCACGAGTTCCTCATGGTACTGCACATGTACATAATGACATATCTCACATCATAGCCAACCAATCCGTAACACATCGTAATTCTAGTACAATGAGGACCACCATTAATCGTTACCACAATCACTATCTTGGTCATTCCCTTGATTCCCATGGAGAGACCTTACTAGGCCTTGCCATGTGACCTCATGGTCCCCCCTCTTGGAATCTCTCAGGGTGGTTGATTCTCTACCTCATCCTTGAATATCAGGAATCAGAGGGGAGTATAGTGTGGACCCGTGTCCATGGAGGGGTGATGGACTGTCAAACCCTCTCCTTTTGGATTGGGCTCCGAAGGCGTGATAGTTCTCAGTCTTTTCTTTATCTGGAGGCCCATTCTATTAATCTATCTTTGGCAATGGGGGAATGCACTTCAGAACCGGTCCAATTATTCATGGACTGAGATGGTGGATCTTACTCTAGGAACACCTCTAGGCTAGTTTGCAGGACCATTGAATCATGTTTGACCGAGGACTTATTTTGACCATCTACACCTTTGTAGTTTGCCATTGCATTGACACATTACTCGTTACAGCTTGTTTGGAACTTGAAAAAAAGAAGAGAAGAAAAAATTAATATTTGCTATAATTTTCTTATTTAATTTTACCTAAAAAATAAAGGAAGAAAATTGGAAGGAAAAAAAGAGAAATTTTTTTAAATCAATCTTACTCTTTCTCTCTTTCTTTCTCTTCGTTTTTTTATTTAATTTGAAAAATCAAACAAAAAATAGAAAATTACTTTACTTTCGTTTCCTGTTCCCTTCTCTTCGCTCTCGCAAGTTACAAACCGGCAAACAGGTTGTTACTCACTGCAAAGCGCGTGGATTAAGGTCGCGTGGGGCACGAACTTCTCGGACCGAAACGCAAAATAAGGCGAACGGGCCCATCGTTCTACTCAGAAAGTGAAGCCTCTAGTTCAAAGAACCACTCGCCCCCACCTCTCTTCTCTTCTCTTCTGTCTGAAATCGTAATCTCACCACCAAATGTAGAAAATCAGACACATAATTACTTCTCCTCACACGGTACATCCATCTCATCCTCCGCATGTATCTGTATCGATATGTGTATATATATACTTCTTGGATTTTGCCTTATTTTTTGATTTGTTGATGATTGTGGAATGAATTTTTAATGGAATTCAATTCGATCTCACTGAGGCTTCTTTTTTATCAACTGGTACAGGTGCGCCTTTGAGTACTAATTTCGGAGATGAACAAAGAACGGCCACCTGAGCCTCTTGATTTCTTCATTTGGACCGTCGAGGTTTGTAGATCTTGTTTATGGTTCATTTTGTGATTCTGTAATTTGTTTCCTAATCTTTGAACTGTTTGGCTTCTGATACAGGAAAATGAAGGAAATTGAAATTTTAAATCCTATTACTTTTCCATCATCCGGACCAGAATACCTTTTTTTTGATTGAATTCATTATTTTGCAACTATGTGGATAACCTAATTTGGGTTTGTTGCGTTGTTGGGAAATCACTCAACATTATGATTGAAATATTATTTTATCTATTTTCAGTTTGTATTTCCACTGCTATGTCAGAAACCAACAGAAAATTCGTGAATTTGGGGTTAGAGATTGGCTTTTTTTTTTTAATTGTAAGTTTTTGGAGACCTTTTTGTAGTTGTGTGCTTAGAAAAATTATCTTCAAGTGCTTGCAGGAGTTTTTTTTTTTTTTTTGTTTTTGGGCCTATAGTGGTATCAAGTTTTATTTGAAGTAAGCATTTGGAATTATGTACTGATTATAGTCTCGCAATTCGTTGATTTTTTGTGTGGTTATGTTACTTTTTTAGAGTGGCCAACGAAATGAATTAATCATCAGTGTCAGGGATTGTGGTCATTTTGCTTGTCCCAACTTTTTTGGTTGCCACATTTGAGGCAGTTTTGTGGTAGATGATATAGGTGTTTCTCTCGTCTTGGTGCATATTTGGACCATCCCAACTTGCATTCTCTAGTATTGGGAGATGATTAACTTGCATCTCTCTCTCTCTCTCTCTCTCTGCGCGATTTGATTATGTCCTATTTCTGCTTGATTCTGCTGGTAACATATGTCTTTCCTTGTGCATATTAATTGTTTCCTCATCATATATTCTTTCCAAATCCAATACTCGTGATATTCATTTCAATTACAGGACAAACATGTCCTCATCTGTAGCATTTCTTTGTTATGACTTGCCTACTTAATAATGTGTGCAGTTCAATTTTACTTTATCAAAACAAAAAGAAAGTATGCAGTTTAGTTTTCTTGAAAGTACATAGTATGCATCTGGGTTCTGAACTTGAATTATGGTCTCTAGACTTCACCATTGCTCATCAAAGTGTGCTTATGAAATTCTTATTAATTCTGTCCCACCAATTTACAACCTCACAGTTGGCTCTGATTGTGCGTTATAATAGTTGACTTTGCATTCCAGTATGATTTGTCTCCCTTTTGAGCTAAGCTAAGTTTTAATTTTTTTAATTAAGAAAATTTTAACAATCTTTGACTATTCATCCAAATCTATTTTAACATTCCACTTTTATGTAGGATCTTCATTCTAGGGTCTTCATTCTAAGGTCAGTTTGTGGCACTTTTGAATGCTGTGTTCTCATGACAAGAGTCACAAGACAGCTTGGTACTCAATAGTGTTATGTTGGCAATATAAAATTGTTGGAACAGTATTTTAATCCTTTTTGAAAGTCTAAAACCAAACCCTCCATGATTAAAATGTTGAATCATCTACCATACGCTATTGTTAAAATGATTTGGATAATATGTTATTTCACTTGCTATGTAATATGGATGTCTTATGGGGTAGTAATACCCCTATTTTTGAGGAATTAGGGATTTTGAGTTGGCTTGATAGTTGCTTAAAGGTTGATTTCTTTTGCCTATAACTTTGAAAGTTTCCAAGGAGTCCTACAATCCCAGAACTTAAAGGTGGGATGTTCATTTCTCACCTTTTTTTCATTATTTATTTCCCATGGTTATCACCAATTGGACTGATTCTTATTTATTTCCCATAGCTCAAAACTTAGCTATTACGTGCTATGTTACCTCGGATATGGGTATGAGATATGTGCCCAATATAGTTAGTTGAACATGTATTTAATAGGTATGTATAAGTAATTGAGTTTACTATAAAACTAAGCATAGAACTTTTATGTTATGCATGAAATGCTGTAGTTTAGTTTGTAAATACCATTTTACCTTAAAAAACCAAAAGTCTTATTTAAGAAATATGAAATTTATCGTGTTTGAATGTCCTTGGACATGAAAATTAAATGAATCTGACACTTTGACACTTACCCGCACCTGACACCTATACTTGAGTCTAGATAACATAGATTACGTGTCACAAATTTTACATTTGGAAAAAATTGAGCAATTCAGCAAAAAAATGGTTATGCTACGGCATGTGGTCTACGGGTTGGGAGTACCTATTGATTGAAGAGGGTCTCTAGGCGATTACGAGCAAAGATGTGTTGAAGTGAAAGCCCTTGGGATTATTGATTGTAAATCTGTGCACGAGCCTATGCAAACAGGGTTCAAAGCGGTAGATAGCGTAATTCGTATAGGCCGTGGTCAATGAGAACTAATAATCGGGGACTGACAAATTGGAAAAACTTTGGCTTCCATCTTTGCTTATACATTCTAAGCACAATATCTGGACATGTTAATTGTGCAGGTAAGTGCTGGTTTCAGCCCTGAATTGGCCTTCCAGATGTGACCTTGTGGGTCAAACCTCAGCAGTTTGATACTTTATTGTATTTTTTTATTACTAGATAACTTAAAGTTCCTCCTGAAGTTCTTCTGAAAACTGTTCATCTATAGAATTAGAACATTAGTAATTGCTACCTAGCAGATCAATCTGGGAATCATGTTTCTTTTAGTTGGGATAGGTAAGTCTTCTAATCCTGCCACTAAATACTAAAATCATTGTTAATGCTCCTGGATGAGTAAAATTGCGAGAACACTTTGCTGTGAGAAGGTAAGCTGGTGAGGCAGCTGCATTTGGTTTAGCGTAGAGCAAGTAAAATGAGTTCCTGTTGCAGTAGAAACAAAGTTGGAGACAATGTTGGGAAGGAGGGCATATAAGATCAGTTTCTGTTCTTTCACGTCACCCTTGTTGGAAGAATAAGTAATTCATCATTTGGTTCTAGAATTAAATTGTTATGGACTTGTACAAGATTTATTTGAAAAGAGAAAGACAGAAGATGAAATCAGTCTCAATACTAAAGTGCTTACATTCTTTTGCAAGCACACATCCTTACTAGGAGCATGAAGATGTATGGTCCTAGGGAATTGTGACATGCGGACACTTCTGGACTCTGCAAAGTACAAGAACTAGAAGGCCCCCTGTGATTGACATGTGGCCTGCATCTACCACTGCCCCTATAATTTTTCTATCTTTTACTTTCTTTTTCTTCAACATTCTTGTAACTTAATTAAAGACCACTTGGATGGATAGATATCATACTCATCCGCCGAACCGGTCAGTAATTGAGTTGTAACCTGATAAACCTTGTATCAACAGTACAAGTGGTACGTATAGGTGAAGGGTTATGGGGTAGTGTATGATTGACCATCTCATGTAAGAATTGCATGAAGTACATTTGGAATCATCCAGTTGCTGGATATAGAGTTCTCTGCCATCAGATTTTGATCAACCATTGACTTTTCTTTTTAATGACAGATACCACCATTCTAGGAATGGGACTTTGGATAACTTCAAAAAGACACATACAGTCCCTGATATGAAGTTTCTATGAGATTGCTCCAGATTTCTAATTGTGTTATTTGGTGGCAGTGATCGATCTCGGTGTTACTATATTGATGAATATATGAACTCTCATACAAACTGATGTTGTCACTCAAGTGAGAAACAAGTAGTTGCGTAATTATGAACTGTTATACAAAGTGCTGTTGTTACTATATGAATTTTTTATTCTCTTGTTTTGCCAGGATGTTGGTTTATGGTTGGAGGAGATAAATCTGGGTAGTTATCGCCAAATTTTCAAAGAAAATGGTGTCAATGGAGAATACTTGGAGGGCATGTCCATGTTCACAACCGAACAGATACTTCGGTTTATAAGACGGTGTCACATGAAATGGGGAGACTTCATCACCCTGTGCAAAGAATTGAGGCGAATTAAAGGTCTCTCTCTCTCTCTCTCTCTCTCTATCTCTGTGTGTGTGTATGTGTGAGCACATTCCCATGCGCATGTACCTTGGATTATCCTGTGATGAAACTGTTATTTTGACAGTAAAGTGAAATTTATGCTCGTATACTATTGTTGTAAACAATTCTGTTAAAACTTTGCTTTCATTCTTTTGCCTTTTCTTTTTTCAGTCTGACTCTTTTGAGATACAGTGCTTGTATTACACCGTTTGAGGTGTGTGTGTTTATGAATTGCTGGATAATGGAATTATTTAGTGTTTTCTCAATGTTAAAGAGCTGATTCTTTTACTGGCATTATAAAAGAAATGAACCCATTGGGTTGCCGTGTCTACTTTCTACGAACGAATTAATAATGCCTGGACATATCCTTATGACAGTAACCTTTTTCCTAGAAATGCCAACAACCTCTTTAGCTGTTTTACTTGATATATGCTGTATCACCATGTTATGCAGACTCAGTAGTCACCTGTCTTTTCTTTATTATACTTTTTTCAGTTCTGGACTCAAGTATACTCTTAATACTTGTAAATGTTGTCTTTGGTATCAAGAAATGGAAATTCAGATAGATAACAAAGATAACTGCCTCCTGTTATCTTTCTTGTGCAAGCTGGATATCCTAGTACTTGAACATTCAAATTCTCTACAATTTGAATTCCAGAAAATGGACTTCTTAAGATTGTGGGATTACCAATAGATTGGATCTACACACTTTATTAGTCCATTATTTGTTACAGACTGTAATTTAGATGGCAGTTATATTTACTGAGGTCAAATGTTTTTCCAGTGGCTTGCTTGAAAGGGGAGCAAAAAATACGCCGGCCTTGGTGGGCTCCATCTTGCCTATCGGTAGTCTTTGTCAAGGCTGCCAAGCGCAACAGGCAGGCACGAGTTGTTTCATTGAAGCTGGAACCTTGATGAAACTTCTGCTTTATCTGTACGTATTTTTGTTTTTGCTTTTTGTTTTTAGGGCGGACAGAAAAGTAGGAAATAACTTGTTTGTGTCTTAAATCTTGCAAGGCGTTGGCTGTTGGTTCTCGGTTGGAGAACTTTCTTTAACATGCAAGCCCTTCTATATTTGTTTTTTGTTTGGTTTGATAAATAGCTGCTTCTGTTTTAGATATGTGGAAAAGAATGCAATGAATGATGTCAAGGTAATCATAATAGTTCTCTGTCAGTTGTAAAGAATTTCACTCCCGCTTTTTCTCTTTAGCATCTGCGTTCATTTGTGATTTGCCTTGCTTGTTTTGTGAATAGATGTTGTGTTTGAAACGGTCATTGCTGGATTTCTAGCCTAGCTAATAGCAATTGATAGCCCATCTGTAGGTGAGCGAGAGAGTTTTTTCTTGATGACCAATATTTTCAGTGATGGCTTGTGGTTTCTTATGCAAGCCAGTGCAAATAAATTTTTTCCGATGAATTTGAAGCCAGTGGTTATGCTTGGCTGCCATGGAGGACAATCATTTGGTCCATGGTGAAAATTCCAACTAAGTTTCCATCCTGAGAGGTCACACGTTTAACCTTTTTCATTGCCGCCTCCGAAACCCGCCCTCCACGCTTGCAAAGCAAATTTCGATTTTTGCAGCATTTGAAGGGGTTGGTCGAATGAGAAGCATTGCAAAAATTATCGTTGTCATATCATTGAGAATGAGATTTTTTGTACAAATTTTTTGGAACAATAGTATTTTTCATCATTAAATTGGCATGCATCAAGCAAGAATTAGAAAGGGGAAAAAAAAAAAAAAAACACAAAATAAACATAATTAGTTATCATGATTTTCGAATTAGTAATTCCCCTTGAAGGAACTTTGTCATTTAGCTTCTCTAAACCAGTGTCTTTCGAATTGAGGTATTTAACTTTCACCCAGGATTATATATTATTGAGTATGCAAGACAAAAGGTCCCTCAAAATTAGTTATCATTATTTTCTGTTGTGAAAACAAACATAACATAAAATTGGATGCAGGATTAGTAATCTCATCCCGTTACCTTATTTTTGCGGAATAAACATAATCCAAAGTGCTTGCTATCAAACCCTTTTTTTTTTATTTTATTTTATTGGATGGAATCTTGCTATCAAACTTAAGACCCATATTCTTGAATTTATTAATTCAAAATTTCACTATTGCACCAAGCAATGGTCAATTGATCCTTGCTCTCCCTCCTCCTACCTTTCTTCTTCCTATTTACTTTAATATAGAATGTCTTCAAACTCTTATGTGTACTCTACAATTATTCCCAAATTATTATTATTATCCTCAAGATACTAATTTTATTTTCTCCAATGGTGGTTTGTACCTATTTATTCTGCTCCCACTCTTTTGCTTGAGATTTTTGTGGAGACATTATTTCATGTTAAATAATTAAAAGAGTAATTACAATTTATCCTTTGAATGAAAATTACATAAATTTTTTGTGGTTTAAAAATAAAATAACTCCCTGTAATTTGAAGTTTTTTGTAAATTGAATGAAACTTGACATATTTAATAAAATAACAAAATACCCCTATAAAAAATAACCCTTTATTTTGATACCAAGAGATAAAATCACCTTTTTAATGTATCAATTTGAAAAGATGAAATTGCAAACATATCTTTGGAACAAAATTTTCGTTAATTCTTACTCTTTCTAAAAGCTGATGTTGTCATCGGACGGTTTATATTGCATGCAAACGAGCTCAATATTTAAACCAATGAACTGCCGCCACGTCACCATTTCTTGCACTTTGCCCTCCCTCCCTCTGTCATTCTCTCTCACTCTTCCGCTCTGTAGTGTGCAAATGATCAAATTGTTGTTACAAAATTCAAATTCTCCCACTCTTTCTAACACCACACCAGTTTTGCTCCAAAGCTCTCTCTCTCTCTCTCTCTCTCTAAACTTGATCTGGTATCAAAACCCTAAACTCCATTTTCATGAGACACTCTGGACCTCTTAAACCCTAAACCCCTCTCTTTCTCTCTCTAACTTTTCAGTAATGTTCTCTCCTGCGACGAAGAAGTCCAATTTCGGCGCTCGCAAGGACCGTGGCCTTCTCGGTCACGCACCGCCTGATTCTCCAATCACTCCGCTTACCGAGAATCTTAGACCGCCTCACGACAATTCAATCCCTAACCGCCCCTCCACCGGCACTCCTGCACCATGGGCTTCTCGCTTATCTGTTCTCGCCAGGTACCACACGCTTACTCATATATTTTTGTATAGACTACGTATACATATATAATATGTTGGGCGTTCCTTTGGAATGTTGTTGCTAATTATTGAAGTTAATGGCTATTGAAATCGGTGGTAATGCAGTTGGTTATGTGTTTGTTTTGTTTTTTATGCTGTGAGTTTGTCTAGGGTTTCAAGTTAACGTTAGGCACTTAGGCGAGTTACGAGTAATTAATTGAGGTCATGGAATTGGTGAATGGTCTTAATTTTAGTGTTGTGTTATGAGTTTTGTCTAGTGATATTCGTTTGTGTTTATTCGACAATTGAAGGAAACTAACACAACACCATATGTTATGAAAGAGAGCTTTGGGATCTTAGAAACCATTGAGTCTGTTCATGGCTTTGTTTGTATGGTTTGTGGTTGGAAAGGAGATTGTTTGTATTTTCTGGTTCCGTGACTAATGCCAGAATTTTGGTGATGTGTTATTTATTCAATATGTTTTTATGAATCGTTGCTTATTTTATACACTTGCAGACACACACTTTAATTTGGACTGAAGTGATTCACTTACATGATTAGCTCATCAGCTTGGCCGAAAGGTATTTGCATGGCATCTGGAAGTTAAAATAATATATTTTATTTGCCTTCTTCAATAACTTCTGATAAATTAGGCACTGTTTGGTTAATGTTTCTGAAGTTCTAATTTTGTTTTCTAGAGTGGAGAGGAGTAATTCTCCAAAACCAATGAAGCAATTGTTAGTATTCCAATTTGACAACTTGTGGCTCAATGTATTGTAAAGAGCATGTAGTCATAAATGACCAACTTTCTTGAATGGGTAATATGATGTTCATTTATTTGTGCTAGTATAAGTGATTTATCAAGATGAAGTATAGAAGAATAAGCGACTAGGAATTTTCTTTCTTAAATATAGGTTCTTGCAAACTCAGTCTTAACAAGATAACTTCCACCTCGCATAAATAGCATGAAAACCTCTAGGGAGGAGAGTTGTCTGTGTTGAACGCTGACTCTGCTCAAGCATTCCTAGAAATGTCTCTGACACTTCACCATGTCCAAATTTAAAAATAAAGTTTAGTATTTATGGACACTTTGATGACAATTTGAGGACTCTTTGGGCACACTGCTCAGACTTTTGCAGACACGACTAATTTGGTGAATCTCTTAATAATAAAAATGTCCGGCACTCTTGGGAATACAACTTATGCACCTCAAATATGTCTTGTAATATTTCTAAATGAATACATCATGTGCAAGACCAACATGAAGTAAAGTATGTAATAGACAACTTTAACATATGAAAAAAATATATCCGTAAAGATAAAAAAAAGAAAGGGAATAAGAAAGCAAGCAAGAGGAGTATGATTGAGCCACTAGCTCACTAATATACAATTTCGAGGAGAAATATGGGAAAAAAATTTAGTTACGTATTCTTTTATGCAATACGCGTAAAAGATATATAACATATGTTTAAATGTTGCCTTGTTAGCGTGTCCGTGTGGCGCCTGACTGAGCCTGTTATTTATGACGCAAAAAACACTCTATCTTGTCCCCATCCTAATAATTATTTGAAATCCTAAATATTACAGGTTATGACCCTTCCTTCTGCATTAGGTGCGACTGAAGAGAGATAGACAGCTCTCCTGCCCCATTCTCAAAGCACACACCCCGCTGGCTCTTCTTTTTATAAATAAAAACTTTGTACAATTTCTTGATTTGTGCCTGTCATCCTACACAAACAAATGAGTAAACAAAGGAAAGAAAGAAAAAAAATAGAAAAAAAAAAGTCAAAAAAAGAAGTAAGAGAAGTGACCAAGGTTCAGTGTCAAGTTATGTTTGCTAATGTCATGACTAATTGTTATAATTTGTTAACTTGTTCAGAATTCCACCAGTCAAGAAAAGTGAGAAAGTGGATGATTTAGATTCGGTTCAGCCTGTTTTTGTTGGAGAGTTTCCTCAAGTGATTCGTGATGAACAAGCCATTCTCTTGCAGAAGCGTGTTCCTGGTTAGTATGGTTGGCTTCAATATTTCCCTTGCCTTTTTTAGTTTCTTTAAAGGCTAATGTATGTTTGTGAGGGATAACAATTGCATTTCCTCTGGCAGGTGATTTTTGCATCTCTGGTGGAATGGACAAGGAAACTTCCCTTGCATGGATTATTTGTGGGAACAGACTCTTTGCCTGGAGTTACTTGTCTTCTGCAGCTTCGAGAAAATGTGTTGTTCTTGATCTTCCTTCAAGCATTTTAGAAGATGGAGAGATTGACAGAAATTCTTCTCCTGGTAACAGTTGGATGCTATCCATTGTCAATTGGGATAGCACACGTAGTAACATGAACAAAGTTGTTCAACAGTCCAACTCTGCTGGTATTGTTATGTGTAACCAGAGAACTCGAGCTCTTATATACTGGCCAGACATATGTTCTGAAGGTGGGAGTTCTCCAATTACAAGTCTTGCATCTAGGGATGAATTAGAGATGACATATTCACTTACTGATGGGAAGACTACCCCAAATAGGCAGCGGCAGCGTAGCAGGCTAGGAAGCAGTTCAACTGGATCAAGTCGTTTAAACTCTTTGATTACTTCTGCGATCCCTGATGGCAAGCATGTCTGTGTTGCCCTTGCATGTGGTCCTAATGGTGAGCTTTGGCAGTTCTACTGCAGTCCCACTGCAATTCACCGGAAAAGGATTTATGAGGACATTTTGAGTTCATCTTCTCAAGGCAGTGATAGTGGTCAACTTGTAGGGAGCAAGGGGTATCCGAGGTCATTGATTTGGCGTTTTTCACATTATAGTTTACAGGAAACTAATCGGCAGTTTTTCCTACTAACAGATCATGAGATACAGTGTTTCACTATTACACTTTCCCCTGACATAACTGTGTTGAAGCTCTGGTCTCATGAAATTATAGGAGCTGATGGTGATTTGGGTATCCAGAAGAATTTGGCTGGTCAGAAAAGGATATGGCCTCTGGATCTGCAGGTTGACAGAAATGGAAAAGTTATTACTATCCTAATTGCCACATTCTGCAAAGACCGGTTAAGCAGTTCAAGCTACATAGAGTACTCACTTCTGACCATGCAATATAGGTCGGGGGTAAATTTCTCTCTGGAAAATATTGTGCCAAAACACGAAAGGGTTTTGGAGAAAAAAGCTGCCATCCAAGTGATAATCCCCAAAGCAAGAGTAGAAGAGGAGGACTTCTTATTTTCCATGAGATTACGGGTAGGGGGAAAACCTTCTGGATCTGCTATTATACTTTCTGGAGACGGAACTGCGACGGTCTCACATTATTGGAGAAATGCCACCCGACTTTATCAATTTGATCTACCTTATGATGCTGGAAAAGTTGTAGATGCTTCAATTTTCCCTTCCATAGACGATGATGGAGATGGGGCGTGGGCTGTACTCACTGAGAAAGCTGGGGTTTGGGCAATTCCTGAGAAGGCTGTTTTACTTGGTGGAGTTGAACCACCTGAGCGAAGCTTGTCGCGTAAAGGGAGCTCAAATGAAGGATCTGCACAGGAGGAGAGAAGAAATTTCTCATTTGCGGGCAATATTGCTCCTAGAAGGGCTAGTTCAGAGGCATGGGATGCTGGAGACAGGCAAAAGGCAGTTTTCACTGGAATTGCACGTCGGACTGCCCAAGATGAAGAGTCAGAAGCTTTGTTGAATCACCTTTTCCATGATTTTCTTTTATCTGGGCAGGTTGATGGCTCACTCGATAAGCTTCGAAATGCTGGGGCATTCGAAAGGGATGGAGAAACAAATGTTTTTGCTCGGATAAGCAAATCAATTGTTGACACCCTGGCTAAACATTGGACAACTACCAGAGGTGCTGAGATTGTGGCTCTGGCTGTAGTGTCCACTCAGCTCATGGATAAGCAGCAGAAGCATCAAAAGTTTCTCCAGTTTCTTGCTTTATCCAAGTGCCATGAGGAATTGTGTTCAAGACAGAGTATGATCTTTTCTCTATTTTATTGGCTGTTGCATCCATGTTTGTATTATATATATTACTTTTGATCACATCTTGTCTGTGTTAACATTGAAAGCTTATGTTTATTGAAGCTTTTATGTTTTATCTTTACTGTTATTTGATATGTATCGAATCTTTATGCCTAAGTAAAGGTTATTAGGTCTTTAATGGTTCTTGTTGTTGGTTAGTAACATAGGAATTGCAGAAACGAAGTCATTGGAGTTTGAACACGACCACCTTCCCATTGTGCTCAGTGCGAGCCTATTCAGAGTTGGTATTGTCATTATGTTGGCCGTGTTGTAATATAAGAGCAATAAGATATCATCTTTGCAACTACAATTTTTCTTATTGTTAAGTAATGAACAAGATTTATATTAGCGGAGCATTCTTATGTAAATCGTCCAAGCAGCTTCTCATCCCCTGTAATGCTTTGGTTATATTCTTGTTATCATGGCTTTCTAATGCACCCATTAAGCCTCAGCTATTGTGTTCTGTTGTTAGGACAATCGCTGCAAACTATCATGGAACATGGTGAAAAGCTTGCTGCCATGATTCAACTCAGGGAACTGCAAGACTTGATTAGCCAGAACCGTTCAACTGGAGTTAGCTCCCCGTATTCTAGTTCAGAAAGTGAAATTTCTGGTTCTCTTTGGGCTCTAATTCAATTAGTTGGTGACCGAGCCCGTCGGAATACTGTTCTTTTGATGGATAGGGACAACGCTGAAGTATTCTACAGTAAGGTTTCAGATCTTGAAGAGTTATTTCATTGCTTAGACAAACAGCTAGGATATTTGATCAGCACGGAAATGCCACTTGTAGTACAGATTCAAAGAGGTTGTGAGCTCTCAAATGCATGCGTGACTTTAGTTCGCACAGCAATGAACTACAGAAATGAGTATCACATTTGGTATCCCTCTCCTGAGGGTTTAACACCATGGTATAGTCACCCTGTAGTAAGAAGTGGCCTGTGGAGCATTGCCTCTTTCATGCTTCAGCTTTTAGCTGAAATATCTCGTCTTGATATGTCTAGAAAATCAGATTTTCGTTCTAATCTAGAAGTAGTGGCTGAAGTATTACTTGAGGCATATTCTGGTGCTATCACGGCAAAACTTGAGCGTGGAGAAGAACACAGAGGATTATTGGATGAGTATTGGAACAGGAGAGATGCTCTTCTTGGTTCTCTTTATCAGCTGGTGAAAAGTTTAGTTGAAACCAGTTACCAGGTAAATCTTGTGCTCTTCAATCTTTACTTCTGTGATCCTGGTTGTAGATGCATCTACATCCATAAGTGACCTGGGGTATGGATATTAAACGTTTTTTATTTCTTTCTAATCCATGAGTAGACTTCTCTTTGCTGGAATACTTCAGCACTTCCACACAAAATTAACTAGGTTTTATACAGTCATTTGGGTCCATTGATTGTTTGAGGTAATTGGGACTAGGCTTTTAGGACATGTTGAATGAGGTGGAAAAGTAACCTTGGTGGACTTTTAGTAGGATTTCCCTAAAAGATCTTAGTTCTTAAGACTACCTGATTCAACCTTGACTTGAGAAAGCTATGCAAATACATTTGAAACTTAGCTAAGCTAGAAATCTTTTTCTACTATTGAGGTTCTTTGTATTATTTTTGCCCACTCAATTTTTTTGATTACTCATTATTTACTATTTTTTTTTCTTCAAGCTGAATTACCAAGTAACTGAGAGCCTGTTTAAATTCATATTTTAGAACAATTTGTCAGATTTTAAACGTAAATAATGGAATTGTCAAATAGAACTCATAGTGCAACTTCTTAGAAAGGCAATAAAGCTAAAGGCCCAAAATACAGAAATACATTATGCAAAGGGGAACTCGCTTTAAGATATAAGTGATGCTTACGTGGATTGGTATATTCATCTCTTTCATGGCATGACATGAGTATTGCAGTCAATGCAAGTAGCTACTTTATGCATTTTCTGCCACTAATTGTGAGGGTGTGCATTTTTATTGTGTTGCCTGAAGTTCTCTTCTAGGAAGGGAATTTTCTATTCAAAGCATCACAATTTCAAGCTCAGCACCATTGTCCAACATGGTCACTTGCTGCATGGCATGTCCGTGTCATCACATAAATACTATAATTTGTTTTTTTTATAAGTTAATACTGAATGTATGTTGCTTGCCTAGGGTGCCATCCACATGCCAGCCTGTGAGCTTTGTATTGCCTATTATGTTTTGTTCAAGCAGGAGTGATGTTTCCTCTTGCCTCTTCGTAATGGCTTAGAATGCTATTGTAGCGGGCAGTTGGGTAACGTTTTGAGTTCCTCTCCACCCATGAGTGTGGCTTTCATTGTTCCCGACTCTTTTCTTTTCTTTTTTTTTTTTTTTTTTTTTTTTTTTTTTTCCATTGTTTAATACTGTTGCCCCCTTTTAAGATGTAGTCTGTGCTTTGTTTGCCTATCAATATCATATAGTGTTGCTCTATGTTACATGGAATCGGGTATGGGTGCGGGTACGTGTTGAAGTGTCAGATTCATTTAGTTTTAATTTTGCAATTCTTAAATATTTATATACTTTATTTAGCGTAAAATAGTGTTTACAAACTAACATAGAGCCTTTTCTGTTGATAAGTAAGATCTACATTGAGAAGGCATCAAAAGGGATGCCTCCCATTTACAAAACAGGTTAAACCATGATAACCTATATGAACCAAACAAAAGTAAGGCATTGATCAAATTTATTGTGCTGATTCTATGGAGTACTTCACAAATTTAAAGGAGTCCATGTAACATAGGTGTTGCTTATTGATTGTGCTTTGTTGCTTTCTTCATTTCCTTTGTCCTGGGTGTTTGTGTCAAATGAAGAACACAATAAACTCAGTAGTCTTGTTTTGTAGAGCCCAGGACAAGAGCTATAAATTCCCCAAGTGCCAACTATGATATGTAGTAATAACAATTAGCGTGATGTTAAAAGGTCAAGTGCTTAAGTCACAAGTTTCGAGTGCTCAAGTCAAATTTGGGGCAACGAATCATGCAATTTCTGTGGTTGCATTTTTTATTTTTATTTTTGGAGGGAATTTCATGTGGAATGTTGAATGGCCAATGAACTTGTATCATGATGAGGCAGCTACTGAAACCTGCTTGTCCATGAAAAATAAAGAACATTAATATTGCACATAACCTATTTTAATTAGAATAAAATCAAAGCAGATTGAGGTTGAATCAGTTCACGAAAGGAAACCCAAGAGCGTGTGCACTGCTGTATTTCTGAATGTAGAGAACTTTCAGGCATTCTCTCATTAGGTATAGCATTCTTGTCTTTGCAGGACTCAAGTGAAGGAACTGAAGAGCAAAGTGAAGTGATTCTTAGAAAGCTTTCATCACAATTGTTGTCTATTGCAAAAAGGCATGCAGGATATCAAACTCTGTGGAATATATGCTGTGATCTTAATGATTCAGAACTCCTTAGAAACCTTATGGTGAGAAAGAAAATTTTGCATCTGCTCTGTATTTGTTGTAGTTAAGTTCTTGATAGTAAAATATGGTGTCCTGATTCTATCAATGTTTTCTTTGCTCTTGATCACTTGGACACTATTTATGCATATCCTGTTCTGCCTCTCCTTGGCTTATTTATGGACCCTTTTCCTTAACAATTCTAATACCTTGTTGTGCAGCATGAGAGCATGGGACCTAAAGGAGGGTTTAGTTATTTCGTGTTTAAACAATTTTATGACACCAAACAGTTTTCCAAGCTTATAAGACTTGGGGAAGAGTTCCAGGAAGAGCTGGCTACTTTTCTAAAGCAGCACCGGGATCTCCTCTGGCTTCATGAAGTGTTCCTTCATCAATTTTCCTCAGCTTCTGAAACCCTTCATGTACTGGCTCTTTCTCAAGAAGATAACTCAATTGGGGCAACTGTAGACCATACTGAGTCTTACGGCACAAAGATGGAGCCAACATTAGCAGAAAGAAAGCGTCTTCTGCATCTCTCAAAGATTGCTGCAGTGGCAGGTTTTCATTTCTACTGCAGCTCCTTTTTCATTGTTTCAGTTCTTTGCAACTTATCCTTGATCAAGGATTGTTTTCATGCTCTTCAATATGCTCATGCACCCTCTCCTTTTTGGGGCTTCTTAATTCAGCATGAAAGAACCGTGTTGGATATGTTGATTTGATTTTGATTCAGTTCAAACGCCATGGCATTCATCCATGGAACCGAGTTTTTAAGCCTTCTTATTTGACATGCTGTTTGATAGAAAAAGATAGTCATTAGTCTACCCATGAAAGCACAAACCAGAGGGTAGCAAAACCCCACCTCTGAAAAGAAGACCTAGAAGCCTATAAAGATTAGAAGAAGATAAAATAAAGAAAAGCCTAGAAAGCTGCACAACTAACTTTCAAGTGAGAGAGAAATTATTAACTGCATCCCATGGACCTTATTGTCTATATTGCTCCATTAACATATTCAATGATCTGATGTTTCTATTCAGTTTTGTTGAGGCATCACTTGGAAGAGTAAGATAGTAATATGAAGTGTCTCGGTAGCACCGTAGCTGTATTAAATCACTCTTGGAGTCACCAAATAATAAACTAGAGAAACTGATGTACTAATTGCCTTAAGTTGATATTGGTGGGAAGTGGCCCATTATAGTGGAGGATGTGCAAATATGTACAGTTTAGGATGAATGGTATGAACTTGAGAGTTTTGTATGCTGTTGGGCGTTGTTCCAAGATCAGTTTGTTGCAGATAATTCAATGAATTGTCAGAGTTGTGGAAGTTGTACATGAATTTGACATTCTTCTTTTCAACCACCTTGAGCTAGTTTTCATCAAAGACCTATGGAAGTTGCCCTGCAAGGTGAACATTTACAGCCTGTCTGGAACTTTGGGGAGGGAAGGGAAGAGAAGGGAAAGGGAGGAAAAGAGAAAAGGAAGGAAAATTATTTTTCCTTTCCTGTTTGGTTTTGTGAAGAAATAAAGTGAGAGAGAGAGAGAGAGAGAGAGAGAGAGAGAGAGAGAGAGAGAGTGTGTGTGTGTGTGCTTTCCCCCCTCATTTTCCCTTTCCCTCCTTTTTCCTCCCCTTTCTCTCTTAGGTAGAATCAAACAAGGGTGAGGGAAAATTTTTAAAATTTTCCTTTCCCTTTCCTTCCTTCCCCCAAGTTCCAAACAGGCTTTTAATCTTTAGCTAATTTTAAGTTACTTATGGAGACTATATTTTGGAAATATGATGCTAGACTGCTAGTTGAGGAGACGGAATTTGTTCATATAAGATGACTGGGAAGGCAACCAATATTAATATTTTAGTAGAGCTTACTTAGTTCCCGTTTGGGCATGATTTGTTTGGCAAATGGAATTACAAACTTTTAGCATTACTACTAGTTATTGTTGGACTACTAGTGACATATTCAAAATCTTTTATTTTTTTCCTCTGTTCTCTTCTTGTTCAAGTGTTGCTTTAGTTTGTTGATGAATGCTAGGATGCTGCTGCTTGTAATTGGAGATTTCATGGATCAAAGCTATGTTACAGACCAAGGGTTTTGGGTGTGAGTATGTGTTTAAGTGTCAGATTCATTTAATTTTTATGTTCAAGGACAGCATGAAATAGCTAGATTTTGTATCTTTTTTAGTATTTCTTTCAATTTTTTGTAGTAAAATGGTGTTTGCAATCTTTGTATGGTTATGATGTAAACTTGACTACCTAGGCATTTAATGGGTGCATGTCCAGTGAGACATGCTGGGCACATCCCTCATAACCTACTTTAATCAATTGTGTATCCCACACTAGGTACTTTACAAATTTAGAAGAGTCCAAGCAACACAGGGTCAAGGTATATTACTAACTAGAGAGAACGTTGTGATGCTTACTCATGGCAGTTGAGGATGGTACTGTATGGAACAAAAAGAAATATCTACATGGTTTCCTGTTGTTTGGGGTTACTGAGATGTTTCAGGTGCTGGAGGGTTTTGACTCTTAAGCACTCGTATCGATAGGTTATAACTTTTTCACCAGATAGCTCCATGTTTGTTGTTTTCCTAGTTTCTTGTAGGGTGAAATGTTTATTTTGGGGTTTGAACCTGTTAAAAGCGTCTGCTCCAATTCCCATTACTATTTTTCTTATATAATTTTGATTTTGTTTATGTCTTTTCCCCATTAGAAGAGAACTGTGGTTTTCCAATGTTGCGCAGGAAGGAATGCTGATTTTGACAAAAAGGTGAAGCGCATCGAAGCTGATTTGAAGATTCTGAACTTGCAGGTTTGTTGAAGGTTAACAAATCTTCTTGCTGTTTTTTTCACTGTTATCTCATTTGTTTCAGAAGCTATACGACTCATTTGTCAGTTTAATCAATTATTTTGTGCCCAACACCTGCAACCCCGCCCCCCCAATGATGATTGGTGTTTCTTAATAAAATTTCTTCTTGAAAATTTTATTAGCAGTGAAATTTGGATGGGCATTCTATACATGGTAGTATGTTCTATTTTTTTGGTAAATAAAGCAGGGGAATACCATGATAGACTTGATAGTATATTCCAGTAAACTGCATTAGTGCATTTTGTTTCATTTGGGCTTGTTTAGCATCAATGCAGAAGCATCTTGCTTTTGTGAACCAAAACTAAGTTAGACCAAACCAGGTTGACAAGAAATGGGTATCTTGTCTCAGGTTGGAAGCTTTAATAAATAAAAAAGAAAAAAAAAACCAATAAATAACCTGTTCCTCATTTGTAGCAGTGGCAACTAAAACAAACTCCAACCCCGTAGAGGTGAGCAACCCACAACATTCTGTAATTGGAAAATATTGAAATCAATCTGTATACAAGTAGATTCAAGTACATTAAAAAAATTGAATGTACGTTTTCTCTAGCAAACGAATTTGTATCTAATTCAGCAATTGGGTTTAGTAAAAAATAGATATACACACAAAGAGTTCGAGATGAGGGATCTAAGTTTGCCTAGCAAGAATTATAAACATAATGTTCGTATCCAAAGAAAACAAAGAGATCAGATCAAATCAGGGTATCATTAGAAGACGTTATTCAAGTGCCAAATTTGAAATTAGAAAAGGAAAACTTCTTTTTGATGCCTATTGAAAGAAACTTCGTGAGTTGGGGGCCAGGTTGAATGATGCCAAGCTGAACCAATGACTTTGCTCTATACTAAACCTGCTCTACAGTGTGTCAAACCCCCCTAACACACAAAAAGGAAAAATCACAAATTTATTGTAAATTCTGAACTCTATTTATATACAAAAGCCTGTTCCAGAATTTGGTTCCCTGCTGCTAACTCCTGTTTGAAGTTCAAAAAGCTTTATGATATGGAGCTGGTGGGAAAGCAACCAAACTTCAGATATTAGTTAGCCAAATTATTCCAATGGTTCGCTTGTTTTTGAGGGCTAATCAATAAAGAGCTGGACTGTTACGGATGATAAAAGACTATTTAGTGGCTACTAGAATGCTGCAAATTATGTTATCTTGTTGAGTTCTGATATTTTTTAAACAAAATATTCCAATTTTTGTTATTTCTCCATGTAATTTGTTGTGCTGCTCTCTTGCAGGAAGAGATTTTAAAACTTCTTCCTGATGATGAAGAAAAGCAGGACATTGGAAAGCGGCTTCTTCCTCCAGTAGACCTTATTGAGCTCTGCCTTAAAAGTCAAAACCGAGAGCTCTCGTTGCAGGCTTTTAATGTGTTTGCATGGACCAGTTCCTCCTTTATTAATGGTAACAGAAGCCTTTTGGAGGAGTGCTGGAGGAATGTAGCCAATCAGGACGATTGGGGAAAAATCTATCAAACCTCTAGAGCTGAGGGGTGGAGTGATGAAGAAACATTGCAAGTTCTGAGGGCAACCATGCTTTTCCAAGCTTCAAGCAGGTGTTATGGACCTGAAGCAGAAACTTTTGAAGGCAGCTTTGATGAAGTGCTGCCGCTGAGGCAAGAAAATTTGGAGCCTCTGACATTGAAGGACATGGTTGGTTCTTCTGTAGAAGCAATCTTGAAGCAGCACAAGGATTTTCCCGACACTGGCAAGCTGATGCTGACCACAATCATGTTGGGAATGGCCCAAGTTGATACCGGAATGGAAGAGGGTCCTCTTCCAATGGAATGACGATGGTACTTTCTCTTAGACGTGTTAATCTTTGTTTGTACAATTACATTGATTTTCAGCTTGAAATCAATATCGTTTTTGGTTCCCAAAATCGCAACATGGATTGCAACATGTCTTTCATTTTCTTTCACACCTTTGTGCCAGTAATATTGTACTTAGCAATGCTTTTTTGATGTTATGGTGCAGTGTTACATCGAGTTCTAAATTTGTAAAGTAGTGCCAAGGGCATGAGATATGTGTGTATATATGCCCGAAATGCTTAGTCGAATATGCTGCCTTTATGGCACTTGAGCAAAGGCATGGCCGCATGAGATATATATGCCGATCATGCTTAGCTGAATATACTGCCATTACTGCAATTAAGCATGTCTAAGTCATCGAGTTTAATATATGAGAATGCATAAGAAGCCCATCTTGTGTATAAAACGTTCTATATTAGTTTGTAGGTACTATATTACCTTAAAAAGATCAAAGAAGTATTTAAAAAATAAAGAATCTCCTCATGCCTTTAAACAAGAAAGTTAGATGCATATAAAATTTAAATACATACCCTCACTCGATTCCCAACCCAAGTTCATGTAACATATTGTATAATTGCAATTCATTACAGTAATTTCTGCTGGTAGTGGTTGAATTGTTCTCGAACCACCTTTCTATTTCATTGTTGGTAGTTAGATGTTATACCACATCATATTAGTCTCTAATTCTTAAATTTATAGTAAGCTAAGTACAAGAAACAAAAAAGAAAAAAGAAAAACAAGAAGTGAAGTTTAGTGAAGGCTTAAATTTATATTTATATATTTTCTTTTGGTGGAAAGTTTAACTCAAAACACCATGTCAAATGTGAAGTTTAGTGAAGGCTTAAATGGGACTCACTTTGGTATTGAAAATTTTGTTTAGTTTTCTAATTATACAGTGGGTCTTTCTTTTTGAACACATTAACTGAATCCAACTTACAAAGTGGAAAAATTATATTGTGAAATGAGAAGGGTCACATGATGTTTCAAAAAGACCGAATAATTTTTTTCACTATTGATTAACCCTGTTTGGGAACATTTTTGGTTTTGATGTTTACAACTTTACGGAAACAAAAAAAAAAAGAGAAAGAAAGAAGGACCTTCTTGCTATACAACTTCTTATTAGTTCTTAAAATTGAGGTGTTTTTAGAATAATTTCTTGAAAACAAATTTTGAAACCAATTAAACAAACATAGTCCCAACGAAAACCATTTTCTAAACTAATATAGCAACTCCGGTCTCAACAAATTCCAAAAACTGGAAGCGAAAAACAGAACCATAACCAAATGGACATGCTGAAGTGGATCAGGATTTCCAGGCCATGGAATTTCCCTCGGCTGGTATTGGCCAGCCGCACACCTCAGGGCCCAGACTATCCAATACAACAAGATTATGTGGCATGTAGTCAACACCACAAAACACCCCACCAACAAAGATCTTTCAAAGCCACATGGCAGAACAATAACCTCTTATCTCTCAAGAAAAATCAGAATGGAAATCCCAAGCCAAAACATGGACCAATCAGATAGTGCTGATGTGGAGATATCCTCATCCACAACATCTTCTCAATTCCATTTATAACCTCCCCTCTCCCTCCCCATCACTTGCACAGGCTTCTTCATATCATCTTACAACACAAAGCAACATCAGAAACAAAGAAGCTCCACAGAGCCATGGCAACCTCTGCTATCCAACAGTCAGCCATTGCCGGCCAGACAGCCTTGAAGCCCCAGAATGAGCTCGTCAGGAAGGTCGGCAGCTTCGGAGGCGGCCGCGTCACCATGCGTCGTACCGTAAGAAGTGCTCCCCAAAGCATATGGTAAATAGAAAAATGTGTATTGATCAAAGCTTTAATTTTTCTCAATATGACTTCAATATCACAGCTAAGTCGATAACAACAGATCTTATGAGGAATAATAGCGTCGGCCGAGGGACACTCATCGTTCCGGCGAGTGCTTGCACAGAAACGCTAGCATTCTTCGTAGTTCTATACATGCTAACGATCCTCCACACGCGACACGCGCGATGCGTCTGTAATTTTTTATTTGACAAAAAGAAAAAAAAAATAACAATCCTGTAATTCAACCAAAAATAATATGTGAATTAATTGTTTGCATACAAAACTTACAAGCCCAATTGATTGCTATAACCTTGTCTCAATACAGGTATGGGCCGGACCGCCCAAAGTACTTGGGCCCATTCTCCGAGCAAACTCCATCATACTTGACAGGTGAATTCCCTGGTGATTATGGGTGGGACACTGCTGGGCTGTCAGCAGACCCAGAGACATTTGCCAAGAACCGCGAGCTCGAGGTGATCCACTGCCGCTGGGCCATGCTTGGTGCTTTGGGCTGTGTCTTCCCTGAAATCCTTGCCAGGAATGGTGTCAAGTTCGGTGAGGCAGTTTGGTTCAAGGCCGGAGCCCAAATTTTCTCTGAAGGTGGCCTTGATTACCTTGGCAACCCAAACCTCATCCATGCCCAGAGCATCCTCGCGATCTGGGCCTGCCAAGTAGTGCTGATGGGCTTCGTTGAGGGCTACCGGGTTGGCGGAGGCCCACTTGGCGAAGGACTCGATAAGATCTACCCTGGAGGGGCCTTTGACCCACTTGGACTGGCTGATGATCCGGAGGCATTTGCAGAATTGAAGGTGAAGGAGATCAAGAATGGAAGGCTGGCAATGTTTTCCATGTTCGGTTTCTTCGTCCAGGCCATTGTCACTGGAAAGGGCCCAATTGAGAACCTCTTCGACCACATTGCTGATCCTGTGGCCAACAATGCATGGGCTTATGCCACTAACTTTGTTCCTGGAAAGTGAAAGTAAACTGTGAGATGTGCCTGCGCCTGTGCCTATTTCAAGCTGTAACAATACTAAAGCTTTTTGGTATTATTGAAGTTCTCTGCTTGTGGATTTGATCAAGTACTAATGTAATATTACTAGCAGAAACTGGTCATCTTAAAACTGTTTTTGTCACTCGTGTGTTCATCTCCTTTTCTACTATAAGCTTATCTTTTTTTGTAACATTAAGCCCCGCATATTGATTGGCACAAGATAAACATACAACTTAGACACAGCTTCTATGCCCAGTTCGGCTGCCAAGAGTGAAGGAAAGAAAATTTCGAATTTTCCAAATGCAGTTCCACCCAAGTCACTAGAAATAACTATTGCACATGTTTTAAACTAAGTCTTTATAAAAAGAGAATATATGCAACTTAAAATGCTAGCATTAGTTCTCATAATGGCCGCCATTGATAATGCTGCTTTATATAATGTATTAGAATGTCTTTTGAGGATGATAACCTGAAATCTTGGTAACCACAAGTCTCTATGGAGTCTGGGGGATAGTGCTGTAACAATCAAGAGAAATTACCTTAGAAGATATCCAGATGCTTCAATCGAGCAAAGCAAATGACAATTGACGCCAGCCACTGGATCACCAATAATCCATGCAAGAACATGAGCCATCTTTGAAATGATGAAAACGGCTATTGTCCCTCACAATTATTTCATGGTTGTAGATTTTAGAGAGGAGCTTTGTAACTGAGTGGCAGTCATTGCAAACACGAAGGTTCTTCATTATGCGGATTGGATTCCCAGGTTCCACACTGATGAGACCGAAAGCAATAGCCAGTCTCTCACTATGGTTTTCCAATTCGGCTTCCTTCTCTTCCTCCCCTTCAATACATAACAGAACTTGGCTTGTGTCTGGAATGTGTCCCATACGTTTCAATCTTTGCCTCATCTCACACAACTTAGAATATATCTTTTCAGTTTGGGGATGTGATTTATCCCCCACAATGAACTCATGAAGCAAGCCTTTATGCTCTATTGAACTGCATCCTGGATCTTTCTTGATTCCCCAATTCTTCATCATTTCTCTTACCTGTGAAACTTTGTCCCACTGACCAGCCGCAGCATACATGTTAGATAGAAGAATGTAACATCCAATGGTCTCTGGAGCAATCTTAATGACACGTTGAGCTGCATATTCACCAATTTCTATGTTTCTATAGTTCCTAGCACCACTCAGCAAACTCATCAAAATTACTTTGTTTGGTTTCATAGGCATCTTTTCTACTATGTTCTTTGCTTCTTCAAGATGCCCAGCTCGACATAGAATGTCAACCAAGCAACCATAGTGTTCAATCGTGGGTTTTATTCCATATTCATTTGTCATCATATCAAAATAACGTCGGCCATCATTAACTAACCCTGCATGATTACAAGCATTTAACACCCCAATAAAAGTTATAGCATTGGGTGTAAATCCAGCTCTGCGAATTTCAAGAAATAGTTTCAAGGCATGGCTGGCCATCCCATGCATTCCGAGTCCTACAATTATAGCAGTCCAATGCCCTAACTTCTTCTTGGGTATTGCTTGAAAAACTGTTAAAGCACTCTCAATGCTCCCACACTTAGAATACATCTCTATCAGTGAAGTAGCAAGCACACCATCTAATTTAAATCCATTCTTCACCAAGTAAGAATGTAGCCATCTTCCTTTACTAAGGAGTGTTAAACCTGAAATGGCAGAAAGAGCACTCACTAAGGTAGCATGAGTAGGCATAGGACCCACATTCAACATAGTCTGAAACAACTCCAGGGCTTCCATAAACCGGCCGTTCAGTTCATACCCTGCAATCATTGAATTCCAAGTAATTACGTCTCTGAATTCCAGTTGATCAAACAAACGACGGGCTGAGTAAAAATTCCCCGATTTCATATACCCATTAATCATGGCATTCCAAGCTACTAAACTCCTACTTGGCATCCTATCAAATACCTTTCTTGCTTCATCTACCTTGCCACTTCTACAGAAGCCATCAATCAACACAGTCCACGAAAAAACGTCCCTTTCAGGCATTTCATTGAACAACTCCAACGCAACTTCAATTTCCCCACATTTTACATACCCATCCATCAAAGAATTCCAAGAAACTATATCAGTTTCCTCCATTCCATCAAACACCTTCCGAGCCAAATCAATTTCACCACACTTAGAGTACATGCTGACCAAACTACTCTGCACATACATGTCCAATCCAAACCCAATTTTCAACACCAACCCATGAATCTGTTTCCCTTCCTCAATAGCGCATAACCGCGCGCAACCCTTGATCACGCAAGGCAAAGTGAAATCGTCCGGCGTAAATGCCGACCCAGAAAGCAATTCGTAGAACAAAACAAGGGCCTCATGAGATCGGTTGTTTTCAACGTAGCATTTGATGATGGCGTTCCAAGAAAACAAAGTGCATTGTTGAATCCGGTCGAAAACAGATCGGGCGTAATCAAGGTTGTTGATTTTGGGATCTGTGTATAGAGCTAACAGCCGAGACGAAATCGAAGAGTGATAGAAAGCGTTAGTCTTGATGGAGAGCCCGTGGAATTGTGTGACTTCGTGTGGAGTTTTGGAGGTTTGGAGGAGAGAGAAGTGAAGATTGTGAGGAAGTTGTGGCTCAAGGCCATTGAAAACTGTGAGTTTCAGCATTTGAAAATGCTAACACTGTCTCGGTGGGAACAAACGAAGATATGCTCACTAACGGTCTGCACAGTTCCGTATGCATTGCTCGGTGCCAACGAGCAAATGTGAAGGCACTTTGTTATAGTTATCATCGAATTTCTATTTTAGTAAAAAAAATAAAAAATGTATTTAGTGAGATCATTTTCAAAAACTATTTATGAGAAAAAACTTGACAATAGTCCATTTAAAAAAATAAATTTAAATTAGCTTCTTAGGGGCAAACCTTGGTGCGATGGTAAGTTTTGCTCTATCATGTCATTAGTGTCATGGGTTTTTTTTATCTTTAGATAGAAAAAGGCTCAAAAGCCATTATATATTACTAGCAACTTCAAGAGAAACCAGAGGAACTAAAGAAGTAGTAACATTCTCCATTCACACTATTAAAGAATTAAATTTACAAACCATTCTAGTCAAACGATGAACAACTCTATTCTCTTGTCGCATAACCTCTCGGTATTATTTTTGCAATGCATGAAATTTATATGGTTCGTATGGATGGTAATTTTACATGAGCTCGAGAGAGTAGTTTACTGAAAGTCTGTAGCCAAAAAAAAAAAAAATTACACATTTCAGAGGATCTTGTTGTTAGAATGATATTTGTTCTCTTTACTTATTTGTTTTCTCATTAGCAATAATGGTAGAGTAGTAATTTATTATCTTTGTTGGTAGGGTTATTTAAACTCTTTTATATCTAGAGTTCCTCATTGTTCTACACATACATGAAACTCTAGCCTCCCTTCTCCATTCTCTTTGGTATTCTCACATGGTATCAAAGCATTGATCTTGATGGATCTTGTACCTTATGATTACAATTTTTTTTGCAGTTGTTCGCATCATCATTTCTTTTCTTCGCACCATCGATTCTGTTTTTGTTCGCACAGTTTCTGTTTGATCATTACTGTTTGATTGGGATCGTTTTTGTTTTGTTTTCGCAATGGCTGCTGAAAGGAAGGATTTGCTTCAAGCTATCACCGCGAGATTTGATGGTAAGAATTATTCATATTGGAGTTATGTCATGAAGAATTTTCTGAAAGGAAAAAAAATGTGGGGTTATGTTTTGGGAACCTCAGATAAACCTACAGACCCCAGCGATGAAAAAGATGCATAAAAATTAGAAGTTTGGGAAGTAAACAATTCTAAAATTATCACTTGGATCAACAACTCTGTTGAACACTCAATAGACACACAATTGGCAAAGTATGAATCAACACAGGAAATTTGGAAACACTTGAAGAGACTGTATACACAGTCTAATTTTTCAAAAAAATATCAATTGAAATTTGATATTCAAACCCTTGTTCAGAACAATATGGATATTCAAGAATTCTATCATGCAATGTATGATCTTTGGGACCAACTGGCTGTAACAGAATCTGCTGAACTACTAGCATTCGCATTATACATTGCTTGTAGAGAGGCACAACAACTTGTGTAATTTCTGATGGCTCTTCGTGATGATTTTGAGGGTCTTTATGGTTCAATTTTACATTGCACCCCACTTTCTTCAGTCGATTCAGTGGTCAATAAGCTTTTGGCAGAGGAGATTCAACTTAAGTCTCAATAATCAAGTAAGGGCATTCTTCCGGCACCCAATCAATCTATTTTTGCAGTGCCTCACTGACCACCTTCCAATTCTCAACTGAGGACAAAGGTTGCATTTGATGAATGCAGTTTCTGTAAGCACAAGGGTCATTAGAAGGCTTAATGTCTCATGTTGCACAACAGAGCTAAGAATCTGCCTCAACAAAAGAGTTCAGCCAATCAATCTCAACAACAAGCATACATGCCTCATCAGTCTAATACTGCAGTAGCTGTCCCACCATCAAACTCATCTGGTTTTGGAGCTCTGCCGTCTTCCAATCCCACAATGGTTGTTCTTGCTTAACAGTTCAAAAAGTTCTTGCACACTCAGCCATTTGATATGTCTGCCTTCTCTCCTTTTGGTTTGTCTTCTCCTAGTTCCTCAGGTATGTTTTCCTCTTTGTGGTTTTAGATTCTAGAGCCTTTCATCACATGTCACTAGATTCGTCTTCTTTTACTTCATTGTTTTCTGCATCACCTGTATCTGTCATGACTGCTGATGGCACACCTATGCCGTTAGTAGGTGTTGGTTCTGTAGTTACACCTAATCTATCTTTTTCTGATGTGTATCACATCATTAGTCTTTCCTTGAATCTTGTTTCTATTAGTCAATTGTGTGACTCCAATTACTCTGTTTCTTTTTCTTCTACTTCTTGTCATGTGCAGGATTCACAAACCCAAAAGCTGATTGGGACATGCCATAGATAGGGAGGATTATATGCCTTGGACAAGCTGAGTGTCCCTGTAGTTACTACTTCTATTGTCGATCTGTCTTCTTTTCATTCGAGTCTTTCTTCTTCTAGCTTTTATTTATGGCATTTTCATCTTGATCATGTATCATCTTCTCATTTAAAGTACTTAGCCTCCACTAAAGCATTAGAAAATTTGCCAACACATAATATTTCTACTTGTAGCGGTTGTAAATTGGCAAAATTTTCTACCCTACCTTTTAATAGAAGTATTTCTTCTTTTCTTGCACCTTTTGATTTAGTTCATTTTGTTGTGGGGGGACGTTGTCCTATTGCTACAAAAGGCGAGTCTCATTATTATGTTTCCTTTATTGATGATTACACTCGTTATTGTTGGGTTTATCTTATAAAAAATCGTTCTGACTTTCTGGGTATTTATAAATCCTTTCGTGCTCTCGTCAAAACACAACATTCTACTGTTATCAAATGTTTTTGATGTGATTTGGGTGGTGAATATACTTCTAATGAATTTTTTGAGTTGCTCGCTTTAGATGAAACTATTCACCAATCCTCTTGTACTGATACTCCAAAGAAGAATGGAGTTGCTGAGAGGAAACATCGATATATTGTTGAAACTGCCCGTTCTCTCTTATTGTTTGCCTTTGTTCCTAGTGTCTTCTAGGGAGAAGCAATTCTCACCTGCACGTGTCATTAATATGATCTCATCATCTTATATTTTAGATTTGTCTTCTTTTGAAAAATTATATGGTTATGCTCCGGATTATTCTTCTTTGAGAGTTTTTGGTTATGCTTGTTTTGTGCTTCGCCCTTATGTAAAACATAGTAAGTTATCTTCTAGTTCTGCACTTTGCGTTTTTTTTGGATATGGTGAAGGTCAAAAAGCATATTATTCTTTTGATCCTGTTACTCAGAAATTATATGTGTCACGTCATGTTGTGTTCCTTGGGCATATATTTTTCTTCTTTATTCCTGATAGTCCTCATAACATGACTAAATCTGATCTCATTCGCATTGACTCTTTTCCTGAAGATCAAGATACAATGTTCTCCCATTCTCCATCCACTACAGACATTGATATTTCAGCCTCTGATGCTCCTGACACATTCTTGCAACCTATGGCTCCCCAAAAAACTTTTGAGATTATGGATTCTTCCCCTCATTATCTTACGCCCATTTGTAAGTCTACTGACTTGCTAGATTTTTCCTATTCTTGTTATTCTAACTCCTTTACTTGTTTCTTAGCCTCCATTCACAATCTTTCTGAGCCTTTATCACATAGAGAGGTCATTCTTGATCCCCTTTGGCAGCAGGTTATGGCTAAGGAAGTTTCTGCTTTGCATGACACTGATACTTGGGATTTGTTACCTTTATCATCTTGCAAGAGTACAATTGGTTCTCGGTGGGTCTACAAAATCAAAACCAAGTCTGATGGCTCTATTGAAAGATACAAACCTCGTTTGGTTGCCAAAGAGTTTTCCCAACAGTATGGTATGGCTTATGAAGAGACTTTTGCTCCAGTTGCCAAAATGACTACTATTCGTACTCTTATTGTAGTTGTTTCTATTCGTCAATGGCACATTTCTCAGATGGATGTTAAGAATACCTTCTTGAATGGTGATCTTCAAGAAGAAGTTTATATGACTCCCCCACTTGGTGTTTCCCATAATCCTAGAGAAGTTTGTAAGCTCAAAAAGCTTAATATGGTCTCAAATAGGCACCTCATGCTTTCTTTGAAAAATTTTCTACTGTGATTACCTCTTTTGGTTTTCGGTCCAGCAATCTTGATTCTGTTCTTTTCATAAAAGGTACTGATGCTAGCCGTATTCTTCTTTCATTAAATGTTGATGATATGGTGATTACAGGTGATAATGTTGCTGTAATTAATTAGTTGAAATCAGAATTGGCTTCTTGATTTGAAATTTAGGATTTGGGTTCTCTATGCTATTTTTTTTGCGCATCAAAGTAGCCTTTTATCCTAAGGGTTATCTACTTTCATAGTCTAAGTACACAGGAAACATTCTTAAGCGTGCTCGTCTTATTGATACTAGGACTGTCAATACCCCTCTTGAGTTTAATGTTCGATATTCTCTAACAGATGGTACTCCTTTACTAGACCCTACCTTATATCATACTATTATTAGTAGTTTGGTATATCTTACTATTACTCGCCCGGACATTGCATATATTGTCCATATTGTTAGTTAATTTGTTACATCTTCTTCTATTGTTTATTGGGCTGCAGTTTTTCGTATTTTGAGGTATCTACGTGGTACTCAATTTCAAAGTCTTTTGTTACTTTCCACTTCATTTTTAGAATTGCGTGTATATTCTGATACTGATTGGGCTAGTGATCCCGTTGATTGCAAATCTACCACTTGTTTCTGTATCTTTTTGGGTAATTCTCTTATTTCTTGGAAGAGTAAGAAGCAGTCTGTTGTTTCGAAATCTTTCACAAAAGCTGAGTATCGTGCTATGACATCTACTACAACACAGATAATTTGGTTACAGTGGTAGGCTGATATGGGTGTTTCTGCTTCTCATCCCACTCCTATATTAAGTGACAACAAGAGTGCTATTCAGTTTACCCATAATTCTATTTTTCTTGAGCGAACCAAACATATTGAGATTAATTGTCATTTTACTCGTCATCATTTGTAGCATGGGACCATTAGTTTGCCTTTTGTCTATTCTTTTATGCAGCTTGCCGATTTGTTTACCAAGTCACATCCACTTCCTCGTTTTCGATTTTTGGTTGGCAAACTCTCGATGTTTGTTACCACTGCATCTTGAGTTTAAGGAGAGATGTTAGAATTATATTTGTTCTCTTTACTTATTTGTTTTGTCGTTAGCAATAAGGGTATAGTAGTAATTTATTATCTTTATTGGTAGGATTATTTAAACTTTTTTGTATCTAGGATTCTTCATTGTTCTACACATATTTTAAACCCTAGTCTCCTTTCTCCTTTCTCTTTGTATTCTCACACTTGCAACCATAGACCAAATGAACATGCAGCGATAGCTACCCCAAATTTTGTACCCATCACAAATGGACTGAAAATTCACAAAACGAAGAAGAAGTGGAACTTTATGACGAAATCATCCTGATAATAACTTCCTTAACCAAATAATTTCTTTTCCCGTCGTTGTATGCATCACCAAACAAGGCCGAAGCCAGAATCAAATAGGATAGCATGAGACAATGCAAATGAAGATAGCATGTCAATATTTCATTTCTTAACTTCTTCTTATTTATTGAAAACAATCTTTGTTTATTGTCCAAATCACTTGCTGTAATGTCACCTAATCAACAAATAATCACCTTTTTTTTATTAGTGAGATAGGGCCGCGATTGTCAAATTAAAAAACATGTGGTTCTCGTCCGCAATGTAAAACCTTCCCAATGTCAATGTGAAAGGTCATTAACATTAACGAACAAGAGCAGAAAGGAGCTTGAGACCCGGTCCAGTGCTCTGAATTTATTCACGTCACTTGGAGATACGTGTCCCAATAGAATTGGTGATGCTTAAGTGCATATAATCACACTAATAGACCCTAATATAAGGATGTGAGACCCACCATAATTGGCACAAAGAGGCAAAGGCCAATACCTGCGAATGGAAACTTAAATTCAACAGCTTCATTGTCAAGTTTATCAGATGGTTTAGGTTATCCTTTTCACATCCAAGAAGATCAAACCTTGATGGGTTTCAAAGTTAGAAAGAACATGTTTATGGGCTGAATATTCAGTAGGTCGGTAGTATGAACGACTTGCAGATAAGAAGGGGTCTAAAACATTTCAATATATTTTTGCATAGATGTATCGATAAAGATAGATATGACGATACCGCTATATATATATATATATATATTTGCATAGTCATGAGTGCCACACAAAACTCATTTGGCAAGCAATGTAGAAGGAATATGGTAATCTTGGTGACTTTCCTATCTGTTTCCTCCACAAGAGGTCCAATCAAGCAAACTCCAAAAATATTCCTTCTAATCGTTGTCTTTTCTGCATATCCTCATCTCTCCTGTCAAAACTTCAGTGAAAGAACATGAAAGTGCTGAGTTGAAAACACATAAAAGAAATAATATTCCCTCCAATAGCCACCAAAACTGGTACCACCATCTAAAGACAAGCAAACAAAGCATCACCTAACCTATTATTCCCTTGAACACACTTCCAAATGCTACTCTCCACATGCATTTGGACTCTTTTCCTCACCCTTTTGCTTAAAAAGTCCTTTTGCCTTCACATATACCAAATTCAGCCTACCTTAGATAGCATTAACAACTTTTCTTCTTGGACTCTGTTCCCCATTTGCTGATTCTCCTCTCTCTTGCATCATCCGGAGACAATTAGTGTAAGAAATCATAAAATAATGCAGAAATGTAAACCCGAAAGTTTATCTTGTTGGGTTCAACCCGAATACGAATTAGAAACCCAAGAGGATGCTTTATTTGCATATCCGACTTTATATATGAACACGATCTATACCTGTTAGATACACATGGTGGAATGCTATTATGTATGGAGCAATACTCACAAAGTTTACAGTACAAGAGTCTTCTCAAACGCTATGCAGAGAGAAGAAAAAAAATATTGTAATGTTCTTGTTGATGTTGAACAATCAGAACTATTTTATTTTAAATGTCTTTGAATTTATAAAGATATCAAGAGGCACATCTAAAAAGCACTTATTAATGAGCATGTGTCTTTTTCTAAAAGACATGTCTATACCCATATTATTGTAACTACCGAGTCGACCCACCATAGGCTTTTCGGTTTGGATCCATGACCCGCCCTGATTTTCAACAACTAGACAGCTTAAAAACCATAAGCTAATGGCAAGAACTTGGCATTCTTCTCCTATATATGCACATGTAGCCCTTCAAGAGCCCATCTACATTGACCACACTCATCTAAAAACTCATAGCCTTATACTTCATCTTGCCCACTTAGTGAAGCTCTTGTCTAATTCAGATGGGAAAACAAGATACTGATCCCACCATGGTGGCTTCCTCCATTGCTCTCCTACAAGAAAGATTCAGGCAACTGCAAAGGGTGAGAGAGAAGAGACAGGAGCAAGAGCTTCTAAAGCTGGTTTCGGAGTCTGAACCGGTCACCCCAAGCTTGCGTTTCGAGCCTAGAAAGTTTTCCTTTCAACCAGAGATGATCTTTCCACCACCACCTCCACCTCAAGATGCACTCTCCCTCAGACTCAACTCACTGAGCAAGCCTGCTGATTTTAGGGCCATCAAGAACCAACAGTTAACAAATATGTGGTCCACCAATGCAGCTATAATCAAGAGCACCTCCTCACCCAGTTTTGAAAATTCTGAAGTTGATACTTCACTTCATCTGTAGAAATCTCTTGTTCTCTTCCTCTGTGTAGACAAAACGTATTTCTCTATGTTCATGTTTCTCTTTCTTTTTCTATTTTTATTTTTATTTTTTGCTGCCACTGTAAGAAAGGAAAGAGGAATAATGTAACTAACATTTTTTGATACTTCACATTCAACACAATCATAAACAGATCAGTCCAAAAAAAAAAAACCCATTAAAATATTGTTTTAATGCTAAGTAGGAGTTCTCAATCTCAAGGATCCTTCATTCTCATGCTTTCTTGTGACCGCAATCATTCATGTAATATACGAAATTTACATTATTCATATGGGTGGTGACCCTAAACAATCTCAAGGACCCTTCATTTTTCATGATGAATTGATGCAGGGAACTTGCTAGAAGATGAAGGTAAGCAATCTACGGCACAAAGTCCATGGTGAATGGTTTGTTTTACCAATATCAGTAAATTGCACAGTGGTAGCTGAAATGTAATTGGTGTGATGAAGAATCCCAAACAGAAGTGAGTTCAAAGCCCTTTAATTGAAGGCTTTCCTATGCAGCTAGGATTTGCGAGATTGCTGTCACGTTATATTACCTGCTAATGTAAAGAATATTTACGCTGTATTTGGGTCTTGTAAAGAAAAAATAAATGAAAGAGGATATGAAATTGTATCATGTATTTGGTTATAAAAAAAAGTGGAGAGTAAAAGAACATAATAAGAAAAGAAATAAGGATTTAGAATCTCTCATTTTATTCTCTTTGCCTCATATTTTTCTTTTTCTTTTCTTTTTATTTTCTTTTGAGAAATTAGAATTCCAAACACAACATTAAAAGAATTGTATATTGAACTGATGCAACTAAATATTTACTTGATTACTTGAACACACTATGCTAAGTAGGGCATTGGCCCCGCGACAAGATTGTTTTACTGCTATGACTCCGCGTCACATTTTTGAAATAGGAAAACAAACTTTTTGCACTTGAAGATAAGACTACGTACATCTAATTCTTTCCAAACCCTGCAATAATAGCTAGGAGTCTTGTTGACTGAGTTCAGTGGCGAAGCCAGAAAAATTATTTAGGGGGGCAACTATTAATCATAACAAAATTTTTTTTTTCTTATAATCAACAATAGGACACTTGACTTTTCATATGTATAATGTATATTGCTTTATAAACATATATATATATATATATATATATATATATATATGAGTTTTTAAAGCAACATAACTATTTAAGGGAGTGTTTATAGAGTTTAGTAAACAAAAATTAAAAAATATTTCTTAAGTTGTAGGTAAATATGGAATATTTGAAAATTTGAGGGGCATTTAAAAAATTTTAGAGGAAAAAATTGAAAATTTTTCATAAAACTATAGTTAAAAATGAAATGCTAAAAAATTTGGAAGGGACATTTCTAAATTTTTAAGGGCCAAATTTAAAAGAATTATAAAAATTATACATAAAAGTACAATTATGAAAATTTGAGGGGGCAAGTATCTCCACAGTGGAACTGGGTTGTTCTTTACACGCGATGGTAAGTATGTAAGGAGCCAAAGAAATATGTTATTTTTAATACAAGTAGAAGGACAGACAGTTTAAGTAATCTATAGGATCTTTACTATCAAGTACACAGATATCAGATTCTATGATTTCAAAACAGATTGTGGGACTGTCCCAATTCCCAAGTAAATTCTACTTTGTGTAGGTACTGAAACAATTTCTTGAACAACATCTTCCAAGCCAAGGGTTGTTACTGCTTCATCCAAACAAGCAAAGATTCTGTTTAAGATCCTGGAAGAAGAAATTGAGCTGATTCACTTGAAAACAAATACCATAAAAGCTTTCAAAACCCAGCTCTCTTCTGCAGCTTGCTACAATACTACTGCAATGACTTACAGGAAATTGGAATTCCAATGAAACTTGAAAGTATTATAGAACACAAAAAAAAAAAAAAAAAAAAAAAAAAAAAAGGCCTTTCACATGGGATTGTCAATGAGTGTAGTTAAATCCAAGTAGCAGATTATTCAACCTTGATCGAAAAATTAAAAATTTTTTAAAAATATGTCTAAACTTAATTTATTTATTTTTAAATTAGTCCCAGAAGAATTTTAATCAAGCGAAACTTTAGATCTCGCACGAGTTCAATATACATTAAAGCTTGAATACCTAGGAGCATTTCACCGTGTTAATCTTTCCTCTGCCGCCTACAATAAGAGCAAAATGACCAAAACAGCCATTACTGTAATCTAGCCAACGAACATAAGCGCACAGTTTTACCCATCTCCAGATCCTTCCGTAAACCCCTCCTCAGAACCCTACTAAAAACCTAGACCGTCGCACCTCTCTCTCTCTCTGAACTGGTACTGGTCTCTGTGTGCAGTGCTGGTCGCTAACATGTACAGGCTTTCGAGGCGCTCCGTCTCCGCTGTTCTGCGCAACGGTGGCGCACGGTACCGAAATGTCGCGGCACCAATTGCTTCATCTAATAACGAATCGGTGTGTGCTGTTTGAATCAGACGTTAAAAATGCTTCAATTTGGTGTATCATTCATTTTTAGTGACGTTTAGAAATTGATTAGTGAGATATCGCATCTTTGTTTGTATAATTACCGGTGGTGTTTTAGGAATGAAGAATTTGTTTGATTGTAATTGCTGAAATTTGGCTGCTAGACTTCTCTGATTTTTGCTTCAATTAATAGGATTACCTAGTTTTTTCCACATCTAATAGGCGTAACATCTTTATGTCATTAAGTATGCTTAGTGTTGTTAGGAATGAAGACTTTTTTTCATTGCAATTGCTGAAATTTAGCTGTCAGACTTTTCTGATTTTTCCTCAATTACCAGGGATACCCTGTTTTCCACATCTAATATGTTATTCATGAGCAGGCTGGACAAAGTGATACTAAAGTCAGATGGTACTCGGTGTTGACCACCGAAAGATGCAAATCCACAGGAGCTATGAAGTTACTGAATCTCAGAAATGGGTTGTTTCTAGGCAATCGATATGAATCGAATGCTGCAGAATCTGGTGCATCAGATCCTCCAGCCGAGAAATATGAATATCAAGCAGAGGTGCATTGCTGGAACAATAGAGCTGATTGGGTTTTTGTAAGTTGTGATTAAAATAGTGGAAACTGTTTTCTGCTCGTTGACAGGTTAGTCGTCTCATGGACCTCATTGTTAACAGCCTATATAGCAATAAGGAGGTGTTTCTTCGGGAGCTTATCAGGCACGTTTTGATCTGCTAGTCAATCTTCTGTCTAAATCGCTTTACCATGTGTTATTGGTGCACAAGTGTTCTTCAGTATGAGATTTTAGTTTTGAATTGAGTATCAAAGTACCCTTTTTCGCAATTTCTGTGTTGATCAACAACCATTGACACCTGTGAAAGAAAAATAACTGGCTGAACTATAACAAGACAGCATAGAGTTTGGAAATTAAGGGATAGTAATTATGCTCTTAAGTGCAATCAAAAGTGCTGATCTCCTGGAATTATAGAGTGTTGTTTATGATGATTAAAGCTAGCCTCGGATAAACAGAACATAATTTGATGAAAAAAAAGATGTCCTTGTATAAAAAAGGGTGACCAGGTGTACGAGGCTCTCACCATTGCAAGGTCTGGGGAGGTTCAAATGTATACATACTTACCCCCGCATGCACAAAACTTGATCTGATATGAAAAAAAATAAAAAAATCATGTTTTAGTATGTATAGAAAGAGGATCTTCTTGCTATGACGGACGTCTTGTCATTTGATGTTGTTATATGATGTAATTGTATGACACTTGCCTCATGATTGCAGTGAGTGTCTACACGTGTCGCCAGTAACTAGATTGTCGCTTGTATTTGTGTTAAGTTGGGCTATATTAAACAGGAAACAGGAATTAGAATTTTGTCTTATGCTCTATGTGAATTAGATGATACTAATGCACTCCAAATTATGATTTTAAAACCACAGCAATGCAAGCGATGCTTTGGACAAGCTGCGGTTTCTCAGTGTTACAGAGCCCAACCTTTTGAAGGATTCAGTTGATCTTGATATCCGTATCCAGACTGACAAAGATAATGGGATTATTACAATCACGTAAGCTTTTGAACTGTAAAAACTATCTTGGTTAATGTTGTTCCCATTGCATTATCATGACTTCATGTGCCCTGTGCAGGGATTCTGGCATTGGTATGACCCGCCAAGAACTTGTTGAGTGTCTTGGAACTATTGCACAAAGTGGAACTGCGAAGTTCTTAAAGGCATTGAAGGTCACCTATATTTTCTAGTTTGTACTTTTTTCCCTCCCCCTTTCTAAGTGACATTTGCATTATGCAATTCAACAGCCTTGATTAGAGTTACATCATTTATTTTGCGAAACTCTGTCATTTTAGGAGAGCAAGGATGCTGGAGCTGACAGCAATTTAATTGGTCAATTTGGTGTGGGATTTTATTCATCTTTCCTAGTTTCTGATCGGGTATGACATGATCATCTTTGCTGTTTGTGAATGTGGACTTTTTGGTGAAATTTGTTACTCTCACATCTCTTGTTATTGGAAGGTGGTTGTCTCAACAAGGAGTCCAAAATCTGATAAGCAATATGTATGGGAAGGAGAGGCCAATTCTAGCTCCTTTACCATTCGAGAGGAGACTGACCCTGAGAAGCTCATTCCAAGGGGGACTCGCCTCACGCTATATTTAAAGGTCTTTACATGTTCTTTTTAAGTAGATGAAGTAAGAGATACTTATACCTCTTTTACAAAATGTTAAAGCTAACCCTAATGTTTGATGCATATTTCTTGTACACTCAGCGGGACGACAAAGGTTTTGCACATCCAGAAAGGATTCAGAAGCTTGTTAAAAATTATTCTCAGTTTGTTTCATTCCCAATTTACACCTGGCAGGAAAAGGGTTATACTAAAGAGGTTTGCTAATTTGTCCATGTTTACAATTGTCCTTTCATACTCGGGGGCTTCGTTATTGTGGTCAGTAGTTTTTGGGGATACTACAAATGCCAGTAATTCTGCTTATATGTTTAGCCATGCATCTTTTTTCCCTTTCCCTCTCCTAATATTGAGCTCTGTTACAGGTTGAGGTTGATGAGGATCCAGCTGATGCCAAGAAGGATGAACAAGATGAGAAAACTGAGGTGATCCTCCACTGGTTTGACTGAATTTCCCATTCCAATAGCATTGTTCCATATTTTGCTTCTCAATGTAAATTTCTATTAGAACTATATGTTATTTGTTTATTTATTTGTTTATTTATAACAGAAGAAGAAGAAAACCAAGACAGTTGTTGAGAAGTACTGGGATTGGGAGCTCACTAATGAGACCCAGCCCATCTGGGTGAGAATTCAAATGTTGTTTTTTGTTGCTTACTGTGCTTAATGCCATGTTCTCAAGAATAATCAAGTCATCATCCTTTTGGTGTATGCAGCTTCGGAACACTAAGGATGTCACTACAGAGGAGTATAATGAGTTCTACAAGAACACTTTCAATGAATACTTGGAGCCTTTAGCATCTTCACACTTCACAACTGAGGTGATAATGATTATTACACTGCTTTGTAATAAACTTGAATTGATAAGACTGTTGTTTGTCTCAATACTGAAGTATCACATCAATGGCTGATCTTGAACCATCAATTTCAAAATCTAAAATTGAATATATCTTACCAACAATACAAAGAAAATTATGTTATTTCTATCAGTAATCATGAATTATTTCGGTAACTGGCTTGCTTACCTAGCTAATAATTATTTATTTTGATTGTAGGGTGAGGTGGAGTTCAGGTCCATACTCTACGTGCCATCCGTGGCTCCCATGGGAAAGGATGAAATAGTTAACACCAAGACAAAGAATATAAGGCTCTATGTTAAACGGGTGTTCATTTCAGATGACTTTGATGGAGAATTGGTAAGAATGATGCAGTGTTTTACAGTAGAGGATTGTATGGGTTTCTGATGTGAGCTAACTAATGGGCATCGTTTTGCTTTTGGGTGGAAATGCAAAATAGTTCCCACGATATCTAAGCTTCGTTAAAGGTGTTGTCGACTCCAATGACCTTCCTCTCAATGTGTCACGTGAAATTCTCCAAGAAAGTCGTGTGGTAAGTATATCCAACTGATAATAGGTGTTGTATGTTTGACATGATTCCGATCAACTATATATTGCTAAAGTCTCTTGTTTGTGATATCCTTGAAGGTACGGATTATGAGGAAGCGTTTGGTTCGAAAGGCTTTTGACATGATTCTAGGCATATCCTTGAGTGAGAACAGAGATGTATGTCTTTGTCACTCATTTTTTCCATGCTGTTTGCATTTTTTGTAAAGAGTGGTCTCATATATTACTGCTTGACATATCTTCCTGATATTCCATACTATTAATTTGATGGCAGTATATGCCCACACATTTACTCTGTGGGGAGAGACTCACCTCCTATTTTTCCTTTTCTTTTTTCTCCTTTTTGGCCTCGTTGATCAATTTACCGTTTGTTGCATATTCCAGGATTATGAGAAATTCTGGGAGAACTTTGGAAAACACCTAAAATTGGGTTGCATTGAAGATCGTGAGAACCACAAGCGTCTTGCTCCTTTGCTTCGATTCTTCTCTTCGCAGAGTGAGCAAGAGATGATCAGCTTGGACGAATATGTTGAGAACATGAAACCTGACCAGAAGGATATTTATTACATTGCTGCTGACAGTGTGACAAGTGCAAAGAACACACCTTTCCTGGAGAGACTTCTTGAGAAGGACCTTGAAGTATGTTTTTGTCTTTGAAGATAATATGAAGCAGAGATTTTCTTATTAAGAAAAAGGAGCTTGTGGGTTGATGTTGTTTGTTTCTCGTATTGTTTTTATGTGCATGTGTTGATTTTTTTGGTGTCTTTGCCGCAGGCGCTGTTCTTAGTTGATCCCATTGATGAGGTGGCCATCCAGAACCTGAAATCATACAAAGAGAAGAATTTTGTTGATATTAGTAAAGAAGACCTTGATCTAGGTTAGTTTATTGAAGCTTTGTTAGATTTGAAACTTCTAGTTCAGTGTTGGAGTATGATAATTTTTTGCTTGTTTTCCGACTCATGATTTGACATGTCTGCTGGTAAGGACCATATGTTATCATTATGAGATCCATTGCCCCGTAATAAAAGGTGGTTGGATAGACAATATTAGGAAGCTGAGGTTTTAGATCTCTGAGCTTAAGGAGAAAAAGAAAAAAGAAGAGAGAGAAAAAGAAGTAACAGTTAGGTTCTAGTTTATTTTCAATAGTTCACTAATTGTAAATGGTAACTTCTGTGAGGTGGAGTTAGTCAACTGGATTCATGTAAGGTGGGTTATGATAACCACGTACTAGGACGAGGTACAAAATTTTCCAGTTCATTCTACTACTCTTTTTGTGTAGTTTGTTACCTCTGGGCATGATGAACTTGAAAATTTTCCAGGTGATAAGAATGAGGAGAAGGAAAAGGAGATGAAGCAGGAGTTTGGCCAAACTTGCGACTGGATTAAGAAAAGGTTGGGTGACAAAGTTGCCAGTGTTCAAATCTCAAATCGTCTGAGCACATCACCTTGTGTTCTTGTATCGGGGAGGTTTGGTTGGTCAGCGAATATGGAGAGGTGAAGTGGCTTATTCATGCTTCGGATGATGTAGACTGTAGTTTTAATAGTTTCTTTTGACATTCTTGACACACTATTGAATTTTTTGCAGGCTGATGAAGGCCCAAGCAGTTGGTGATACCTCTAGCCTCGACTTCATGAGAGGCAGGAGGGTGTTTGAGATCAATCCTCGACACCCAGTCATTAAAACCTTGAATGTATGATGATTGGGTCAATAATTAGAAGATTCTGTTTTCCATTGTTTTTTTTTATAATCTAACATCAGCTAATCGTGAGCAACCTTATTTTTATTTTAATTTTTTTTTAAACTTTCTATTGGTGAATGGCGCAGGCTGCTTGCATGAGTGACCCAAATGATGAAGCTGCTTTGAGAGCTATTGATCTTTTGTATGACACTGCTTTAATTTCTAGTGGTTTCACTGTAAGCTACTTGTTCTATGTCTTTCACATTATTATGTACTTTGATATTTAAGTTCGATAATTTTGAGATTAGCGAGAGCAGCTCTTCTTAGTGTGACATTGTACCTAGCTTGCAAAGAAAATGGGCCACCCCAAGTCCTTTTCTTTCATGACTTGTACAAATTGAGGGCAACTGATATTACCAAGGATCCAAAACAATTCTTGTTTTCAAGGGCCAATACCTGCTTAGATTTGGAGATTCATTTCACTCGGAAATCCATCCCCTGGCAATATCAGTACCCTTAGGTGGACTGTATGTCAGGTTACAGCTTTAGGCCTTCTTCGTCATGCATGGTTTGTTGTGGGCTTTAAATTGTAAAGCACTTGGCCCTGTGGGGGGACTTGAGAATATGATTTAAGCAATAGCATGGCCATAATATTTGTCTGCACCATGCGTATATCAGTGCCTGTAGTAGATGCATGATTGTCTATGTGCTTGCTAATGATTTTTATGTTCTTAGGGTTTAGTTTTGATGATCTGATTTTTCAATGCCTATTTTGTTAACATTGATCTTCTGATTCATGCAGCCTGAGAATCCAGCACAACTTGGTGGGAAGATCTATGAGATGATGGGCACGGCTCTATCAGGCAAGTGGGCAACACCTGCTGTTGAGTATCATCAGCCAGTAACACAACACCACAAGGCAGAACCACTAGAAGCTGAGGTTGTCGAGTCAGTTGAAGCTGGCGGTCAGAAATGAGAAAGGGCAGACTTTTTGAACTTCCGTGTTTTTATATATACATACGAATAGATAATAGATTCAATAGAGGGAACTAAGTCGGTGGAAATTTGAGCCGAGCAGGGGAACTTGGGATCCGTCTTGTGAGCCAAGCAAGGGAACTTAGGATCCGTCTAGTGATAATGGCGGATCTTGTTTGTTGCTATGCCCGATGAGTTCAAATCAATTAAATGGTGGACATACAATTGGATTTGATTCAGAGTTTGTCTTCATGTCTATTGCATCTTTCAGTCGATTAGTGCACTCTGTACATAAATAGTTTTTGGAGCCAACAATTAAGGCTATTTTTTTTTTTTTTTTTTTTGTATAATAAGTGTTTATCAAGCACGTTATTTAGTTGTTGTTCTATTATTCACCAAAATTATTGTTGCCGTTCTGCTGTTAGAAATTTTTTTTCAGCATACTTCGGGGAGGAGCCAAAGTTGGGAAATTAGTGTACAATTGTACAATCACTGCTTACTGGGGATGGAAGTGTTTTATTTGATTTGGCTATACCTATGCGATACAGCATCACTCGTCAATTCCTCCAGCACTTTTACATCATCATTATCAATTTTATGTTTTTTACTACAGGGTGTCCTAGTCTTCGCCTACTACTTTAGCTTGCCCTATTACTTTAGCTTGTCCACTTGAACATATACATTTTCTCAATTATCACTGCTTTGATATGCCTTGGGGCCGGCTTTTAACGTAGCTCTCTAAGAGCGATGGCTCCAAGGTATTTACGCTCTCTTACTCCAGTAATCGTCTTAGCCCGGTCCCTTGCTAACAAAAGAAATGAAAAATATTCATTGCTCTTTAAGTGTCATTTCACTATTGTTCATCCTCTTATTATGCAATAGGCCTTGTTAGATAGTTTCTGAACACATTTACTGGATTCACTTCTAGTAAGAAGATGACCTTTTGAGTTAGAATCATTCAATACCCCTAGGGTGTCGGGTTCAGTCCCACCTCCTCCTATTGGGAATAGGCATGTGATGATATTAATCGAGACGGAAATAAGTACAGGAACAATGTGCAATAACCCGTTTTAACCTTAGCAGGTCTCATATATATATATATATATACACATATTATATGAACATATTTTATTATGATAGGATTATTGTGATTTTTTTTTATTTTTTTAATTTAATCCCTTGCTTTGTACGTGATATATTTAAAAAAATTACTAAAAAAGAAATAAAAAAAAAATTACTAACATAAGACAGAGAAAGTATGAGAAAAAGTTAAGCAGAGCAACACACTAGTAGGAGAAAAGTTTATTATAGCGGGATAGAAATAAAAAATGAGTCTCTCGGTCCAAATTTACCTTGTTGCCGTTCCTAAATACCCCCACTGCCTTTCCCTCTTCGATGTTGTGCCAACCACATTAGTCTTCACAAGTCCTCCATTTCATAAACATCCAATGTATGAACAAATTATTGAGTGTTGTTGGATTGCGGCGACATCTTTACTCATTTTTTCAAACCCTTTTTTTTAAAAGCAGTGAGCCAACTCTTTGTATGTGGGTGCAGTGGGTGCGTTAAAGTTGCACATAGCAGCGATCCATTATATTGTGAGTTACAGTACAAGAGCGACGTGGCACTCTTATAACATTAAATAATGTTTCCTCATTTGTACCATCTAACTTTTTATCCTTCAAAATCTCATTTTATGTGTTATATAATTAAAAAAGTCAAAAGTCTTCAGGACCACTTTTTCACGTTACTCTCCTTTTAAATTTAAATTTTAAATACAATTTCAGTTCTTAAAAAATTTATTCAAATAAAAACAAAGGGTATCAATTTTATTTTTTTAATCAATCGATAACAAATAATTACATCTTGAAAAACATTACAAATTAAATGCTCATTTTTTTAAAAAAGTCTAATACAGTCATAATAAATCTTACAATCTAACTAATCGAATGTTACTGAGCTATATAGATATAAGATTTTTTTATTTTTTATATTTGAAATGGATTTTCTAAATGGTTAGGGTTCTTTTTGATATTATGATTAAGACACTTTTATGAAGATTGTGTATTATGTATTTTCAAAATTTATGAGTCACTTATTAAAAATATATTAATAATCTCTATAAATATATCACCTAATACATTTTGTAATGCCGACTAAATTATGACTGAATATTATTTTTTTGCAAAAATAATTCTGACTAAAATCACAATTTAGAAGTGCAATAAAAAATGAAAACAGCACCATCTGTCAACACGGGCAGTGCTGGTGGTGGCTTTTCCTCTTTCTTCGGTCAATCGTCGTCCGCGTGGACTTTCTTCTAGGGGCGAAAAGATTCAGACTCTTTGGTCTGAGAGCGGAAATGGGAAGAACAAAAATCAGTTTAATTATCGATATCAGACCTTAATTTGTGATTATTCTGTATTTCAACCGCTTTATTCACCGAAGTTCTTCCGACTTTTGCCTCAACTGGTAAGAAATTTCGCTCTATATATATATCGATATGTATTTCTGTTTGGTTACTGAGAACATGAAGGAAATAGAAATAAAATTTTGTATGTGTTATTGTTTCTGTCCTGAAAATAGATCCAGATACTAAACTTGAAAGTTGAATTGCTTTGGGTTGGGTTGAGTTGAGTTTCTTACTTGAAAGAGGGTATTTAAGATGAAGTGTTTTCTGTTTGTGTATTTTCTCAGCGACCAAATGGAGCAATTTATGTCTCTGATTGATCAATGAGTGAGAAAATCTGAATATTTCTGATCCAGTGATGCTGTTGTGTTGGTCAAAGCTTTTTTTTTTTTTTTTTTCAAAAAGTTTTTTGGGGACCTGAAGATGTTTTTCTCAAGCTATTATAGTTGAAGCTGTGGTGCTTTTTGCTGATCCACTTACATATAAGCTGATGTAGACTTGTAGTTCAGAATTCAGATTCATTTGTGCAATGGATTTGGTATGCATCATTGAGCTTGTGAGATAAGCATTGCAAGGAGTTTTTGCTTACTGTCTTGACAGGATGTTTTGGGTTTGAATGTACGAAGGATTTTTCCATTTTTATTGTTTCTGACTTCGAAATTTTATTATTGATTCTTCAATTTACCGGCTTCATGCTGTCTCTAAGGATTTTGTTACCCCAAAAGGTAATTTCCTATTGAAATCCCTTCTTCGAAAAATATTCATATATGCCAACGCATGAGTTTTGCCTCTGACAGTATGATTTTGTTTCGTGTTAAGTTTTTGCTTATGCCTTGTGATCTAAATAATGATTTTTGGCCTTCTTCTTGAATTGTTTTGTTTTTTTTCTTTGGAGAATGGGTCCTGGAATTCATCCTTCAGAAAATTGCCTTTATGCTCAAATTTTCAAATGAACATTGCCATGACACTTTGGAATGTTAATCACGTTAGTTCAGCTAGCTTCTGAAGAAATATCGTCACACATTATTATTAAATTCTACATCAAGGAAGAAAAAAATTATTTTAGTTACAAGAAGGTCAAAACAAAGGAACTTACCAAATTTTAGAGCCAATCAGGTGCCTAGGATGTTATGACCTCCTGGCAGAGGCATAGTTGTTCATTGTTATACGACAGGAATTGTACCTTCTCTAAGACTTTCAGTTGTCTGATTAACTGGAACACCACCCGTCCCCTCTCCAATTATTTGTTTCTTTCAAGTTAGCTGAAATTTTACATACACTTTACTCCAGTTCCCTTCAAAAGTATAACTGTGTCTGATTTTTTTCTTGAGCATTGGAGGATGACAATGAATGAACTTGTTTTACCACAGTAAGAGTAGCATTACATGATGGGAATGTCATCTGGGTCAAACATCCACCACCAACCTTCACCAAATATGCTGCCTCCACGTCAGCTGCCGCGAACCGGTGGATTACATGCATCCCTATTCCTGGCATCTTCAGAAGCTCGTGGGTCACCTGATCCTCAGGAACCTAGATCAAATTGCAATCAGGTTCGGGAATCCCCTGCTGAGAGTGCCAGTTCGCGAGAAACCTGGCCCACTGCTGATGCTATTTTGGCAAAGAAGCTAGAGAATGATCTTCCTGAATCATCAGTTACTCGTCGGGTTTCTTATTCAGATAACATTTCTCTTCGTGACATAGCTAGAGAAAGAGTTGATCTAATTTCTGAAAAGATGATTCTGCTGCCTGAAGAGCTTCTAGAAGAGTTGAAGGGCAGGCTTCGTGTGATTCTTGAGGGGAGTGGTGGTTCTCAGCACAGAGAGGAATTCTTGATTTTGCAGAGCCTTGTACAAAGTAGGTCTGATTTGACTGCTAAGACATTGATTAGAGCACACCGTGTTCAGCTGGAAATTCTTGTTGCCATAAATACAGGAATTCAGGCATTCCTACATCCAACTATCAGTCTGTCTCAGACTTCTCTGATTGAGATTTTTGTGTATAAGAGATGTAGAAATATAGCATGCCAAAACCAGCTGCCAGCAGATGACTGTACCTGTGAAATATGTACCAATAGAAAAGGTTTCTGCAATCTTTGCATGTGCGTGATCTGTAACAAGTTTGATTTTGAAGTGAATACGTGCCGTTGGATTGGTTGTGATTTGTGTTCTCATTGGACTCATACTGATTGTGCGATTCGTGAGAAACAAATTTGTATGGGCCCTTCTATTAAGAGTGGAGCTGCTCCAGCGGAGATGCTTTTCAGGTGCTGGGCATGCAAGAGGACATCTGAGCTCTTTGGCTGGGTTAAAGATGTATTCCAACACTGTGCACCAACTTGGGACCGGGAGGCTCTCATAAGGGAACTTGATTTTGTGAATAGGATCTTTTGGGGAAGCGAGGATACTAGAGGGAGGAAACTTTTATGGAAGTGTGAGGAGCTCATAGAAAGATTGAAGGGTGGAGCTGCAGAGTCAATTGCATGCAGAGTTATATTATTATTCTTCCAAGGTAATTTTTTGCTGGATATTTTCAATCACATCTTCCAGTTTTTTGACTATTCTTCTTGATGAGTGAAATTGTCTGAATGGCTTGGTAGAATTGTTGCCAACGAAAGGGGAGAAAAGAAAGGCTCCAGGGCCATTCTCTCATTCGAAACACATTGTTTCATTAAACGATACCTGTTTGCTGCCTGCCTACTCTATTCCATTGAATGTCCATAGTTCTCTCTGGAAAATAATATCAATATTGTCTGCCTTACATAATTATTGGTTCAATTGTTTGAAAATTTGAAGATTTTTCTGTTAGATGCCCCATCGTCTTCCACGTTCCTACAGTATAGGTCATGTGTGAATCATATCATGCACACTCAGAAGAGGATAATTTTTTTTTTCTTTTGAATTTAAGACTTGCTAGTTGCTGCTGCATTTGAATACCAAGAATTCTCTGTCTCTCTCTCTGTCTCTCTCTCTTCTTTTTTTTCCTTCTCATTTCTCATCTCCTCTTGTTCTTATTATGTAATAATTCTTTGAAGAGCTTGAGATGGATTCATCAAAGAACCCAGAATCTGGGGAAGGTGGATGCCTGATAGCCCCTCAGGAGGCATGCAATCGAATTGCTGAGGTGGTGCAGGAGGCAGTGCAAAAAATGGAAATGGTGGCTGATGAGAAGATGAGGATGTTCAACAAAGAGCGGCAGGCTCTGGAGGCTTGTCAACGTGAGGTTGAGGAGAAGGCCAGGGAAGTTGTAGAATTAAAGCTGGAGAGGCAGCAAAAGAAACAGCAGATAGATGAGTTGGAGAGCATTGTGAGGCTTAAAGATGCTGAGGCAGATATGTTTCAGCTTAAGGCTGATGAGGCTAGACGGGAGGCTGAGAGGCTGCAGAGGATTGCTCTTGCCAAGTCAGAGAAATCTGAAGAAGAATATGCCAGCAGATACCTGAAACTCCGGTTGAGTGAGGCCGAAGCTGAGAAGCAGTACCTTTTTGAGAAGATCAAGCTACAGGAGACTTCACGTGCATCGCAAAGTAATGGTGTAGGTGACCCTTCCCAGGTGCTGCTCTCTAATAAAATCCCAGACCTGCTAAAAAACGTCTACAGTGTCTCCCCAAAGGCAGAATGCCAGCCCAATGAACAACTGCCTATCAGGAAAATTCCCTAAGAGATGCATACTGGTTTGTTTTCTGTGTTAATTGAACTGTATGATTAATGAAATACTCTGTTGCTGAACAAAGTGTCAATACAATGTTATGTTGTCTGCGTCATATTATCATCGGAGCATTTGCTTGCCAACAGTTTGTGAATCTAGCATATATGCGTATTATCTGTAGACATAACTGTATACATGTCAATCTCCTCTTTTATATGGCCATGTTCAAATATGGATGCATGTGTTTGTTTCCATGTATAAACATGTATATAATTGCAATTTCATATGTATTGTATACATGCATATCATCAATCTAGATTGCTGGTGGATGATGATGTGTTTTTGTTGTGTGTTTATCCATTTTATTTATACTCTTTTGTGGGTATTTGTGGAGCGTTTTGTTTATGCTTTAGAAAGTTTAGGTGCTTCGCTGTCTAACATATGTATGGCTAATTGGAATAACAATTAAGAACTCCATGCTGCTTATTTATTTCGACCCTCCATTGTTAGGGCTGATCATAACTGGACAAAAGTTAATTTTCCAAGCATTATTAGCAACACCAGTTGTAATTGCTTGAGACGATAAGGATATTGAGGCTTAGTGGAACGGGAGTCCCCTCTTCTTGTTGGTGGATGAAGAAGATTTTGCTTTTTCAGTTTTACCTGATAGATCAGTCAACTCCAAAGAGCGGAGATTGGTGGGTAGAGTTGGAAGGGAGGCCTCAGAGCCGAAGGCGTCAAATTTGATGGCTGTGCTGATCCCATGGCACCTTATTATAGAGCCGAGGCAAACATTTGGAGTGACAATTTTTGCATTATTCACAAGTATGCCCGATCTCCCATTGTTGGTGACACTGATCATCCTGTTTGGGAGACTGGAAGGGATAAGAGTTCCCATTGGAAAACGTAACAGGTGTTTGAGCAGAAGGGCTGTTGGGATTGAATGGCCAAGAATGAAATCATGGAGACGGTCAGCAGTGAGTGCAGTTTCAGATAACTCCTGATCATTGGGCATCAAGAAGGTTATATCTCTGCTTTCTAGTGAGTTGTGGGTGCTGGTTAAGATCTTGAGGAGGATGACGAATCCATGGTAGGATTTTCCTCTCATGTCGGCCATAGCTGCTAGCAGGTCAGTTTGGTTTATTTGATTTCTAGGTTGAGATTGTCCAACTGCAAGAAGCGGGAGAAGGATGAAAAACCAGAGCACCATTTGGAATGAGTAGGGCTAATCCTTTAGCTGCTCCTATGTCGAGCGATGAATGACTATGAGGATTTGGTATGGAATTTATAGCTAGGTAATGGTTCATGCATTTTCTATTCTCCTGCAAGCAAGCAAAGTGCATGGCATGTTTGGCTACTTGCATTTGTTTTGGTGGTTAGTTGGAACCCTGGTTTGTGCATGACATTGAGCTTTGTTGATTTCACTCTGGAGCTTTCTACTTGCATCTGGTATTAGTGGTGATTTGCTAATTATTTCTGGGCTTACTTACTGGCCACTTTAGATTTGCTTCCGACATTACTGATTAAGAACAAAGTTTTTCGTCTAAATACAGGTTGATAGAACAAGTTTTTCATCTTAAAACGGGTTGACGCCCCAACACTAACTCATTAGTGCTTGCTTATTTGTCTTGATTGGTTGTTCATGCTTTTTTAAGTTCAACTGCAAGTAGATATAAAGCACATAAAATGGTTGCTTCATGCTTTTGTTTTGGAGGCTAGATTTGTGTGTGTATGCAATGGGTTTTGGTGGTGGTGGTGTGGGGAGGGGAGGGGAGGAGTGGTTGTTTGTAGTTGTTCCTGAAAATTTGTGTTGAGAATACTATTCTATCAGAGGACAATTCTCTCTGATTTTATTTGATCTATCTTCTGAGAACAGTATTTTTTTGTTATACTGAATTGAGAAAAAATAATGGGCAAATTATAGTAATGGTCCTATAGTTTTATTTTTGTTTCAATTTGGTCCATGTTGTTTCAATTGCAATAAATATAATCCTTAATTTTCAAAAATCTGCACAATTGGTCCAATTTTAGACAATCGTATCACAAACAAACGAAATGAACTTATGTGCACTACGCATGCCTTTTCATCAGGGTAAAAAGATAAACAACCATCTCTATCGCGTATTATATATCAAATTATAGTAATGGTCACTGTAATTTTACCTTGGTATCATTTTGATTTCTGTTGTTTTAATTGCAACAAATTTACTGTTTAATTTAAGAAAATATGCACAATTGGTCCAATTCATCACAGAAATAGACGAAAAGACTGCACGTGTAATCCGTGCAATTTTTTTTAGGGCAAAATGATAGGACTACAGACTTCTTACGCTAACCTAGTCTACCCCACTCGTATAATATTGTAACGGCACACAAATTAGAGCAAGAAAATTGGGAGCTTTATAAAGGCAGCCATTGACGACCATGTGAAGCAATTGGTTACTAATAAAAATGTAATGGATATGGTGGTATAAGTTAATGTTAGCAAAATAATTAAACTATATCTGGAACATAATCCAGATATTGTTGGAGCCTCACAGTGATCATCAATGGTTGTCTTTACAAAACTCTCAATTTTCTTGTTTTAATTTGTGTGCCGTTACAGTGTTATATGCGTGGAATAGATTGCGTTAGGGCGGGAAATGGGTAGTTTTACCATTTTTTCTTGAAAAAATATCACAAGGTTTGCACATGCATTCATTCTGTTTGTTTCTCAGACAAATTGACCGATTGCGCAAGTTTTCGTAAGTTGAAGAGCAAATTTGTTGCAATTAAAATAATAGGAGTCAAAATGCAATTGAGGTGAAATTACAGGGACCTTTACTATAATTTTATATTTAATACAAATTATATGTAGTGCACGTTGGTTTGTTTCGTTTGTTTGTGAGTCGGCCGTCTAAAATTGAATCAATTGTGTAGACTTTTAAAAATTGAGGGTCATATTTATTTCAATTGAAACAAGAAAGACCAAATTAAAACAAAAATAAAATTGCAGGGACCAGTAATTTATCCAAAAATAATTGACCCACTTGCAGGCTACTGGGGCAAGCCTTGAACAACCCCAACTTTGTAGCTCTTTGATGTACTGCAATAGAGAGTAATATTTGATAATCTTGGTGGATCATGTTGGTAGGAATGGACTCAGTTAGAAAGCATTTTGAATTGTAGAGCATGTTGAATTGTAGAGCATGATCATGTTCATTACTTGTATATGCTGTCATTTGTCAAATGAATAGGTTTGGGCCATGATGGTATTGGAACAGGTTCTCAACTGTTTGTTTTACAGTTACTTGTAGTCTTCTTGTAATTAAAGATAAATCTAAAGCACAGGTAGAGACTGTGTAAGTAGGTGTAGAAGATAATCTTATATGGACAAAGAATTCCTGTAGAAGACACATTTGCCCACATTGTAAGTAACAAAGAAACAGAATACAAAATCCTTTTGATGGTCCCAAAGAGTTCCAAGATCTCATTCTTGACAAACATCTAAGATTAAGGATAATCCATATATATATACATCTTAATATAAGACAGGTACCCAAGTCTTGGAAGCAACTGCTGGTTTGAACCAATGGAAGTATGGCCGTCCGTGACCATTATATGGATTCTATCCACACCATTGTTAAAATAATCTTACATCTAAAAAGCTGTCGGCTATGGAAGAAGCTCCTACATTTTAATAATAGGGGGATTTGATTAATTAGATGCCATTTTTGTGTAGTACGCAACTTAGTGCATGAGATTCTCATAACCTCGTTAATGTAAAATTTGAGAATGATAAGGCTTGTGATGTTTAGAGTTTGTTTTCATGTATTAAAACACATGATATATTTTTGAGTAATTACACTTACTGTTTTTGTAGTTTGAGTAAAAATTAGATAATTCCTCTATAGTTCACAAGTAAACATATAACCCATCGTGGTCTAGATTTATCTGCAAAATAATTGAAAGCGTAACAGATTTGGTGAAATAACAAAAATGCATCTATGAAAAGCAACCTTTTATTTTGATATAAAATTGCAAGATTATTCTTTTGTTGTTCCATTTTATCTTTCTAAAATGATGAAAATGTTCTTGTGATAGAATTGCTATTAATTCTAATAGCTTATATTCCTTTTATAGTTAAGTTCAAATTACAAGAAAGTTATGTATTTATTTTTAAATAACAAAAGTAAGTCATGTAATTTTCGTTCAAACAAACCAGATCTAGATAAAATTTTTATAATTAACTCTTATAATTACGCATGAGACCTTAGTCTCTGTAATTTTTTGTAGCATCAATAAACATTCCTCCAAAAATTTGGTCTGCCACATATTATGAGTCATGATCCGTTGGTATTATGAGAGATTTATATATTTTGGATTCCGTTGTCGATAGCAATGCCGAGATATTGTAAGAGAATGAAGCAGATATCACAGAATAATTTCTCGTAAGAGAGTCAGTTTCTTTCAGGTCTTGTCAACTCAAACCATTAGGTGAACAGCTACTATTCCAGGTTACATCTCAATGTCTTCAATGGGGGTCCTGCTGGCTGCTAGTCTCTCTCTATTGACATTTACATGATCTCTGTCATTGTCTATATCATACTGATAAACCTAGTTTGCAAGATGTTTAACCATCCGTTTGGTTCTCGAGAAAGAGTGAGAAAAAGATGGCAACCAATAATCCATAGAAATGCTTTCAAAACTTGATAGATCTTTTTTCTGGCCATCACAATTCTTGTTGTCTTTTGCTCTATAGTAAACCTTTTGTTTTTTAATGGATAAACCTTTTCTCCAATTATTTAGAGACGGTTTTGATTGATTATTTTTATTGAGGGTGAACTTTTGGCACACGATAAGATTGAACTATTGTAAGTTAAGTGTTATTAGATCGAAACAACAAAATAACACAAGATAAAATTGTATCTATTTGACCAATTCCAGATCTTGTAATAATAGGAATTTTTTGCACTACGCTACTTATTAAACATTTTTTGTTGCATGAAATTATATCTATTTGTTTATTTTATTATGAAATAGTGGATCACTTGGGAGGATCTCATGGCCATGATTGAAGTAGATGTGGAAATCCAGTCTGATAGATTCACATGTTATTAGCAACTCTTCTTTTGTTAAAAAAATTTGGGGAAAAGGAACAAAACCTAGAATTTTGTGAGAGAAGAGAAATGGCTATAGATCGTAGATGTTAATGGTTTTCAACTTAAAGTAAACTCTTTCTCTCTCAACTAAGGGGGATGGTTATGAATATTTTGTTGTTATTTTAATCATAAACTGGATGCTATCTTGTAGTGCTTTATGACAACTTTTGGATACAGGAGTTAGATATTATCCATAAAAGTAGGGAGATTCTCCTCTCTCTCTCTCTCTCTCTCTTTCTCTCTCTCTCTCTCTCTCTCTCTCTCTCTCTCTCTTGTACAATAAATATATATATATATATATATTATGCTGAAATCAACAAAAAGTAAAAATAAGTAAAACTCAAAAATAAAAATTTATTATAAAAATAAAAAATATAGGATGAAAAAAAATAATCCAATACAAAATATAATAGATAGTTTTTTAGAAATTATTAAATATTTATTATATTTGTTTGTTTAGAACATTTAGGAGTTGATATTCTAAATCACTTAAAACTTTATTACTAATACAAAATAAAAATACAGTATGGTATTTACAACTTACCTATACTTTTTTTTTCTATTTTCTCTATGATTTTTCCGTTCTCTTATTTTTCTATTCTTTTTTATTGTGCCTAGAACAATCTCTAAACACCTCTATTTATACTGAATCAGAGCAGAGATGCGAAGGGGGTTACTGTGAAAAAATTTGAGGTGGCTAATGAATTGGAGGTTATCCATTACGTCACACTCCCCATTGGATGACTGCAAAATAATACAAGATGTATATTTTGTTGGGTATTTTAAATTGCCTCATTAAAATCTTACTAGGAAAAACTCAGTGAAAAAAAACCATAACGAAGGAAAAAGAGTACAGTACTTAACTCCCCCTGAACAATAAAAACGTTATTTGCCTCATGAAAGGTTCCTAAGACGGTGTATACCAATGCCATGCACAAGCTTCTCAAATGTTACAGTTAATAGTGCTTTAGTAAATAAGTCTGCCAAATTATCACTAAAGTGTACTTTTTTGGAGCTCATGTGTATGGAAGAACTTTAGAGAAATATGCTTCATGATGTCATCTTTGATGTAACCTCCTTTAATCTGTGCAATACGAGCTATATTATTCTCGTATAATATTGTCAAGGTATTTTTGGCTGTAGATAATCTACAACTTTCTTGAATATATTGAATCATAGATCTTAGTCAGATGCACTCTTGGCTTGCTTCATGAATTGTAATTATTTCAAAATAATTTGAAGAAGTTACAGTTAATGTTTGATTCACTGATCGCCAGGGTATAGCAGTGTTATCATAAGTAAACACTTACCCAATTTGAGACTTAGCTTTATGAGGATCAGAAAGATAGCCAACGTCAGTATAGCTAATCAATTCAAGTTGTGACTCTTTGGAATAAAATAATCCCATATCAGTTGTTCCTTGTAGGTAACGCAGTATATGTGTAATTCCTTTCCAATATCTTTGTATTGGTGCAGAACTATATCGTGCCAATAAATTGACAAAGAATGCTATTCAGGTTTTGTATAATTTGCAAGATATATAAGAGAACCGATTGCACTAAGATATGGTACTTCAAAACTAAAAAGTTCTTCACCATTTTCTTGAGGACGAAAGAGATCTTTCTGTACATCTAATGAAAAGACAACCATTGGCGAATTTAATAAATGAGTTTTGTCTATGTAAAATTGCTTTAAAACTTTTTCAACATATGTTGATTGATGGACAAGAATTGCATTGGATAAGTGCTCAATCTGTAATCCAAGACAATACTTGGTTCTCCAAAGATCTTTCATTTTAAACTCTATTTTTAAATAATTAACAGCTTTAGTAATCTCTGTTGGCCCAAGTAGGCAACCCAAGAGGGGGGGTGAATTGGGTTTTATAGAATTTTTAACAAGAGTTTCAACTAAAAAATCGTTTATGGATTTTAGTAACAAATAATCAAAGTATATGTATCAAGCAAATGAAGTGTACATTAGAGCAAGTATTTGCAAGCATGCATAATAAGCAAGTAAGCAAAACAGAGGCAGAAGAAATATGCACCAGATTTATAGAGGTTCGGCCAACCTTGCCTACGTCCTCTCTTCTTCGATCCTTTCGAAGGAATTCCACTATGCAATACACCTTACACAGCCGCTGGTTGTGCCACGAGTGCCCAGCTCACTCCTTACAAAAGCTTCTTCCCAAGCTTTCAAAACCCAAGAGATTTTGTCCAAGCTTCTCTTAAACTTACAAGTGTTTTTCCCAAGAACACTTAAACTTACAAGGTTACAAACCCACCCAAACAAGAATGAATGAAGATTATACAAAGAGTGACTCTCCTAGTGAGTATACAAATGAATACAACTCAATGGATAACTTTAAACACTTAACAAAAATATATGGCAGTGAGGTACAGGTGATGATTTTTAGCTTTGAAGCACTTGATATGAATGGTATGATTGTTCTTCCTCCTTCTTTGAAGCTGTATGCATCTCATATATATAGGTATGGATCGATTCTAGCCGTTGGAGAAGTATGGGAGAAGATTTGGTTGTGTTTGTGCCCATACCGTCTGTCAGAAAACTAGCCGTTAGAGTCTAGGAGTCGACTCTTTTCTCAATGAGTCGACTCTTTTTGCATTTCAGCAGATTTTTCAAGTTTCTGTCCAAATGAGTCGACTCTTTTGTCTCAGGAGTCGACTCTTTTCAGCAGTCTGCAGAATTGTTTGTTCTTTGTTGGAATGAGTCGACTCTTTTTGGCCAGGAGTCGACTCTTTTAAGCTTCCAGCAGAATTCCAAGGCTCTGTTCGAATGAGTCGGCTCTTTTAACTTGAGGAGTCGACCCTTTTTCCAAAAACCCATATTTTTGCAACTTTTCTTCATTCTTTTTCAAAGCTTCCAATCTCTTCAAGGATCATCTAAATAGTCTTTTTAAAGCTTGCAAACACTTCTTCAAGATTAGATGACTCCAAGAACATCTTCAATCCATTCAAGGTGAGTTTTCTTCATTTTCATCACTTGTAGAGCTTTTCCATTGTCATAGCTTCATCTATTGATTCAAGTCTTCTTCAATATCTTCAAGAGAGCTTCCATGACTTAGAATCTTCATTTCTTCAAACAACATGGCTTCTCCATGGACTTCAACAACTCAAGAAAGCTTTCCAAATCTTGTGATTCCTTCCATGTCTTCAAGACATCTTTACATCTTCTAAGAAAACTTCCATATTTTGAGTTGGTATATTTTTTTTTCCATTCTTGCAAGATATCTTCAAGTACTCAAAGTCTTCAATCTTTTAAATCAAGACTTTGATCATTTTCATTCTTCTTCTTTGATATCCATCATCTTCATTTCCTTATAAAATCACCATTGTAGAATATGCTATTCTTTCATGCTTATCAATCTTCAATCTAGGATTTTCATTAACTTGAGATTTCTTCTTCTTATAATATCACCTTTGTAGAATACATTACTTCATCATGCTTTTCATCATAAATCCTTTATTATGATAAGCTTCAAATCAAGATCTAATTGATAATTCATCTGCACACTAAGTAGAATTATTAGATCATTTAACCATGTTTTGTTATCATCAAAATCAAGGCATTGACTCAACAATCTCCCCCTTTTTGATGATGACAAAACATTAAAAATATATGCAATTAATTTCAACATGAAACATGAGGATTAATATGTATGAGAAGTATGAGACTTCAAATGTCCAGTACTTCAAATTTTCAGTTTTCTTCCCTGTTTCAATATATTTTTCATAAGTATTTCTCCCCCTTTTTGTTAATCAATCAAAAAGGTATGCAAATTTGGAATGAAAAATGGGGAATCATAGTCCAAATAAGGAAATTTCTCCCCCTTAATGAAGGAGTTTGCTTTGAAATGGCTTAAAACAATTTTAAGAGTAGTATGCTCAAAATTCTAAGAGGCTCAATAACTTGCAATAGCAGAAAAATTTAGAGAAAGTGAGATTTTTATACCAATCATTTGCTCCCCCTTTCTTTTGTACTTGTTGTTTGAGAGTTTTATGGCTTAAGATCCACTGAAGCAGGTTCATGTGCATTTATGGCATTGGATGCTTCTTACTGCTTCAACTTCATTAAACCAATGCTCCCCCTTTCCTTTGCAGTTGATGTCTTATGATATAATTCATGGTAGTGCATTGAGGAGTGTTTTCTCTCCTTTTGATCTTTTTGAGAAAAATTTCTCCCCCTTTTTGTCAAATCCTCAAAAAGAGGAGTAATAGATGGAGAAAAACAGACAGGTACAATAGCAAAAAAAAAAATAGTATACAATGATGTTTATGTGAAGATCATTTACAAAGATAGTTAAAGCAATCATTTATTCAGCAAAATCAACAATGTTAAAGCAATTATTCATTCAGCATTGTTAAACCATTCATTCATTCAACCAAACACAAATGAGATAGCAATGTTAAGATAAAGAGATTCAAAACACACCATTCATTCATAAAGAAATATTGAAAGAGTTTAACAAAAAGGACCATCCATAAACATATTACATAATGCTTTAGAAAATGTCTTGTTCAAAAATAGAAAATAGAGAGTTCAGAGGCAGAGGTCTTCATTTTCTTTTAGGAGAAGGGGTTTGAGAGAGATCAACTGGATTATCAGCAGTGTTTGTAAATTTGCTGCTTGAAGGTCTTTGTCTCAGGCCATATTTGTGAGGAGCAGCAGAAGACTTTGAAGGAGTTTGGTCAAGAGGATCAAAGGGGTCTGCAGGTGATGGCTGAGAAGAGGTATGCTCCCTTCCACTGGATCCTTCCAACTCATCAGTACTTGAGTCTTCTGCTACAAATTCTGCTGCTGAAGGGAAGAGTGGCTGGTATTGGTCTCCCACTAACTTCTTCATATATTTGCCAATATGCTCAGTGGAAAGAGCAATGTCATTGGCAACTTTCTCTCTGATTTTGGTTCCTTCAGACACAAAGGCCTTGCTCAATTCTCTTACCTTCTTTTCAACAAAGAATAATCTAGTTGCCCCATTATCAATTTTCTTATCCAATTTTGTGAACATCTCTTCTTGATGCCTTTTCAAGTCTCTTACCATGCTCATCAAAATACTCATATATACTGATTGGCCACCTGGAACAATGCTCATTGGAAAAAGTTCCCTTGGAGTAGGAGAAGAGGCAGGTCTAGAGGGTTCACCACTTTCTGGTATGGCACTGGAAGGTTCACCTCTTTCAGTGGATTCAATTCCAAGAGTCCCACTGTCAATGTGTTTCTCTTTTCTAGGGGTCCAGGTCTTGCTCTGTGGGTTGAAGTGATAGCCCATCCTTGACAAAGTTTTCTGATTATACTCATCTGAATTAGAATCAGGAGTTCTATGCTTTTCACCTCTTAAATCTATCTTGAAGTGTTTAAAAATTTTTGTCAAGAGGATCCCATAGGGTAGGCTAACTTTGGTTCTTGAGGCTTTGACAATGTGCTCTAAAATAAACTCAGGCAAATCAATTTTAGTGTCTGTCAAATAAGCCCAGAGGAAAAACAATTCCCTTTCAGTGATGTAGTCAAACTTCCCACCTTTAGGAATGAGAATGTGACAAATAAAGTGATGCACCAGTCTCAGTTCCAAAGGCAACTCATTGGCCATGGGTTGGAATGAATCATCAGTAATTTCCTTTCCCAGTAAAGCAGATAAAGCAGTCTTTCTACTAACATCTTTCTTGTCCATTTGCCCACCACTACCAATTTTTAAAATTTGACAAATCACTCCTTTAGTGAGGGTAATGGTTTCACCCTTCACATAACTAATCACATTTACTTCTCCAGTTTCCTTTTCTACATGGGCATAGAATTGTCCAACAATTTCAGGATATACATCATCCTTTAACAAAGTAATGGATTTCCAACCAAGGGCTTCAAATTTTGGTTCAAAAGCAAACTTCTCTTTAGCAAAGAAAGCATAATCTATCCATCTTCCATTTAAAATGACTCTAGAAGAGAAAATTTTCTCATACTTATCTTGATTTGATTTCTTCTCAAAGTAAATGGTGTTGTCGAGAAATACATCTTCCTCCTCCTCAGTTTGCTTCCCTTTTCTCCTCTTTGAAAGCTTAGAAGAGTCCCCTTTAGTCTTCCTCTTCGTTCCTCTCTTGGATATGGGAGTCGGCTCTTTTAGGGCTTTCTTGCCTTTCTTCGATGGAGCAGATTTAGGAGCCATGGAAGGTTGCAAATGACGGTTGAAGGAAGTTAGAAAGACTCTAGGATGATCAAATATAGGTTGGGTAAGGATTGAGGGAGAGTTTTTCGGTGGTTGGAAGTGGAGATGGCGGTTGATCGTGAAAGAAGAGAGAAATTTGAAACGGTGGAATGATTTGAATAAAACAGGGGTGTTACAGTTTTAAAGCAGTTTTAACTTAAATGAGTCGACTCATGGTTAAAAAGGGTCGACTCTTTTTGAGCGAAGAAAGCTTCCTGAGCTCTCTGTTCAAATGAGTCGACTCTTTTGCCAGGAGGAGTCGACTCTTTTCGACAGAGGACATGTGAGGCTGATTCCAGAGTCCAGGAGTCTACTCTTTTGGAGCATGAGTCGACTCTTTTTCTCCAGAAATGCAAAGATGTGTTTTTAAAAGCCATGAAATGCATCAAACAAGTTTGTAATCAATTTCAAGGATACTTATGCATTTATCAAACATATATAGACATCTAAGCATTCAAGATAAAGGGTTGCTCATTCCCAATTCTCTCCTAATCATACAAAACCTATCTTCATTCAAGGGTTTTGTGAATATATCTGCAAGTTGATGTTCAGTACTCACAAAATCAAGCAAAATGTCACCTTTTTGCACATGATCACGTATAAAATGATGTCTAATCTCAATGTGCTTTGTGCGAGAGTGTTGGATAGGGTTTTTAGTCAGATTGATGGCACTTGTGTTATCACATCTAACTGGAATATGTTCAAATGTTAAACCAAAGTCCTCTAATTGATGTTTTATCCAAAGCACTTGTGCACAACAGCTTCCGGCTGCAATATACTCAGCCTCGGCTGTAGAAAGTGCAACAGAATTTTGTTTCTTACTAGACCATGAAACAAGCATATTTCCAAGAAATTGACAAGATCCACTAGTACTTTTTCTATCAACTTTGCTACCAGCATAATCAGCATCTGAATAGCCAATTAAGTTCAAAGATGTGTTTTTAGGATACCACAATCCAAGATTAGGTGTGTGCTTAAGGTATCTAAATATTCGTTTAACAGCAACAACATGTGATTTCTTTGGATTAGTTTGAAATCGAGCACACAAACATACACTAAACATAATATCAGGCCTACTAGCAGTCAAGTAGAGCAATGAGCCTATCATACTTCTATATAGCTTGGTATCTACCGAAATACCTTTCTCATCACTGTCAAGTTTTGTTGAAGTATTCATAGGAGTGCCCAATGGTTTCGCATTTTTCAGCCCAAACTTCTTGAGTAGATCTTTGATGTACTTAGCTTGGTTAATGAAAATTCCTTCCCTTGATTGTTTGATTTGAAGTCCAAGGAAGTAATTGAGCTCACCCATCATGCTCATCTCAAACTCACCCTGCATACACTTAGCAAATTCTTTGCAAAGCTTTTCATTAGTAGAGCCAAATATAATGTCATCAACATAAATTTGCACAAGCAACATGTCATGATTTTTAACCTTTATAAAAAGAGTTGTATCAACCTTTCCTCTCGTAAAATCATTTTCGGTTAAAAATTTGCTTAGCCTTTCATACCAGGCCCTTGGAGCTTGCTTTAAACCATATAATGCTTTAGTAAGTTTGAAAACATGTTCTGGAAATATAGGATTTTCAAAGCCAGGAGGTTGTTCAACATACACCTCTTCAGAAATAAAACCATTTAAGAATGCACTCTTCACATCCATTTGATAGAGTTTGAAATTCTTGAAACATGAAAATGCAAGCAACATTCTAATAGCTTCTAATCTAGCTACAGGTGCATATGTCTCATCAAAATCAATACATTCTTCTTGACTATAGCCTTGAGCTACAAGTCTAGCCTTATTTCTAATAATGGTTCCAGATTCATCCATCTTGTTTCTAAACACCCATTTGGTTCCAATTACAGGATGATCTTTAGGTCTAGGAACAAGATTCCAAACCTTATTCCTTTCAAATTGGTTTAATTCTTCTTGCATGGCCATAATCCATGACTCATCATTTTCAGCATCTTGAAAACATTTTGGTTCTATTTGTGAAAGAAAAGCAAGATGATTACACACATTTCTAAGAGATGATCTTGTTCTTACCCCTTGTGATGGATCACCTAGTATTTGCTCTGTTGGATGGTTGTGGACAAATTTCCACTCCTTTGGCAATCCTTCATTCTCATCTTGTTGGCTTGAGGAGTCATCTTGATTTCCTTTGTCATGTGGTGAAGCTTCATTTTGAGTTTGATCAATGTTCATCTTATCCAAGTTCTTCTCCACATCATCTATATCATCATTCACAGCCTTTCTAGACAAAGAGTTTAGTTCATCAAAAGTAACATGAATTGATTCTTCAACAACTAAGGTTTTCTTATTGTAAACTCTATAAGCCTTGCTATGTGAGGAATATCCTAAAAAGATAGCTTCATCAGATTTTGCATCAAATTTACCAAGGTTGTCCTTGTTATTATTTAACACAAAGCATTTACATCAAAAAGCTCTAAAATATGAAAACACTTGGTTTCTTGTTTTTCCAAAGCTCGTATGGGGTTTTATTTAAAAATTTTCTTACCAAAACTCTGTTTAACACATAGCAAGCTGTGTTAACAGCTTCAGCCCAAAAATATTTTGGCAAATTGTTTTCACAAAGCATTGTTCTCCCCCATTTCTTCCAAAGTCCTGTTTTTCCTTTCAACAACTCCATTTTGTTGAGGAGTTCTAGGTGCTGAAAAGTTATGTTCAAAACCATTTTCATCACAATATGTTTCAAAAGGTTTGCAATCAAACTCACCACCATGGTCAGTCCTAATTGCTGTGATTGTAAATCCTTTTTCGTTTTGAACCCTTTTACAAAATTTGGTAAAGAAAGCAATTGTTTCATCTTTGTGAGCTAGAAAGAATGTCCATGTAAACCTTGAGTAATCATCAACAATGACAAGAGCATATTGTTTACCAGCTAAGCTTAGAGTTCTAGTTGGTCCAAACAAATCCATATGCAATAGTTGAAGTGGTCTAGAAGTAGAGAGCATGTTGGTAGATTTAAAAGATACTCTGGTTTGTTTTCCCATTTGACATGCATCACAAGTTTTGTCTTTTTCAAAATTGAGTTTGGGAAGACCATTTACTAACTCATTTTTAGAAATTTTTGAAATAATGCTCATACTAATATGGCCAAGCCTTCTATGCCACAACCAACTATCCTCTTTGCTCATAGCAGCAAGGCATTTGATCTTACAAGAAGATAATTCATTTAAGTTGAAAGTGTAAATATTGCCTTGTCTTTGGCCAGTCAATATGATCTTGTTATCATTTATGTTTACTACATTACATTTAGATGATTCAAACACTACTTTGCAACCTTTGTCACACAATTGACTAATGCTTAACAGGTTGTGTTTAAGTCCTTTAACAAGTAGAACATTCTCAATAGAAGTTGAAGAATTTTTACCAATACTACCTATACCGATGATCTTGCCTTTGCTATTATCTCCAAAAGTGACCAATCCTCCATCTTTTGGTGTGAGAGAAGTGAATTGAGTTTCATCTCCAGTCATATGTCTTGGACAGTGGCTGTTCAAGTACCATTGATCCTTTTTGGAGTTGGCTTGAAGACACACCTACAAAACAAGCAACTCAACCTTTGACCTTTGGTACCCAAATCATCTTGGGTCCAGTGGAGTTAGTCTTCAATGTTCCTTTTGGAACCCAAGCTTTCTTGACAACATGAGATTGTTGTATAAGAAAACATTGATTTGCAAAGTGACCTCTCTTATGACAATAGAAGCATGTGATTGGTGCTTTTGAAAACTTTTTATGTTTAAAAACCTTGTAACCTATTCCAGCCTTGTCAAGAGAGCAATTTCGTTTTCCAAGCATAACATCAAGTTTATCTCTTCCATTGACACATTTAGAAAGAGATTTTTCTAAATCAGCGACTTTTTCTTTTAAAACAGAGTTTTCATTTTTCAAAATGTCTTTTTCATTTTGTAACTCTTCACTTTCTTCTGTGAGAGTGAATACCATATTCTTGAGAAGATTGTTTTTGATGCTTAGCTTTTTAAATTCAACTATCAAATCATCAAAAGCATCTTGCAATTCATTAAAAGAAAAATCAGAATTAGTTACCTCTGTTTCTTCTTCATGTGCCATAAGACATAGGTTGGCTACTTCATGAGTTTCAGATTCATCTAAGCTTGAATCCTCACTGTCACTCCATGTTGCAGCTAGAGCCTTCTTCCCTCTTTCTTTCTTTCCTTTCTTTTTCAGCTGAGGACACTCATTTCTCATGTGTCCTGGCTTTTTGCATTCGTAGCATATGATGGTAGAATCCTTGTTGTTGGATTCACCTTTTGCTTCAATCTTCTTTCCTCCCTTCCACCTTCTTCTCATGAATCTCTTGAATTTTCTTGTGATGAGAGCAAGATCTTCCTCATCTTCTTCTTCACTTTCAGATTCATTTTCTGATGTGGTGGTCTTGAATGCAACAGACTTCTTTTTCTTGTCCTCTTCTTCTTGAGCATTCTGTTTTCGGGTTAGCTCATAAGTCATAAGAGAGCCAAGAAGTTCTTCAAGAGGTAGAATGTTGAGGTCTTTAGCTTCTTGAATGGCTGTCACCTTTGCTTCCCATGTCTTTGGCAGTGATGTTAAGATTTTTCTCACCTGTTCACTGTTAGGATACACTTTTCCAAGAGACTTTAAGCCATTTACAATGTCAGTAAATCTGGTGAACATCTCAGTTATAGACTCATCAGATTTCATTCTAAATAATTCATAGTTATGCACAAGAATGTTAATTTTTGACTCCTTGACCTGATTTGTTCCTTCATGAGTTACTTCAAGTCTGTCCCAAATTTCTTTGGCAGATTCACAGGTAGAAATTCTATTGAACTCATTTGGATCTAATGCACAATATAAGATATTCATAGCCTTAGCATTAGATTGCATAAGCTTCATGTCATTCTCATCCCATTCATTTTCAGGTTTGGGGATAACTTCTCTTTCAATAACTTTGCTGGGAGTTTTAGGACCATTAACGATAATCATCCATAACTCATAATCAACGGATTGAATATAAATCCTCATTCTATTCTTCCAATAGTTGTAGTTTGTACCATTAAACATTGGAGGTCTATTAGTGGATTGACCCTCACCTAGAGAGCTTCCAAACATGGTTGCCATGGATCAACTCTAAGGATGTTAAGCCTTTAAACTAGAGTACTAGCTTTGATACCAATTGTTGGCCCAAGTAGGCAACCCAAGAGGGGGGGTGAATTGGGTTTTATAGAATTTTTAACAAGAGTTTCAACTAAAAAAATCGTTTATGGATTTTAGTAACAAATAATCAAAGTATATGTATCAAGCAAATGAAGTGTACATTAGAGCAAGTATTTGCAAGCATGCATAATAAGCAAGTAAGCAAAACAGAGGCAGAAGAAATATGCACCAGATTTATAGAGGTTCGGCCAACCTTGCCTACGTCCTCTCTTCTTCGATCCTTTCGAAGGAATTCCACTATGCAATACACCTTACACAGCCGCTGGTTGTGCCACGAGTGCCCAGCTCACTCCTTACAAAAGCTTCTTCCCAAGCTTTCAAAACCCAAGAGATTTTGTCCAAGCTTCTCTTAAACTTACAAGTGTTTTTCCCAAGAACACTTAAACTTACAAGGTTACAAACCCACCCAAACAAGAATGAATGAAGATTATACAAAGAGTGACTCTCCTAGTGAGTATACAAATGAATACAACTCAATGGATAACTTTAAACACTCAACAAAAATATATGGCAGTGAGGTACAGGTGATTTTTAGCTTTGAAGCACTTGATATGAATGGTATGATTGTTCTTCCTCCTTCTTTGAAGCTGTATGCATCTCATATATATAGGTATGGATCGATTCTAGCCGTTGGAGAAGTATGGGAGAAGATTTGGTTGTGTTTGTGCCCATACCGTCTGTCAGAAAACTAGCCGTTAGAGTCTAGGAGTCGACTCTTTTCTCAATGAGTCGACTCTTTTTGCATTTCAGCAGATTTTTCAAGTTTCTGTCCAAATGAGTCGACTCTTTTGTCTCAGGAGTCGACTCTTTTCAGCAGTCTGCAGAATTGTTTGTTCTTTGTTGGAATGAGTCGACTCTTTTTGGCCAGGAGTCGACTCTTTTAAGCTTCCAGCAGAATTCCAAGGCTCTGTTCGAATGAGTCGGCTCTTTTAACTTGAGGAGTCGACCCTTTTTCCAAAAACCCATATTTTTGCAACTTTTCTTCATTCTTTTTCAAAGCTTCCAATCTCTTCAAGGATCATCTAAATAGTCTTTTTAAAGCTTGCAAACACTTCTTCAAGATTAGATGACTCCAAGAACATCTTCAATCCATTCAAGGTGAGTTTTCTTCATTTTCATCACTTGTAGAGCTTTTCCATTGTCATAGCTTCATCTATTGATTCAAGTCTTCTTCAATATCTTCAAGAGAGCTTCCATGACTTAGAATCTTCATTTCTTCAAACAACATGGCTTCTCCATGGACTTCAACAACTCAAGAAAGCTTTCCAAATCTTGTGATTCCTTCCATGTCTTCAAGACATCTTTACATCTTCTAAGAAAACTTCCATATTTTGAGTTGGTATATTTTTCTTCCATTCTTGCAAGATATCTTCAAGTACTCAAAGTCTTCAATCTTTTAAATCAAGACTTTGATCATTTTCATTCTTCTTCTTTGATATCCATCATCTTCATTTCCTTATAAAATCACCATTGTAGAATATGCTATTCTTTCATGCTTATCAATCTTCAATCTAGGATTTTCATTAACTTGAGATTTCTTCTTCTTATAATATCACCTTTGTAGAATACATTACTTCATCATGCTTTTCATCATAAATCCTTTATTATGATAAGCTTCAAATCAAGATCTAATTGATAATTCATCTGCACACTAAGTAGAATTATTAGATCATTTAACCATGTTTTGTTATCATCAAAATCAAGGCATTGACTCAACAATCTCTTCAAGAGTTCCAATTAGATTCAAATCGTCAACATAGACTACAATGACAATAAATTCGGATTCTGATTTCTTAATGAAAATGCAAGGGCAAATGGTATTATTCACATATGCTTTTTTCAAGAGATATTCACTTAGACGATTGTACCACATGCGACCGGGTTGCTTTAACCCGTATAACGATTTTTAAAGCTTGATTGAATACAACTTTTGTGGTTTTGAAATATTTGCTTTAGACATCTTAAATCATTCAGGGATTTTGAAATATAGATCATTATTCAATTCTCCATATAAGTAGGCAGTCACTACATCCATTAGATGCATATTTAGTCCTTTTGAGACTGATAAACTAAGCAAGAATCTGAATGTAATTGCATCCATTACAGGAGAATAAGTCTCATCATAGTCAATATCAGCTCTCTGCGAGAAACCTTGTGCTACAAGTCGGGCTTTATATTGTACTATTTCATTTTTCTCATTTCACTTTCGTACGAATACTCATTTATATCTAATTGGTTTCACATATTCAGGTGTGTGGATTACAGGTCCAAATATTTTACGTTATGCTAATAAGTGTAATTCTACCTCAATAGTTTCTTTCTATTTTGGCTAATCACTTCTATATTGACATTCGTCGACTTCTGTAGTTCAGTCTTTTCATTACTTCTGATAATACCAAGAGTTACTTTAAATGAAAATACGCTGTTGACAACCATCTTATTTCTATTCCAGCTTTCTCTTGTATTCATATAATTTATTGAAATCTCATTATTTTTAGATACCATATCACTTATAAGAAATATCTCTTCAGGAGGTTTCTCTTTTAGAAAATTTTCTTTAGGATTCTCCTATTCAGGAAGTTTAGTTATTATATTTTCTTCAGGACCACCAACTTGCTTATACATTTTTCCTTGTGTCTTTTTTTTTTTTTTTTTTTTTCTGAGAACAGTGTCTTTTGCACCAATAGGCCTCTCGCTCTTCAAGCGTGTTTTAGATTCATTTGCTGTTGTACTAATAGATTGTCCTATAGAGATATTAATACGTGTTGGAGTATTAGCAGCTGGTATATATGATTTTGTTACATCCTTTTGTATCGGTGAACGCATTAGGCAATTGATTTGCAATTGCCTGTAAATGAATGATTTTGTGAATTTCGGATTCACATTGACTTATTCGAAGATCAAGATGAGACATTGTTAAAATATTTCAATTGATCTCTTGTTACTTTTTTAACTGCATCTTTTTTCTTCCTAATTTTGAAAAGACTGACTCATCAAAATGACAATCCGCAAAACATGCCTTAAAAATATCACCTGTTAAGGGTTCCAAATATCTAATAATAGATGGAGAATCAAAACCAATATAAATTTTAAGTCGACATTGGAGACCCATTTTAGTACGTTGGGGGTGAGATAGGTACATGGAAAACATTTGTACAACGTACTATTCAATCCATATTTTATGTTATATTCTTACTATGTAATTACTATTCATCACTGTTCACGAATAGTAGAGTGTATCGATATATATATATATATATATATAATTACTATTTTTGTCTCCATTTTAACTTTCAATTTAGATATCAAAATAAAATCAAGTCACATGTCTATAGAAAGTTATTGAAATATAAATTCCAAATCTATAAATATCATTGGCAAAAAATACAAGATTTAGAAGAAACAAAGTAACAAAATTTCAAAATAAATACTATTCGTCTCAATAGTGAATTACTATTCATACTATTCATGCGAATTGAGTGAATAATAAAGAATCTAAAATGAAGATAAATTACACATAAAATAGAGTATCTTCCTGATGTAAGGAAACACATAAAGCACTTAGAGTATTATGCTAATAACGTGTTATGAAAGTAAATAATATAAGACGGAGAAAGTAACTCAATACAAAATATAGTAGATAGTTATTCAGAAACTGTCAAATATTTATTATATTCATTCTTCTGGAACATTTAGAAGTTGATTTTCTGGATTACCAAAAATTTTATTGTTAATACAAAATAAAAATATAACATGATATTTACAGCTTATAATACCGCTCTTTTCTTCTATTTTCTTTATGCTTTTTTTGTTCTTTTATTTCTCTATTCTTTTGTATTATATTGTGCCTAGAACAATATCTCTTATTTATATTCAATCAGAGTAGAAATGCATGGAGTGGGTGCAAAAAAATTTAAGACAACTAACGGGTGAGAGGTCATCCATTACGTCACAAGGTTATGAATTTGAGCATATATCCATCAAAAGATCAGCTCATGAGTTCATAAATTTTTGTTTTTTTCACGCTTAGTAATAAAAAAAATGCCACTGTTACTTGTGCGGATATTCTTTGATTCTTTTACACTTTGTTACCAATATTCAAAGCAAACCATTGTCCACTAGTGTAACGAAATATGAAGTTGACAGCAACAAAATGACAGAAAACCTCTGGTGGGACCAAATCCAATCTCAACACTCAATCCCCTAAACTGTTTGTTTGTGTGCTCCATATGCCAATATGAACTTGGTTCATGGACTTGGGTGGACAATTTTGGGCACCCTTGTAATTTTATCTTTTCAACTAATAAAATACCCAAATAGATATAAATTATGTTGCAGACGAGTCGCGTCTAGTTTAGTGGTGAGTTTTTTAAACTTCAATTAAAAACTTAACTATTTTTAAAATATAAAATCTCATTATTTAATTAAGCTTATCAAGAATTAAATATGAGTATGTCATTTTTTTTATGTTGTTTTATAGTGCATATAAATTTATTGAATTAAATTTAAGTTGAGCGCCAAAACTTATTTTCATAACTAGTTGATCTTGACCGAACTATTATCTAGTCTAATATAAGTAAGTAACCGACCTTAAGTGTATATTTAATGAGTCAAATTAATAGTCGAGGGCAATTGAATGTGATTTTTTTAGTCATTTGTGATTTTTTTAAATTGTGTTTGGTCGTTTAAAAAAATTACTTCTAAAACTAACTCAAATTTTAAAAAATTATTTTAAAAATTAATTTAAACTTTTAATTTATATCTTTTTTAAGTTGCAATCTAAACACTTTGTCAATGCAACAAAGTATGAGGGATATTTTCGTAAATTAATAACCTAGACAGCCGTAGACACTCCTCCGGTTCTACGTTGTCCCGTGGTTTGTGGCTCTCTCTCTCTGTCCGGTTGTGCCTGATGCGCCATACGGAAATTAGTTGTAACTGAGGAGATGGCCAGTGGGACCTACTGACATGTCAACGTTTCGTCCTCTGATGCTTCGGCCCCTTTTAACATATATAAATAAGGCTAGCATGTGGGCGACCTCATTGTCCTTGTCACGAACTCGCCTTTCGATTCATCCATTTTTTATAAAAAAAAAAAAAAAAAATACTACAAACTTCAACATATTTATCCTTCTCTGATCAAAGATTGTGATTGTCTCACAAATGAAAAAATCCCCAAAAAAATACATGACTATAATATCAATTGAACATAGGAAGCTAGTAAAAATAAAATAAAATCACGCAAGTGAGTTTCAATACTAGTATCGGTGTAGTTTTTCTCACTGTAAAATTTAAATTTGAATGGCAATAATTAGTAATCTACTAAATATTTATATGCATACTATGGATTAAGCTTCTCTCTTAATTTTGGTGAGAATTGAAAATTTTTAATTCAATAATAATAGATGATCAATAATTATAAAAAGTCATGTCATTAAAATTTTAAATTAAATTCAAAATATATTGAAAAAGTTAGATTGATTTAGTGGTAGTGGCGCTTCTACTCATAGTGATAGTCATTAGTTTGACTCTCTTTCTCCATCCTTCAAAATTTGACCCTTCTACGTACCAAACAATTCAGGACATAATAAATGTATTTTGGTGTAATCTATTGAAACATTTAAACTCATAATGACATGATAGTTTGTAGAAGATTAACTTCGGGTCAATGCAAATTTTAAAGATCGAATATTCATTGCTTAATTAGGTAATTAAGTCCATGTCTCCATTTGTATTGTGAAAATTTAAAGATAAATGTATGGTGTTTACTCAAAAAGTGACCATGTCTTTCTTATTAAGAAAATATTGAGGAAATTTCTAAATAATTAATTTGAAAAATAGGAACTCCTAAATGAGGTTAATTTCTTTCTTATTCACCTAGAACTAAAACATACACATTGACATGTTGCACAAAATCCAAACTTACATATTCCAAGTACAACTTAAACCAATAGTCCTAATTTTTCTTTATAGTGCAAGTGGTACCTCATTATTAAAGAACACCATTTGAAGTAAAATTTTTTATTAAGAGATAGGACATATGAGACTTCAACATGTGCCATGTTGAAGAAACTCCACCCGATTGCATTAATATATAATTAAGGAATCGGAATTTGTCAAAGTGGTTGTTACCAAACTACAACAATTTTGACAAATATTTACAATGTTTGCTTATTATTTTCTTCCCCTTTTCCTTTGATTTATGTAAAAAGATGTATTCACACTAATATTATACTTAGATCTTGAGATCGTTAAGGAAAAAAATTAAAAAGGAGTAAATTACTTATACATTTTTTTTTTTGTAACGTAACAAAAATTTTTTTGACAAGCACACATTCATTTTTCAAATCCAATAAAGAAATAATTTAAATTTTTTTCAATTTATTTTCTTTTTTTTGGGTCCAAAAATCCAAGATCCAAAACAGGAGTCCGACACACAAAGCATACAAAAGGGTCGAGCTCACTGTAATATTTTTCTCAGCATATATAGAAAAACGTGGTTTGTCAGATCCAGCTGTAGTGGGCCCTAAGAATTGGGTCACGAACACCAAGGAAGCCTCGCAAATTGGGAAAAAATCGGGTCCGCGATTTGGGTTTTGGCGTCGGATTGTGGCATTATGGTTAATTAAGCATTTGTACGGGGGCATTTTGCACTGGCTTGGAGTTTTATTCTAGAGCATATTTTTCAGCTTTTATTTTCAATTTGTGAATATATATATTGAAAATAATTAAAAACAAATTGACGGCATGAGTTTTTTTTGGCTACTATCATTGGGTGTTCAAGTCTTACTTTCTTGAACTTTGTTCATGGCCAGCATTCACACGAAGCAGATAAACTTTATAGGTAATAAACACTAATAATGGTTGCTTCTACATCTTTATTTTTAAAACAATCAAACAATAAAAATGAATTTGTGATAAATAATTACTTATTTTCTTCCCATTTCATAACCCAACCAAATAAAAAGAAATAAATAATGTGACTGTATCTTTCTCTGGGCTCTTATTTTTTGTTTCGTTTTTTAAAAATTGTCGAGATCTCTTTCGATAAGTTGATTTCAAAACTATGTTTCGAGAAACTTTCTGAAAAGAACTAAGTTTTAAAAATTAAAAACAAAGTTATTTTTTTTAGCTTTCACAATTGGATATGAAAAATGATGGTGTTTCTAAAATTGCCAATATTTTCATTTCAAAAAATAAGAAACACGAAAACGAAATTTTTTTATGGTTACCAAACGAAGGTATTTTACTTCATTTTTTCATGTGTATTTTTTTTGTAAATTTCTTTTTCCTCCCCGAATTCCTAGCCCATTTCTAATACTTAAAAAGGGGTGATCAAACACATAGCAATGACAAAATGTATCCTTCTTGTTTACTGCCATACTAATTTGTCATTTTCCTTAAATAAAAGCACTCAAATAATCCTTACGTGGCGGGGACAAAAACAAAAATAATCATATGACCCACCCACCATCGAAGACTTTGACGAATTATACTTACTCAGTGATTACTTTATTGATTCTTACAATGTGTCATTCATTTATCTAGGTTTTGGTGAGTAGAATATTTACAAGAATAAATGAACAACATTCATTGAACACTCTATATGGACAAAACCATTTACTTTCTCTTTTATAGTGGTTAGAAAGTGATGTAATATTGTTCAAATTCATTAACTTGTAGCACTAGTTATCGAACAAATATTGGTGGATACTACCAATTATTGTCGTTCAGATTTAAAGTGAAAAATCTATCAGATACAAAGAAATCGTAATAAGATTAACACCTAAGATCATGGATACAATACTCCTATTGAATTTTTTCTTTCACTATCTCTACTATTTGAAAACATTTTCTTTCTTACAGGTGTATATAATTGAACTTGAACTTGATTTTCATTAAAATAAAGATAAAATACCATTAAAATGTTAAGGTTTCAATTTAGTTTGGTATTTATCTTTTTTCTGAATCTTGGCAATTAGTCACCGTATTCAAATAAGATGCTGGAATACAATTTGAGCTAACAATCCCAGCCCCCCCTTAAAAAAATAAATAAACATATATAGTTCAAATAAATTTGTTTTCTTGTTGTGTTTTTTCAAGAATTCATGCAAACTCTTTTTTGGTTAACGATCCAGGAAGGATGAAAATTTAGTAAGTTTCACGAAACCAATATCACTACGTATTGAATTGTTCAAAAATTATTTAAAGATACTTCTTTTCTATAGGTTGTTTAGGCCTTCGATCTACTATTTCTTTGAAATTGTGTAAGGTTACCATTCCCACGAAATATATATATTGCATGAATGATAGCTGGCTATAAAAGAGTGTGAGGATTGAGAATGGATCAAACTTGAAACCCTATTTATAAAACTCGACATATATAAATATTAGATCATTTGGCTAATTGAAAGTCCGAAATTAAATGTATATTGTGATTAATCCCAGTGAAAGTTTTTTTTTTTTTTTTTTGTGGGTAGATAAACATGTCTTATTGAATATAATATTTTTAAAATAGTGGTCAAGCTAATCATAACTGTGATTTGAGTGATTAGCTTATCCGATTGGTTGAGCCTTCTTATTTTCAATTTTTCATTACCCTATCGCCTGCTTAAATGTAGTTTTTTTTGTTTATTGACTTTTAACCTATAAAAAAATCATAAGTTAAAGTAAAATTTAATAAAAAAATTATATCCAAACGAATCTCAGTGGGCAAAGGTATATAACTAACGTGCATGGCCATGGTTGGCCAGATCATGTCACCATCTATATCGTTTTAAGAATAATGTGTAGGTTAAGAACCACAGAGCACAGGGCCCATGTTAGCATCATGCCCCGTCTCCGATTAAATCGCCGAGTTTTTCCTGTATTATTAAACTGGGATAGATGCCACGCCCTCTTTTTTTCCCGCTGATCTCTGGACTGAAACACTCTGGAACTCGCCACCACCTTTTTCTTACCATTTCATTGTCTGTGAATATATATAATGCACATATATTTATATATCTCCATATATATGCACAAACGAAAGAAACAAATACCCCATCTTTTAAAGAAACGCCGTAGGTGTATATTCCCTTTCAAGGTTAAAAAGCAAAAGAAATGAAGATTAGAAAAAGGGGAAGAAATATAGAAAAAATAAAGAATTCTAATTTTTTTATTTAGGTGATTCTGATCTTTGTTTTGTTTTGTTTTGGTTTTTCTTAACCTTCCCTATCAGATCAGATGATGAGATAATGATGTCCCAACTTCAACAACATATGCTCAACACCAAAACTGGAGAGAGAGAGAGAGGCTCCTCTTTTTATCCCACATTCTGATTATTGATTCCAGTTGGGTTTGCGGTAAAACCAACTGGGTTTCATATTTTTTTTTTCCCCTCTTGATGATGAGTTTTCTTTTAGGTAAGCTTTGATCTTGATTCTTCTTTCGGTTCTACAGAGCTGCGTGGGCTAGGAAGAAATAGGAAAGAAAAAAAAAAAAAATACCATTTTCTCTTGTCGGAGCTGTCTCATTAAGGATTCAATCACAGGTTGCCAAAATAGCAACTGGGTATGAACCGGGTTGTTGTTTGGCATGATTTGCTTTCCATTGTCCTCCAAAAGAGTTGTCATTTTGATGGTTTCTCTGCTTGCCAGACTGAGGAGGAAGGAACATAGCATCATATGGTGAGTAATTGAAGCTTAGTTTGCCGAGGAGTCAACTGGGCTTCTCTCAACTTTTCTTTTTGTTCAATCTTACTAGGGTTCTCTGCTGGTCTGTTTTTAGTTAGTCTTGTGAGATGGGTTTCTTCAAGAACAACTGGTTTGCAAGCTATTTTCGCCTTCAAGTTGAATCTTGAGATGGGTTTCTTGAAGAAACAACTGGTTGGCAAACTATTTTCACCTTTCAAGTTGAATCTTCCTAGTCTATGCCTCCTGAAGGTTTGATTTGGTTCAATTTTGGGAGCTTGTCTCGCTGAAGAATCAACTGGATTTCACCTAATTGTACGTCGTTCATTGCTGAAACTTCATATTGGGTCTTCGTCTTCCTCACCCGAACTTGATGACCTTTTCTACTGTCTGGCGTTTCTCTCAACCTTTCCAGGCTCTTTTTTAGTATAGTTAGGCAGCTTCTGGTTAAGATGTCTTTGAATTGCAAGCCCTCTGGCTCTAATGGTAAATTGTCGACCAATTTAAAGCTGAAGAAGGCAAAGGAGCCTTTGCATGTATCTTACAGAGTCTGGAAGTTGAGAAGACAGCTTCTGTTTCTGGGGCTTTTTGGTATTATCATAGGGTTTGTTTGGTTTTTCTCTGGATCGAATGACGCGGTTTTGAGGTCGGAGGAGGAGACTCTAGACTTGTGTCAAGACAAAGCTAGGATTTTGCTACAACATTTCAATGTCAGCAAGGTCCAACTTCAAGCTTTGGCTTCTTTATTCCATGAATCAGATCAGGTGCTGCCTGCCTCTATATCACTTAAGCTTGTATCTTAATGTATTGGGTTTACATCTTAAATAACTTTCTGTTTTTAGTTTTAGTTGTTTAGTTTGTAGTCTGAAGTAGTTCCTCTTGATAAATGATAACAACTGTTTATGTCACTTAATACTTGTGTTGGTTAGGAAGTTGAGTGAACAAAGAAAATGATGCAGAAAAGTATTACAGTTGTTTCTTGCTACGTCTTTAACAAGATTATAATTACTTACTTCTGGATCTTGTAGTAACAAACGGTCTTTGGCATTATGCTTCTGTGGATTTTGGGTATATGCATAGAAATGAAACTTCTAAAAAGAAAAAATAAAATTCTGAGTGTATGTATAAAAATGAAATATGAATTTGAATGATGGAATTTGCAAATTGGTGTTCAATGAAGTAACCATTTTTATTATTTCAAAATTTGAATAATTGAAAGAATAAACTTTCAGAAGGAAATGACTGTTTCCCATTTTGATTTGAACTCCAATGACAATAACGAGAATGACATATGGATGCTAATTCAAAGAAGTAAGCTGTGGATTGTTTCCTAATTAGTTTAAGTATAGTAAAACTTTTCCACATCTAGCTATTGAAACGGAATTAGGTGTTTCGCTATGCTATTCTTATCCTTATCAAAGCTTGGTTGGTTCAACTCTAAACGATTGTCCCTGTTCTAATATCAAATGTTTAGAATAATCTGAAGCTGAATCAGTAGTGTGTGGGCTTTACCTCCCTTGTCTTGGAAGTTCCGATCTATTGTAAATTCTTTGGAATTTGGAGGTCCTAGAAATAATATAGATAACATGATTTTAATTAAATGACTTGATAAGAACATGTTATTAGCAACAATAAATTTTCATTGAGTTTCCTCTTTATAGTTATAATAGAAGTGTCTTTATTCTTGCCACCATTTGGAACTAATTGTTTCAACTGGTACAGAAAAATTTATTCTTCTTATTTTTCCTTTGGTTATGCTTTCCATAACATTTTATACTTGGATATTTGACATACATGACCAGGCATATGCCATTTGCGAGTAGCTCAAACCTGCTAGGCGAACTCTTATAAAATCTGTGCCACAAGAGTAAATTTTCAATTTGGCTCAGGAAATGAAAAGGCCATGCCTTTCCCTTTTTTCCTCTCAGTCCTTGCTTGCACTTTCAGTGATTGTTTGACTCAGAACCAGTGGAATTAGCTCTGATTTCCATGCAAAACCTTTACATCCAATTTTGTATACTTACTCCATAATATACTTCTCGCAGATAACATCCTTGAAATGTACCAAAATATTGCGGTATGAAATGTTGCCAAGTAATGTAGCCTGTGCTCTCAAGGTGATGTGCTCACAGAAGCAGGAATTTGGAAACCAGCATTGCATGGTAGCAGAAAATGTAGAACTCCAGGACCAATGCCCTGCTCGAGATGAGAATGTCCCTAGGAAAATTGGCCTAACCTTCCCGGAGGACAAGTCTCTCTCGTTTGCTTCAAATTCTCTGTCTTCACCAATTTCATCCACTGATCATAGCTGTGAAGAGGTAGAGCTATGTCATACTAAATCTACAATGTTCTTTTCTGTTTTCTCTTTCACTTGGAGAGGTTTGAGTTTTGGCTTTTGAAGCTTGGAGATTGCAAAATGTAAATTGGTATACTTAGCTACCAGAAAGAAGGAAAGAAATGTTTAAGATTGCATAATTCAAATAGATCATTTATACCTTAGGTGCGTTGCTTGGGGAGTCCTATAGTTCACTTGGGACAGAAGGAGTGAAACACCTGTGGTAAGATAAGGCTTATGGGAGTGGCAGCAGAACAACTTTTGATGCTTCAAAAAATTTATCTTGCTGAGTGCAGATGACATAAAAAGTGGAAATATGGAAGTAAGAATATGGAAAGAAACCAAATTTAAATCGTCATTGTTTGGTTGCAATTTAACTGCAGATTTTTATGTAGGCACTGTAATGAGTTTCATATAGGAACAATTTTTGTCACAACTGAATGAAATATTCATATTTAGTTGAGTTTTGAACGTTGTGGTCAGGAACTAGTGTCTATTAATACTCACCTGTCCCGACTTATGAGTTAGGTTTGACTATTCTCAGAGGGGCTTTTTTCATGCCTTCTTAGATTGCTAGAGGCGGTCTAAGGACTCGTATTTTCTTGCATTACCTTTTCTTTTTTTTTTTAGTAAGTAAAATAATCTAATAAAAGAGCACCACGGGGGTTGCAACCCTATGCACTTGGTGTATGCAAATATACAAAAAGCTAAAAGCTTCTATATGTCTACGGGGATGAAAGGATCCCGCTGAAACTCTACAGAAGATTCTAACGAAATTGAGCAAGCCTCCCTAGTCCAAAAAAAACAAGGAAACTAGAACAATTCCCTTCCTTCTATAGACTAAGCATTCTTGCGTTACTTGTGCCAAAACATTTCATTGTTTTTCCTGTGGTAGAAATTAGGGAGAGATATGCAAAAGCCAAGAGTGATTTTATAAATTGCTAATTGATTTCGTTGATGGTCTGGCTGTATCTGATCAGAATGTATTGGAGACAAGGGCTCTTGGGCGTAATGCAAAAGAGAACTGTGAAAGTTTTTCTTTCTGTTTGGTGAAAGCATGTTGGTGGGCTCTTCTTGGCATAGTACTTGGCCTCGTACTTCGTTGCACAATGCCTTGTTGGAATGAAAAATTGCGAAAATTGTTTCATCAACAGACACTCACTCAGCAGCAGCAAACACAGCAACAGCAAGCCCAGAGCTCTTCAAGAAGTGCTGGGAAGTGGAGGAAGAAACTCCTCATTATGTTTGTCATAGCTGGGGTGACTGGATCCATTTGGTTATTTTGGCACTTAAATGAGGGTATAGTTTTTAGAAGGAAAGAGACACTTGCCAACATGTGTGATGAAAGAGCCCGGATGCTGCAGGATCAATTTAATGTGAGCATGAATCATGTACATGCCTTGGCTATCCTTGTCTCCACATTTCACCATGGAAAACAACCTTCCGCTATTGATCAGGTAATGTTCTCCTCACTGCCTAAACTTTTCATGTCCAGGAGTCAATGAATCATATACGATTCATATTATGATGAATCTTGTGCAATACTATGTAGTCCTGTATGATTTTTACCCTCATAATTTCTCTTTTAATCCACAGAAAACATTTGGAGAATATACTGAAAGAACAGATTTTGAGAGGCCACTTACGAGTGGAGTCGCCTATGCCTTGAGAGTTCTTCACTCAGAAAGGAAGCAATTTGAGAAGCATCATGGGTGGACAATAAAGAAAATGGAGAATGAGGATCAAACTCTAGTCCAAGACTGTATCCCTGATAATTTGGATCCTTCACCTGTTCAAGATGAATATGCACCCGTTATTTTTTCTCAAGAAACTGTCTCCCATATTGTATCTATTGATATGATGTCTGGACAGGTGCGCTTTATTTAGCTTGGGGGGTTTGTTATTTCTTTTCTTTTGGGATGAAATTTCATTCTTATTAAGCTAATGATTCCAATTTTACCTCTAGTAAACTTGTGTCTAATCGTAACCAATCAAAATATATGGGTATCCACTGTCTCCTTAATTTTGTTGATAAATGTGGTTCCCTCTCTGATCTCACCTCAAAAAAGAAGAAAGAAAGGGAAGCACCAATCAACTGATGGAGCCATTGAGGTGATTCACTATAATGGAAAGAATAAAAGGCCCCACGATGATTTGGGTAAACCTTCTTCAAAGGCATTGTGCAGCTTTAAAAATACTGACGCACAATGCCTTTGGCACCTTTGCAGTGTATGCAATGTCGTGGGGCCTTTGATGCAGCTCTAAACAATATTTCATTCATCTCTTTGCACCAATGGCTATGTACTAGTTGGGATTAGCCTGCTTCATTGTTCCATTCCAGAGCTCTATTGTTAGACCCCAGATAAGTTTTATATCTAGGAAAGTTCTGCTGAGAAGAATTCATTGTTCCAAAGCATCTCATTTTTCTCTTTGTTATATAGGAAGATCGTGAGAACATCTTGCGAGCTAGGGCGTCTGGAAAGGGCGTTCTGACCTCTCCTTTTAAATTACTGAAATCCAATCACCTTGGCGTTGTTCTAACTTTTGCTGTATATATCACTCACCTCCCTCCAGATGCTACACCAGAGCAACGTATTAATGCCACTGTGGGGTAAATCAATCAACTTCAAGTATTCTGATTTCTTGTATAAAACATCTGAATGAATTATTTCATATACTTGGAGTGATTGTCTAATTGATTGGATTGCTGACTTTTTTAGTTCTGTGGTTTACTTCTTGAAAGCTATCTAGGTGCATCTTATGATGTCCCATCACTGGTGGAGAAGCTTCTACACCAGCTTGCTAGTAAACAGACGATTGTTGTGAATGTTTATGACACAACCAACAAAACTGCTCCCATCGAAATGTATGGTACTGACATCATTGATACAGGTCTACTGCATATTAGCAACCTTGATTTTGGTGATCCAGCTCGGAAACATGAGATGCAATGCAGGTCAGCTGTCACTCATGGTTAAGTGTACACATTAGAAAGAAATTGGGACAACAGATATTCCGAGCTCAGGCCGTTTTCTATTGGCTGCAGGTTCAAGCAGAAACCACCTCCACCTTGGACTGCAATAACAGCGTCAGTGGGAGTTCTTGTTATCACTTTGCTTCTGGGTCATATCTTTCATGCAGCCATAAACCGAATTGCAAAAGTGGAGCGTGATTATCGAGAAATGATGGAGCTCAAACACCGTGCTGAAGCTGCAGATGTAGCAAAATCTCAGGTGCATTTTATTTCTGGTAGAAAAGAGAGAATTTCACACTGTCATCAAGTAATCTGAAATATCCTCTTCAACAGCATCATTTTTCTTGATTTCTTCAGAAAATTTGCAGAGTCATGTCTTATATTTTTCTTTATAGTTTTCATCATCAGAATTGCCTCGATTGACATGAGATATTCTTGCAATATCCTTTAACCAAAATTGTCTTTTTTTCTTTTGTAGTTTCTTGCAACGGTTTCCCATGAAATCAGGAATCCAATGAATGGTGTTTTAGGTGAGTCTTCTACATTCACATTCACTGTTTTACATATCTGGGTAAAGCAACTTTACTGAATACAGCTTCAAATTCAAATATAGGTATGCTGCAAATGCTAATGGACACAGATCTTAATGCAAACCAACTGGATTATGCCCAGACTGCTCATTCTAGTGGGAAAGATCTAATCTCGTTGATTAATGAGGTTCTCGATCAAGCTAAGATAGAATCGGGCAGGCTTGAGCTCGAGGCTGTACCTTTTGATCTGCATTCTGTTCTGGATAATGTTTTGTCACTTTTCTCTGGGAAAGCTCACGAAAAAGGGATTGAGGTAACTGTTACTTTATTGCCTTGTTCACTTGATATTAGGCATATATATGTTTTAGGGTAGTATATATTTTTGTTGCTGAAACTTGATATCAATTCTTATATCAACTTTGTGTCTTGTGTTCTTTCGGGTGAGAGAAGTTGGCTGTTTACGTCTCCGATCAGATTCCTGCAGTTGTTGTTGGAGATCCTGGGCGGTTCCGGCAGATAATTACTAATCTTGTTGGAAATTCAATCAAGGTTGGTTCTGTTTAAATGGTTCTAGACTTTACTTTTTAGGGGAAATAAAGTGCAGGAAAATTTCCTTTCTCTGTGTTGGTTAGTTGATTGGTTCTGAAAAGGGTATCTTGTGACCCAATAGCATGGGGGTGGTGTCAAGCCTACCATTTGACAGAATCCAAATTTGAAGTTTCATAGGTCACCCTGGATGTTCGTTAAAAATTGTTCCTGAAAATGGTAATGCTGTGCTTGAATCATGTGAACAAATTTACTTTTGATGATTGTTCTGCACCAGTTCCTTCTGATGGAACATGGCTTTATTTTTTCGTTATGTCACAATCTTGGAAATAGGTTGGAGTTGGACACACTAGAAATATTGTCATATTCATCTCGTATATTGAAATTGTTCAATAATCTTACCTACTAATACTATGATTTATGAAAAATCAAGGTATTCTTTGATACCAATTGGAAAAACGGCTTTGCCCCAAGATGCAAGTATATGCTATTGAATTAATTTTCCTGATTAATTGTCCTAATTACTTAGTTCTTTGGTATGCAAATCATATGTTAGACATAAATATGGAAAGCAATCACACAATACATGATTCACACGGTTTCTTTGTGGAAAACGCCAACAGGCTAAAAAACCACGGGACCTTAGGCCAATAGATGCACTATCAAGAACGGAATACAAGTAGACAACTTACAACCCAACCTTAGCTGAACCCTTAGGTGTCAAATCCATGAACTTGTAGGTGTGTCCTCCTTGTATAACTAAATCCCACAATTACATACTAGTGGCCCTCAGTACGGTTCGCCAATGCAAGATTGAGTGTTGAATTGGCACACCACTTCTGAAATCCACCAATAACTGATCTAGATCCACCAAGGACATCTTTAAGAAGGTTGAAGAACTTGCTTAGAGATTCTCACTTGTATTCTGACAGCTCATAGCTCTCTCAGTTCTCTATGAGATTTCTGGTATGTGGATTACTTCAAAAGCAATCCTTTGCACTCTTTTTATAGAAGAAGCAGTCTCCTCAATTTTAGAAGCAGTCTTCCAAAACTGAGTAGTAAACAAAATTCGTAATCTGGTGAACACCGCCACGTTCGAATGCCCAAAGGACCTGTTCGAATGTCTTGGAATCCATTTGGTTGGGTAGTTCTCGGTGTCGATAGTCTATTTCTTGTTGCTGATAGTCTACTCTATAAATCTATTTCGCAACAACACTCTGATTTCTGCTTGCAGCTTTCTGATTGTGTTTGCTCTATTGGACTTAATAAAATGCAATGTAACCAAAGTGCTTTTGCTCATGATTGATTTGGATCTTGGACCTTAAAAGTGGAACGTGTTCTATTGCTGTAAAATGTGTATTTATCTTGTTGAAAATTTTCCTTTGTTGGTTAAATTTTAAATCACTAATTTATTACTTGTTTGGATTACAGTTCACTCATGACAGAGGGCATATATTTGTCTCAGTGCATCTGGCAGATGAAGTGAGACTCCCACTTGATGTTAGGGACGAAGTGCTGAGACGAAGTTTAACCTTGGTCCAAGACTGCTCAAAGAACTGTTATAATAATACATTGAGTGGGATTCCTGTGGTTGACAGATGGAAGAGTTGGAAGAATTTTAAAAACTTTAATGGCATGGATTTGATAGAGGAAAATGGAAAGATAAAATTATTAGTAACGGTTGAAGATACGGGTGTAGGAATTCCTCTACAAGCACAAGGCCGTATTTTCATGCCTTTTATGCAGGCAGATAGTTCCACTTCACGAACTTATGGTGGGACTGGAATAGGATTGAGCATTAGCAAGCGCTTGGTGGACCTTATGGGTGGAGAGATTGGGTTTGTGAGTAAACCTGGCACAGGCAGTACTTTTTCATTTACAGCAGCTTTAAAAGGAGAGACAAGTTCTGTGGAGACAAAGATGCAGCATTATGATCCTGCTGTTTCAGAATTCTGGGGACTGAAGGCATTGGTGGTTGACAATAAAGGCATCCGAGCTGCGGTCACCAGATATCATCTTCAGAGACTGGGAATAACCGCTGATATAGCTTTCAGTCTGGATTCTGCATGTGCTTACCTATCTAGTAACTCCAACTCAAGGTAAAATTCTTCTACTAATTTACTGAGCTTATTTGCGAGAAGCTTAAAAGTAGCTTGATGTGATAAACATACTGAAGACTAAAATTTTACATATAACATATAAAAAAATGGTTTTTAGTAGGCCTCAGTTGATAACGGTACTCAAATAAAAATGATTTGCAGATTATCTGTCTTCCAATTATCAATTTCATCATAATATGAAATGGAAACTTCATAAAAAATTTCAACCACACTTTTGGTGGAGAAAAGTATGTAGATGGTAGATTGTCTGTAACTATTATGAAAAACAACACTACTTCTTCCATTTCTAAAGAATCAACTTCACCTTGGAAGCAGGACTCCATGTATTTGTGTTGTCTGGAGCAAGAACAAAAGCAAAGAATAAAACTTCTGCTTCTTTTGGTAAAAGACCAAAGTTTTCAGTGGTTTCCATAAAACAGTGGTTAGAGATGCCGTGCCCCCCAAAAAGATATCTGTTTGATTAGCTGGTCTAATCCTCTGTTCTTATTTGATATTTCCATTTCTAGTGTTTTACTGTGCTTCTGATATGTGCACACTACACACCGCAATGAGATTAAATAAAAGTATACGAGAGGGAGAAACTCATCTTTGACAAGGGCAGACACCTCCAAAGTGCCCTCTTCCTCAGGGGGGCGGAGCAGCAGACTTCGTAAGAGCAGAGACCTTTACATAAAACTCTAGTCCTTATTTTTTAAGGAGCTATACAGCAGCTATAGATATAAACACATCTATCTGAAACAACTGCAGATAACTTCTAGTAGCTACACAATCTATTCTTTATATAACCCTAACTCTAGCATCATTATATCTAAATAGTTATCATAGTAAAGTAATTAATATTTCTATGGTTTGGTCGTAATTGTATACATAAATGCAAGATTCGTTGTTGCTGCACTGATATTTGTTTATTCTAGTAAAAGTATTATTTTCTTATCGGAAAAGTACTGATAATAGAACATAGGTGATCTTTTGAATATTGAATTAGGAATAGTTTTCGAAATTGTATCATGCAGTGTGTTTTTGATATTGCTATTGATATTGATTGTTATAATTTCCAGTGTATCATCTCAATTTGCCATGGTTCTTGTTGACAAAGATGTTTGGGGTATGGATACTAGTCTTGCATTCCATGGTCTCCTCAAAGAGCTCAGGCCAAATGGTAGAACAGAAGTCCCAGAAAGCCTGCCGAAGGTATTTCTATTGGCAACCTCCATAAGCCATACTGAGCGCAATGAACTCAAATCAGCTGGTTTAGTGGATAATGTGCTAATGAAGCCTCTTCGATTAAGTGTGCTATCTTCCTGCTTCCACGAAGTGTTTGGAATTGGCAAGGAGAGGCAACCAAATAGAGGAAAACCCTCAACTCTTGGAAACCACCTTAGAGAAAAGCGAATCTTGGTGGTGGATGACGACGACGTTAACAGAAGAGTGGCAGAAGCTGCTCTGAAGAAGAATGGAGCAGTTGTTACCTGTGCAGATAGTGGAAAGGCTGCTTTAGCATTGCTTAGGCCACCTCACAACTTTGATGCTTGCTTCATGGATCTCCAAATGCCGGAAATGGATGGGTAGTAACTTTGTCTCTTTTCTAAATTTTCTGATTTTCCCTAGTCATGAGTGCAAACAATGCCATTGTACTCTGGCAGACTTGTGGATCAAGGGATGGTCGACAAGTTTAAAATTTTTGCATTAGCAGACAATGGAAAATTTTATTGGACCCCACTTTGGATCTCCAAGGAAAAAAGTCAGCCTGTTCTGATGATACTGGCTATGATTTTCAAATTAGGATCAGATAGATATTGTCACTCGGTTGTGCCATAGTCAAATTTTGGCGTATAATCCTTCTATAAAAAACGTGTTTTCTCAATGGCATAACTGAAATATTGGTGCACAACTGTTGTTGACTAGACTAATCCTGAACAGCAACCGGACAATCAATAGAAATGAATAAGAGAATAGTGATGGATGATGAATGCATTTAAGTTTTGCATCATACTTAGTCCATACCATCAACTAGGACAGGTTCCCTGTATGATTATTGCTCATAAGTATAGGGTTCTGATTTATGTATATTCGTTTGCCTCTAACCATACAGGTTTGAAGCTACACGGCAAATTCGTACTATTGAGCACGAGGTTAATGAAAAAATTGAATCTGGTGAAGCATCAGTTGAGATGTTTGCAAATGTGGCCCATTGGCACATGCCAATATTGGCAATGACGGCTGATGTGATTCAAGCTACTAATGAGGAGTGCATGAAGTGTGGTATGAATGGTTATGTGCACAAGCCGGTCAAAGAAGAGCAGCTGTATTCAGCAGTGGCACAATTCTTTGAGACTGGTTGATTGAATGGGAAGGTGACTAATATAGCAGCAGTCGCTCGTTGGTGATCCATTCAAGTGTTTAATCCAAGGTATTTTGGATGAAAGGCCAAAGCAAATCGGGTATCCAACTATTGACATCCTCCACCGCTATGATGCATCATGACAGGCCCTTCCCATCTGCATTCTTTTTCACCTTTCCTTATACGGTAATTCATTAAACATTACGCCAGTAGCTATGCTGTAGGACACCAGTATCTATTGCAACACCACACATTTTACTGTTCCTTTTATGCGCTAAAAGAAAGCTTCTTATCTCTTGATGTGCTTCCTTCTTTCTGATGTCATCTGTCTACACTTGATAGTTATTGACCACCTCTCCTTATTTTGGGTGAATGAAAACAAATCTAAATTTGTGAGCTCGTGTTGCTAGGGGATTTCTACACGATATAAATGTGGGTGCCTCCCCCACCCACCCCCTCCCTCCCTCCCTCCCTCCTTCCCTTCTCTTCTTTTTTGTTGAAGCACTTTCAATTTAGCTATGGAAGTTTAATGAGGGTTTTTTGTGTTCAGGAATGCTTGGTTGTGATAATAAATGGAATACCAATTCGATCCAAGCTCTTGGAATTGGGATAAAACTTGTCAGCGGATCATGAAATCTTGACGATATGCTTGGGAAATTCGTATATAACCCCTTCGGTTTAGTTTATCTTTGTGCTCTATATTATTTTACCTTGTTTGTATGTAGATTCTACATTCTTCCTTGAAGCAGGTGTAAGCATAAGGACTTTTAATGCTTACAATACCCATTTTTTTGAATCCTAATGAAATGAAAGATTTATCTTTCATCTCCTCGGGATTTTACTTGGAAGAGATGCATGCAAAATGTCACCACCCCCGAGAGGGTGATAGATAAAATTATTCATTTTATGAGATTCAGATGTGATTATTTTGACATTATTTTGCCTTAAAGTTCATATCAACCTACTTCCAGGGAGGTTGGGACATAGTGCCGAGAACAGGGTGGCACTCAGAAATGAACTAAAGATAGTCTGTACAGGAGCTTTTTGTGATAAAATTTGGTAAGCATTGGTCCAATGCACTTAAGATATAGGAAATTTTCTGTACTTAACCCCAGTTTTGGCTACAAGTCATCTATGAATGGAGTGTTTGTATCAATTTACCTATGTAATTTGTTAATTTGTTGTTTGCTGAAAATCTGTAAGTGCATGGTTCATTGTAAACAGTATTGTAACATATTTCTTTAGTGTTGTATATAAATGATAATATATGCTCAGTTCTGATAAAGGAAACAAGTTCTTGTGCAAATTTGACTTCAGTGATAATCCATCAAAGACGGTAATTTTGAAATGCTGCGGTGGGCATTCTAGTCATTTTCTCTGATTTTAAACTTACTATATTGTTGAAATTTAAACTCTCTAAACACACAATCTTGGTCGTGGTTCATTTTTTTTCATTTACCAAATTGGACATTTTATGGGTTGATGGTACAACCGTACAACCGTACAACCAACAAAGAAGGGCAGTTTTTGTTCACCAGTCAACAAACCCCAGATGCTTTCTATTGCGTAGTTGATGATGAAAAAATGGGGGTTGAAGCCGCGCGTCTGGGGGAAAATCTTGCTCCCGTTTGACATGTTCAAGCTTAAAATTTAAATCAACTTGAGCCTTTTTTCTCTAACTACTAGAGGTCACAAAAAAGAAAAAATCGCTCAGCTAGATTTTTTTTTTCTCCACCAAAATTTGAGGATTCCCGTGTTTAATCACAATCCTTCCTAAAAGAGTAAGGTCAGGTTAGATGAAAATTTTGAGAGTGGGTTTGTGTAGCTTTGTTGCTTCCTTCGTTTTTTTTGGGTCTTGTAGTACTTTGTCTCTAGGTATAGTTTTGTTAGGTCTGTTTTTTTTTTTTTTTTTTGCTTTGGTGGCCTTTTCTTTTCTTTTTTCCCCCCAAGAATATATGCCCTGTGAATCTCTACTTTACTTTCCCATGAAATGTTCTCATTTTTTTTGTACATACAAAAAAAAACTGAGATAGAAAAAAAAATTATGAATGGATAAAAATGTTCAAATTAAAAATATAATTGCACTTTGAAGAGGCATCTTTATCTTTTCACAATTCCACCATCTTAAATATACGCTCAGACTATATTTTAATGTAGTGTTTTTATATATTGAGGCATGGGTTAATATTATTGTGCTAAAATTCTTATTCGTATAAACATTTAGAGCACGTTTGATTAATAGAATAAGACAATCGCTTATGGGATGAAAATTTTTTGTAATATAAGACTACTAATCTCGTATTGGATCTTGTTTCATATTTAATACACAAAAGTTTTGTAATCTCAAACATCGTTAAAGTTTTACCTTATTTCTTAAACAAAATTAATTATTTAATAACTCTTTAAAAAAAAAAAAGTTAAAGTATAAGTATTTAAACACACGTTAAGACTTGGCATTTTGAGTGAATATTATTTTTTTTCTTTTAAGAGTGAAATGGTAATGTGACACGTGTGTTTACGAAAAATGGAAAAGACCTTATAATATGAATTAATTATATATATATATGTATATATATGTATCTAATATTTAGGGCTTAACAGGGAATGGGAACCACCACTAGCACACAGTACACACACTAACACCTGTATAGCTTTTCACTCTTTATTTATTTGCGGAAGCAAGCTTTGGCTTGTGCTTCCATCGAAAGAATTTAGGGTTTCGTATCGTCTCAATTTGCCCTAAAAAAAACAATCTTCCAAGTCTCTGAACTTTGCAATCTCATAACCAGTATCAAAAGAAGAAGAAGAAGAAGAAACGATGTCGGATTACCTTCCGAGTGACGTCTTGATTGAGATCCTCTCTCGACTCCCCGTCAAATCGCTCGTGCGGTTCACTTGTGTATGCAAACAATGGTACGCTCTGATCACAAACCCTGTTTTCGTTTCCACACACCTCAATAAAGCCCTTTCAAATTCCACCAAGAACAACAACAACAATCAACTGTTACTAGTTAGGCGCTACAATATGTTTCAGGAAATAGAACGATTCGCCTTGCACTTCGACAATGAGTCGTTTAATGAGTATGTGGTGCTTGATTGTAATTTCAGGAGTGTGAATGAGTATTTCAGGATAGTGGGTTCGTGTAATGGGTTGATTTGCTTGTCTGATGATTATGATACTTACACTGATACTATAATTATTTGGAACCCATCTGTGAGAAGATCCGTCACTCTTCCTAAGCCCCAATTCCCCTATTCGTCTCAAGGGTCGTGCCTTTTGGGTTTTGGGTATGATGCCCTGAGTAATGACTACAAGGTGGTGAGAATTGTGTATCATCACAATGTCCCTGATGATCATAATTACAGAGTTCCGCCTGATGTGGAGGTTTACGCCCTAAGCACGGGTACTTGGAGAAGCTTATGTGATAGAGTTCCCAACTATGTTGTGTATAATTTCTTCCCTTTGCCGGCATTTGTCAATGAGGCTGTCCATTGGGTTGCATCAGTTAGCGGTGACAAGGGTGGTATTCGCAATTTTATAGCAGCATTTGATATGGGTGCTGAAGTGTTTAGGGAGATAACGATGCCAGATAGTGTAGCCGAGACTGAGGTACTGAAATTGTCTATTTCGGTATTGGGCACATCTCTTGCTCTTATCCAGTATGAAAAAATTTGGCAGAGTGACTACTGTTGGGTATGGGTGATGAAAGAGTATGGTAGAGCGGACTCTTGGACTAGGCTATTCATTATTGACATGCAAGATGGAATAAGAAAGGTTGTGGGTTTTCAGAAGAACAACGAAGTTCTACTGTCGGCAAGAGTAAGAGGCCTCATTTCATATAACCCCAACATCCAACAGATTGAGTATCTAGGAGTTCATGGCACTAATCGCTCGTTTTATGTTGATAATTATGTGGAAAGCTTAGTTTTACTCAAGAGAGAAAATAGAGCTTGCAGCTGGTGAATTCACGTGATAGTGTTACTGGTGAAGGGGAAACTGCTGTACTTAAAGAAGAGGATGGCATCCAGGAACAACAGTAGCAAAAAAAAAAATAATGAAGACAATGTTTATATATTTGTGATTTCCCCATTTGTCTCATATCCAGAGTACTAGCTGGGGTGTTAAACTTGCATAAAAAGACCCAGCGTCTAACGAGAATATTCTACTAAATGCAAACTCTCGTGAATGGTGGGATATGACTATCTTTCTAGGTCACTCGCACAAAAGTGTAAGTGATTACGTATAGAGATGGGTAATTTATTTATTGAATTACTTTAGTGGCTCTTGATATACTTTTTGTATCTTACACATGTTTATTCTTTTTAGGGTTGGTGCTAACTTGGGGATTCAATCAGAGGGAGGATGGAAAATTCATGACAGTGGAACTTGTAGTCGAGTACCTTTATTTTTTCCTCCATATAATTGCAATCAACATTTCTTTGAGTATAATTATAATCGACATTCTAGATGGAAATGCATATCTCTCTCTCTCTCTTTGAAAATGTGGGAAGATGATTTAGCTTGTTTAGTGATCCATGTTTTAAAAGCACATGCAGCTGGATTTTTCTTTCCTTGAGTAACATACTTTAAGAGAAAATCATTTATTGAGTCAAGTGTTTTAGATGTCATGTTGAGTTGTCGGTTTTTCAATCTGTTGGTTTGTTTCACCATTTGTTTTTACTGAGACCAGTTTGTGTAAAGATTTCCTTCAACACAAGTAGTCAGTTTGGTCTTGTATTTTGGCTTCATGGCAAACATTGAAAATTCAGAAACCATGATTTTGGAAAGATAATCGTAAGTGGTGTCGTATAAGTTTCTGTGTGATGTGAATGCTCAAGTCTCTTGTATTCTCCTAAAATGGGCTTCACATTGTCGGCTAGCCAGGAACACTCTATACGAGTGAGTTGGAAGAAGTATAATGGACGGATACCTGTACTTGCATTTGTTAAGAAGGATAATGCTTCCATTGAATGTTTCATTATTTAACTTGCAGCAACCATTTCTTTGTTGTTTGGTGGAAGTGATTTGTAAGAGAAGCAGAGTGTTCCTAGGAGATATAAGAAGTGCATTCTACACGCTGACAGAGAAGAAATCCGTTACACGTCAAAGTAACCCCTTTGCCTGTGACAATTTTGATGCATTGAAGCTGATTTGTGTTCTCTGGGAGACTCGTGTTATTGATGTCATCAAGCTGTCTTTAGCTAAAGTATGGTGAGTGAAAATCATTTTTGATTGATCTGTCTTTAATTTAGCTTTCGAACATACAAGTTGGTAGTGTGAGGGTAATCATCATCAAATTCCAAGAAATGAAAGAGAGAGGAAAAGGAAAAGGAAAATGAAGACATGAATCAGGATTAGTAAGTGATAAGAAAAAGAGATTGAATGTGGAGTTCCGGCAGTGTAGGCATGAACTTGTTCTGTGCAAGTGCTTTGTTTCGGTTAGTATGTTTTGTATACATAGTTGAGTTCTATAGATTGTTGCAAGAGAAAATATTACCTTGCCAATCTGATGAGAAATGGTAATATAATGCCTGTAATTAGCTAATAGGACAGGCTGATATGGATAAGAATATATGATTTACTTGAGTTGTACTTATCTGCATTTCTCGGAAGTAGATGGGCTGATATGGGTAGGGAGTCAGGGACTACGGGAGATTACTTTTAACTTGAGCGCTGTTTGGAATGTTTTCAATAATTTTAGTGTGTTTTAGAAACAAAAACAATGTGCAAGTAAAAAAAAAAAAAAACATTGCGCAAGTGAAAAAAATAAAAACATTGCGTTCATCTCATTGTCATTTTTTTAATTTGGAAAACATTTTTTGAGAATTCGAAAGATAATTTAAAAATGTGTTCTAAAAATGAGGTGTTTTCAAAACAAAAATTTCAAAAATAGTTTATCAAACAGGTTTTTTTGCACAATATATATATATATGTATATATATTTTCTGTTTCTGCGAACTGAAAGCATGTTCCGGATCAAAGCCAAATGCTTTTGTGCACGAACTTATCAGGGTAACAAATATATGTTGGATTGGACAAAGATCCCATGGAAATGCTTCTTCGGTTAGTTGACCAACTGAAGGTGTGGAAGAGTAAAAGGTCACTAAGGACGAATGCTGTATCGGTTATGCTCCGTTTTCGTTTTTTTGAGGGATCAAAATAAAACACTAGTGAAATAATGAAATAATATTATTTTCATTAAAATGGACTGAAAAATAAAAAAATGTATCAAAACACAACGCTATATATCGAAACAATAAATTGTATTAATTCAAATTTAAAATCTTTTTAAATATTGTACAATTTTTATATAAAAGATTATATTTTAATATTTTAATATTTATCACTTTTGAAATATTTTCAAAACATTCTTAAATATTTTTAAAATATTTCTAAAACGTTTTCATTTTCGAGTTAATTGAAACCACCTTTCGAAATGAAATTTTAATCCTTAATCCTAACTGATGTTATGAACTATTTTCGCGTTTCATCAAGCACGTGTCTTGGCGCATAGGAACGGATAAAAGATCAAACTTCTACCTGATTTTCCAAGAAATCATTCATTAGTAAATCGGTCCGCTGTGTCCCATCTGATTTTCCTAAAAATTATTCATTAGAAAGGCCGCTGGGTGTGCCCCACCGCATTATTTGTCTTGTATTCTGTACTACAAGTCCCCATGCTACCTGCCCCGCAAAATATTCTCTTCTTGCATTGCTTTGTGTCTTCTGGTTAGAGTGATGGACTCAGCTACTGAGGAACAAAGCAAGGAAACAAACTACAAGCTAGAAGATGATCAACCAAAAAATGGTTTGGAGAGTCTATCCTTCGATATGGCCCTCGACATACTTTCAAGGCTACCTGCGTGGTCTCTCCTGTCGTCCAGGTTCGTATGTCGAGCCTGGTCCATCCTGTCACACGATTCTCGTCATGTTAAATTGTACCTCTCCCGAACACCAAAGATTTACCTGTGCCTCATCTTTCACTGCAACAATCCCTTCCAAAACCAGCTTTGTTTTCTAGATTTATCCGATCACAGCATGACAAAGAAGGTGCGAAAAATTCACACTCCCTTCTGCGTTGCAATGCCCAAGTTTGTTATGGTTGGCTCACGTAATGACTTGCTATGCTTATCTAATTCTAAAGTAGTCTGTGTTCAACCCTTTTACGAGGCAATACAAAGAGCTACCCAGAACTGTGCAGTATCCAGTTGGATTCGGGTTCCATCCTACAACTAATGAGTATAAGGTGATTAAGATAGTCTATCATTCCAGGCTAAACCCTGGAGTAACGTTAACTTGCTGAGCGGGCCGGGTTATTCAAGATTAGAGGTTCAAATATTTAGTCTGGGCAGCACCAACTGGAGAAATATAGGGGAAATGAATTATGAGCTTGAGGAAAGGTCATCAAGAGCTTTGGTGAATGAAAGACTTCATTGGCTTTCGCGGTAGCCTTTATATAGCCGCTATATCATTGTTTCTTTCGACATAGTGAATGAGAGGTTTTCTGAGGTCCGCAGACCGGATTTTGGTGCCGTATATGAGAATGACTACCATTTGGCGGCGCTAGGAGGATGTCTTTCTGCAGCTGTTTTTGGTGGCAAGAATGAGAAAATGGATATATGGGTTATGAAGGACTACGGCGTGAAGTCGTCTTGGATCAAGGAATATAGCATAAGAGCCTACTCCGGGATTGGGTGGAATGCAGATGTGTGCTGGGCACCTGGGGTTTGGGTGAATGCTCCGGTTGGGAGACTGATTCGAGTTCTCTGCCTCTTGAGCAACGGTGAGGTTTTGATGGAGTATGAAGGCAGAGCTCTGTTTAGTTATTACCCGGTGAAGGGCGAATTCAAGGATCTGACAGTTGAGAGGATGCAGAATTGTTCTCCTGCTGTTTTTCATGCGGGTAGCCTCAATTGGATCAATACTGCAATTGGTTTGCAACATTAAAAGGGTTCTCTACCACCAAGATTTTTTATTTTTTATAGCTGATCTCCATGGAATAGGTTAGTGGAAATCCACAAGAAGCTAATGCTGAATGCAGAGTCATGTTCGCATTGCTCATGTAGATTACGATTGGTTTACTTTGTAGAGAGAGAGAGAGAGAGAGAGAGAGATGAATAAAATCTCTCAAAGGTTTGTTTACCTCAGAGATCTATAAGGTAGGATGGCTTCTGATGTTATGTTCAAGTGAATTAAATTCATGTAATGGCTGGCCATTGAACGGATAAAAACTCCTTAACCATGTGTTAATCCAAGTCACCATATCTTAATCCGTGTCACAATCTGATAGGTGTGTTCGAATATAGCTTTTTTTTTTTTTTTTGGGAAATCAAACCATGGAAGCAATTAGGGAAGCCCCTTGATCTCATGCACTGAATTTTGAACCCCCGATTCGGTAGACAGTAGTTCATTAAGATGGTAATGCATATTTTCGAATCTAAGGCATATATGTGTATATATATATGTATTCATGAACCATTGTACGAATGCATCTAAGGCAGCTGTCTTCAGATTGATGTCATTAGAGAATGGAAGACTCTTCATTGTGATGGCCGAAAGCTGTATAACTATCATCTGGCAGTATTAGGAATTTAGTAGGTCTTTCTGCAGCTGTTAACTACAATTAAGAGAAGTTGGAGATTTGGGTTGTGAAAGAATGCAATGTGAGAAAGTCTTGGATCAAAGAGTTCAACACTGGAGGTTACTCCCCACTGAAATTGAATCCAGAATTGCAGCAATCATATGCGATTTTTGGAGGAAGATTTTGAATGGGAGCTCTGCCTTGTTTTGTTACATTTCCGTTTCCGTTGTTCTTGGAGAAAAAAGAAAAGAAGAATGGAAACCTCTTGTGTTTTTGTGTGCTTGGAAACAATAAATTGGCAACATTGAAAACGCAATTATGAAAATAGTTCTAGAAACTTAGAGAACACCAATTTTTGTTCCTAAAACTTGTATACTTTTTAAAAATTTTCTGAAATTAAGTTCCGGAATCAGTTCATTAAATGCGGGGGCTTCCCAAAAACAATTTCAAGAACTAGTCTAGCAAACGTGATTTCGGTTAATTTCAGAAAACAAAAAAAAATAGAAACTGAAACCGTAACCAAACGGAAATTTGAAGAATAAGATTAGATTAGATTTGTATCGGATCCGAAATGGATCCTGTCTATTCCTATCCTAAAACCCCTCTAGACTAGACTTCTGGGTCTTTCGACTACATTTGTATGCTACACTTTTGAATGTGGTTACTGGAGCTCCAAACTTAGCTCTGCTCTCGTTCACAATCTGATCATGAACTTTGTCATGTAGTTTCAGTCCAACTTTGCCTTGACTTGCACTGGCTCCTGGGAAGCTCAAACTAGCTTAGCAGATTTCGAAAATAGGTTGCTGCTTTTGAGTTCATTCTTAGAAAGCAAGTGGGTGAAAGATGCCAATATCAAATGATTTTAAAAGCAGATGCAGCTGGATTTTTCTTTGCTTGAGTAACATATTTTAAGGGAGATTCATTTTCTGAGTCAATTGTTTTAGATGTCATGGTGAGGTATCGGTTTTTCATATGTTTTGCCATTTGTTTTCACAAAGACCTGTTTGGTCTCTACAGAACAGAAGAGACATGAGGAGCAAATATCAGCACACTTCAGCTGCAAATCGAACCCCTGACCTCGCTTAAGTTAGGTTAGGGTGATGACCATTAGGCCAAAGGTCCTGGTCATATGCTTCCATTGAATGTTTCAATTATTTAACTTCAAGCAACCCTTTCTTGGTTTTTTGGGCTGAAGTGCTTTATAAGAGTAGCAGAGTGTTCACAGGAGATATCAAAAGAAGTGCATTCTAGACGCTGAAAGAGAAGAAATCCGTTACAAGTCAAAGTAACCCATTCGCCTGTGACAACTTTAATGCACTGAAGCTGATTCGTGTTCTCTGGGGGACTCATGGTACTGTTGTCATCAAGCTCTGTTTAACTAAAGTTTGGGCAGTGACAATAAGCTTTGATTGATCTGTCTTAAATTTAGCTTTTGAACGTACAAGTTGCTAGTGTGAAGGTAATCATCACCAAATCCCAGGAAATGAAAGAGAGAAGATAAGGACAAGGTGAGCAAAATGAAAGAAAGGAATCAGAATTAGTAAGTGAAGAAAAATAGATTGAATCTGGAGTTCTGGCAGTGTAGGCATGAACTTGTCCTATGCAAGTGCTTTGTTTCCATTAGAATGTTATGTTTGTTTACATAGTTGAGCTCTGTATATTGTTGCAAGAGGAAATATTACCTTGCCAATCTGATGAGAAATGTTAATATAATGCATGTAAGTATAGGAAACATTTTACGTGGAGAGTTGCCCACACTAGTGAGATTTGTGGTGAAATAAATGTAGGAAACCAAAGAGAGTAGAGTATGAAAGCTTTCTGTTGTGCAGCATTTCTCTACTGGTCTGTGGTGGACACTGGGCTCGGGCATGAATAAGAAGATAAAATTTACTTGACTTGTATTTACTGCATATCTCTGAAGTAGATAGCCTGAATGGGTGGGATATGAGATTTACTGTTGACTATAATAGGAGCCCTGTTCGGAATATTTTCAAGTTGTTTCTTTTTTGTTTTTTCTTTGTGAACAGAAAACAATTTCTCGGTAGTTTTCAAAAATAGTTTAGCAAACAAGTTTTTTTTATTAGTTTTTATTTTTTTGTTTTTTCTTTTGTGAACAGAAAACAATTTCCGAATCAAAGCCAAATGCTTTTGTCCGCCTGAACTTTAAATTATCAGGGTAACAAATATACATTGGATTGGACAAACCCAAGAAAATGCTTGTTCAGTTAGTTGACTACCATGAGAGTCCTGCTGCCATTGTGGAAGTGAAAGAGGAGAGAGCCGCTAACGCTATGTCTGTTATGCTCCGGGCTATTCCTGTATAATACGAGATACAAGAGTTGATGATTTTACACGTTCCATCAAGACTGTATCTTTTGATGTATTGATCCGTTCCTAACAATAGGCTACTGTGAAATGAAAGATCAAACTTCTACCTGCTTTTCCAAGAAATAATTCGTTAGTAAATCGGCCAGCTGTGTCCTATCTGATTTTCCTAGAAATTATTCGTTAGAAAGACCGCCGGCTGTGCCCCACCACATGGTTTGTCTTGTATTCTGTCTGTAATGACTATAATTGATTGGTTGTTGTCTAAGTCCCCCATGCTATCTGTCCCCAAAGTTCTCTTCTTGCTTTGCTTTCGTGTCTTCTGATTCTCAGTAGAGTGATGGACTCAGCTACTGAGAAACACAGCAAGGAAACAAACTGCAAGCTGGAAGATGATCAACCAACAAATGGGTTGGAGAGTCTACCCAGCGATATCGCCCTCGACATACTTTCAAGGCTACCTGCATGGTCTCTCCTGTCGTCCAGGTTCGTATGTCGAGCCTGGTCCATCCTATCACACGACCCTCGTCTTGTTAAATTGTACCTCTCCCGAACAACAAAGATCAACCCGTGTCTCATCTTTCACTGCGACAATCCTATCAAAAACCAACTTTGTTTTCTAGACTTATCCGATCACAGCAAAACAGAGAAGGTGAGAAAAATTCACACTCCCTTCTGCTCTGCAATGCCCGAGTTTGAGGTGGTAGGGTCATGTAATGGCTTGTTATGCTTATCTGATTCTGATGCAGTGTATGTATTCAACCCTTTTACAAGTGCTTACGAAGAGCTGCCCAGAACTGTGCAGTTTCCAGACCAAAAGGTGGTGTTCGGATTCGGTTCCATCCTACAACCAATGAATATAAGGTGATCAAGATAGTCTACCATTCTAGGCCATACCCTGGAGTCGTGTTTAGGTGTGGACCAGGTCCCAGTTATTCAGAATCAGAGGTTCAAATATGCAGTCTGGGCAGCACCAACTGGAGAAATATAGGGAAAATGCCTTATCAGCTCGAGGAAAGGTCATCGAGAGCTTTGGTGAATGGAAGACTTCACTGGCTTTCTGGGCAGCATTTCTATAGCGGAGGTATGCGACATGTCATTGTTTCTTTCGACCTAGCGAATGAGCGATTTTCTGAAGTCCGGAGACCCGATTTTGGTGGTGGTGGTGGATATAGGGGTGACTACCATTTGGCGGCACTGGGAGGATGTCTTTCTGCAGCTGCTTTTGGTGGCAAGAATGAGAAAATGGATATCTGGGTTATGAAGGAGTACGGCGTGAAGGAGTCTTGGATCAAGGAATATAGCATAAGAGCTTACTCGGGGATTGGGTGGAATGCAGATGTGTGTCGTTCGCCTGGGTTTTGGGTGAATGCTCCACTTGGGAGGCTGGTTCGAGTTCTCTGCCTCTTGAGCAATGGTGAGGTTTTGATGGAGTATAAAGGCAGAGCTCTGTTTAGTTACGACCCGGTGAAGGGCGAATTCAAGGATCTGACAGTTGAGGGGATGGAGAATTGTTCTGCTGCTGTTGTTCATGTGGGCAGCCTCAATTGGATCAATATTTCTATTGATTTGCAGCATTAAAAGGTTTCTCTACCACCAAGATTTAATTTTTTTTTGTTGATCTCTATGGAAGAGATTAGTTGAAATCCACGGGAAGTTATTGCTAATTATGATTTCATGTTCGCGCTTTTGCTTGTAGATGATTGAATGGATTATTGAGAGAGAGAGAGAGAGAGAGAGAGAGAGAGAGAGAGAGAGAGAGAGAGACAGAGAGAGAGAGAGAGAGAGAGAGAGTGTGTGTGTGTGTGTGTTGAATAAAATCTCTCAAGGTTGTTTGCCTTTGATATCTGCCAAGGTAGGGATGGCTTCTGCATATATATCATGGCTGGTCATTGAATGGATCAAATGGAGTTCAACTGTGGATGTTCCAAGCTGAGTAAAGTGTGCTTAATAAGAATTATAGACTCCAATTCTCATTTCATGTCATGACTATTTCTGCAAAATTACGGACTTGGAGGGCCATTTACTCTTGTGCAACTGTGAATATCACAAACAAATTAATTCTAATAGGCTTTCTTTTTTTGGGAATCAAACCACAGAAGTAAGGGAAGCCCCTTGACCTCATGCACTATGTTTTAAACCCCAATTCTACTCTTATTAGTGTTTTGTGTTGATGGGTCATCATCACTAGGGCCATCGGCCCATAGCATGAAGATATACACATGTATATATATGGAATCATATAATCTTCAATCCATGCCTGATCTTTCATTGTGGCTAAGGAGTACAAGGTGATTAAGATAATTCACTGCTAGAACCGGGTATAATAAACCATCTTACCACAAACTGAGAATCCCTAACCTATAATTATGCACGATCAGAGATTGAAACCAAAGAGTCTTGGATCAAAGAATTCAATATTGCAGAGGTTACTCCCCCCAGAAGTTGAAACCAGAATTGCAGTGGTCATATGCGATTTGGAGAAAGATTTTGAAGAATGGCTATGTTTTGCAAGAGTATAAAGGTGGAGTTTTGGTCTCTTACAATCGAGAGAACCAAACATTTAAGACGCAAATGTTTCGGGGTATGCCTGAATTGTTTCAAACAATATGCTCATGTGGGCTGCCTTAACTTAGTTGATACCACATTCATACTTCTTTTGCATTGCTTTGAACGAGTTGTGTACGATCCGCTCCCATCATACATAAACCTTGAAATTATTGTTCCATGGCTCCATGTTTGTGAAAATTTAGTATGCAGCGGAAGCTAAAATAAAATTTACAGCAACATTCTAGTAAAGTTTTGATTAGCACGCAGCGGAGCATGGACTTGATGATCTTATGAGTTCAATCAGACCAGGGTCGTTTGACCTATTAGTCCGTTCCTAACAATACTGGTGTCTGAAACGAAAATCAATCTTCTACCTGATCTTCCAAAAGATAATTCATTAGTAAATCCCCCAACCGTGTCCCACCTGATTTTCCAAGAAAACATTCATTCGAAAAATGCGCTGGCTTTGCCCTATCACATATATAATTTGTCTTGTATTCTGTCTGTAATGACTATAATTGATACTTCTTGTTGTCCCTAAGTCCCCCATGCTATCTGCCCCAAAGTTCTATTCTAGCTTTGCTTTGTTTTGATGTCTTGTGATTCTCAATAGAGTGATGGACTCAGCTAGTGATGAGAAATAAAGCAAAAAAACAAAAAAAAAAAAAACAAACTGCAAGCTAGAAGATGATCAACCAAGAAATGAGATGGAGAATCTACCCCGCGATGAAAGATTAGGCAACTAATAAGGTTATTAAGATAGTCTATCATTCCAGGCCGTGCCCTGGAGTCGTGTTTACTTGTGGACTGTGGACCCTTTATTCGGAATCAGAGGTTCAAATATTCAGTCTGGGCAGCCCCAGATGGAAAAGTATAGGGAAAATGCATTACCAGCTTGAGGAAAGGTCATCAAGAGCTTTGGCGAGTGGAAGACTTCACTGGCTTTCTCAACCGGATCCGCATACTCGTAATGGAGTTTTGGGCCGTATAATTGTTTCTTTCGACCTAGCGAATGAGCGGTTCTAATACCGGATTTTGGTTGACGAGATAGAGTTTGCTATCATTTGGTGGTACTAGGAGGATTTCTTTCTGCAGCTGTTTTTGGTTTTAAGAATGAGAAAATTCATATCTGGGTTATGGAGTACAACGTGAAGGAGTCTTGGATCAATGAATTCAGCATAAGAGCTTACTCGGGAACCGGGTGTGAAATAACCTAGTTTTTCTGATTTGTTAAGCTAGAGGGGAATATCTAGTGATTAGCTTAATAACTCTAAAAAAATCTCTCTTCTTAATTATACATGCATTTCAATCATAAGTAATAAATCATAAAGCATAATAAATAAGGAGGTACAAGATTTTTGCTGTGAAAAATTAATGCGAAAAAAAATTACGTGGACCAACTTGTTTAGTATGGGCGAGCCAAACACTATTAATGAACAGTTTATACAAGTTACATTGACAATTAGGGACGAACTTGAAATTATGTTGAGAGGGGGCCATGGAAGACCAAGATAAAAAATTTTAAATTTTGTTGAGAGATTAAGATAAAATTTCTTGAATTTGAGAAGTTAAGGTAAATTTTTTTATAATTTTATTAGGGGCTAAGGTAAAAATTCTTAAATTTTGAAAGGCTAAAAGAAATTTTTTTGAATTTTATCTAGGGCTAAGGTAAAATTTTTTGAATTTTGAAAGGTAAAATGAAAAATTTTGAAATTTTAGGGGGGCCAATGCACACTTTCTTATAATAAAATATACAAAGTTTCATAGGATCTAAATCTATTTTTGTGAAAGTAGGGGGGGCTATCGTCCAAGCTTAGTTCCATCGTAGCTTAAAACTAAACACCGAACTCCACGAATGTTGTTCAAATCGCTACGAACTTCAGTTTAAATTAACTTGCTCGACTCCTTGATTATCTGTTCCCCAGTTGTTTGACTCTGGCACCGAATTACCATGATACTTTCAGCTGCCTTCGGAATCTACCAAGACTTCTCTTTTGCTCTTCAATAATGAAAGGTTTTTATTTTCTTTATAGAATAGTTGGAGAGTCGATACCCAACAATATCCTCTCTCTAGTCTTTCATTGCTCATCAAAACCTCTCTCTTTGATAGGCATCTTTCTATTTATGGACTCTTTATTCTTCACTTAGTATATCTAGTTACATACATAAGTCATATTGGAAATATCTGGTCAAGAGTTCTATCAATCACAATCTTTCCATATAGCTCATTTAAAAAGATCCACGACTTTTTTCAAGTGGCAAGTGCAATGTTTAAGTTGGCTTGAGTTAACTTGTTGCATACGCTTGGCTCTTATCTTTAATTTTGCCATACATCTTACCAACTTTTGAGATTTCTCTATAATCTATTTGTGACCATGGTAAGTACCATTGATCTTGCTATTATTTATCAAATCACTGTAATTCACTTGTGAGCATCACAAGTGTCATTGATCTTACCATTATTTATCAATTCATAATAATCTATTTGTGAGCATGGCAAGTGCATTGATCTTGCCATTATTTATCAATTCACAATAATCTATTTGTGAGCATGGCAAGTGCCATTGATTTTGTTATTATTTATCAACTCACTTGAATCTACTTGTGCCCAACATGACAAGTGCCTATTCTATAGTTGGCTAGTACCATCTGTGGTGTTTTACTATGTATCAATTTTTGAGCTCTAAAAAACTTATATAATAAGTTCGTCTTCTTCATCAGATCTAATGTGACTTAACAATATGTTTGAAATACAAATCACCATAAACAAAAACCTTATATGGTGGAATGCAGATGTGTGTTGGTCACCTGGAGTTTTGGAGAACCGTGAATGCTCCCGTTGGAGACTAATTCGAGTTCTCTGCCAATTGGACAATGGTAAGATTTTGATGGAGTATAATGGCGGAGCTCTGTTTGCTTATGACCCGGTGAAGGGTGAATTCAAGGATCTGACAGCTAAGGGGATGCAGAATTGTTCCCCTGCTCTGTTTTCTAACATTTGTATGATTAAAAGCGTTCTCTACCACCAAGATTTAATTATTTTAGCTGATCTCCATGGAAGAGATTAGTGGAAATCTAGAGCAGGTCATTGCTAATTGCGGAGCCATGTTTGCGCTCTTCCTGTAGATGACTCAATGGTTTACTTTTGGGGGGGAGAGAGAGAGAGAGAGAGAGTTGAATAAAATCCCTCAAGTTATTACTAATTGTTTTACTTCATTGTATGTTTATGATCCCATTAGAGGGTTTAATGAACCCTTGTATGAATGCATGAGAGGCAGCACTCTTCTCAGGTGGAAATGGTTCAAGAGAGACTCAGTTTTACTCTTACTTAGTGTTTGTGTTGATGGGTCATCATCACTAAGACCATCAATCCATTGGATGAATATATATACAAAATCATATAGTCTTTATTTCCTACATGACACTGATCGTATGTGCTGTACTGGACGGTCCAGATTTATCGTGCCCCTGAAGCTTTTCCCTCAAATGATATAGAAGCCTTTTACATGGTGAATTTAGAAACCATGATTTCAAAAAGATAGGAAACCATAGAGAGAAGGGTATGAAAGCCTTATGTTATGCAGTATTTCTCTAGTAGTCTGTGGCTGATATGGGTGGGACATGAGTGTGATGCACAAGTGTCTAAGATGCTGAACTTTATCATAGTCATTTTCGTATGGAAAACAGTTTTCAAAAATTTTAAAAATGTTTTAAAACTATTTCCTCAAAATGGGGTGTTTTCAAGGAACATTTTCCACAAACAACTTTGTCAAATAAGTTTCCAGGTTAGTTTTCATTTTTCTTTTTGTTTTAGAGAGACAATTTTCCAAACACAACCAAATGCAAATTTTCTGCATTCTAGTGTAAAGCAGTCATTCAAAGAACCTCTAACTATGCCCAAGCCATTTGTCAGCTTTCCAGCCTGAATACATTGTTGGATACATTGTTGGAGAGTGGTGGTGATGCTGACAGCATACCCTTGAACTACATGGAGCACTTGTACCTATCCAAGGACAAATTAAGCATCCAACAGAAGTATTTCAGAATCGCATAAAACTTGATAGGCTGATGAAAAACGTGATTCTAGAAATAACACATTGCCACCCCATCACGATGATGAACGCTAAAATTTTGATAAATTCCATCGTTTAGGGCCTCAAATAAGGAATTTTATTGTTTTTTAAAAGATTTGATCATCCAATATGTGGCCAATTTGAATCCGTTTTCGTCTAGTTTTTTATGGGATGTTTTTTCAAAAGTCTAGTTGTCAAATTTGGACTTAAGTCGAATTTGCTATTTTTGATAATTTTTCGTGTTTTCTTTAATTATGTTATTTTCGAATTACATTAGGGTTAGGATTTGTTTTCCCTATAAATGTTGTGTAAGGGCTATGCTCTAACTAGCTTTTGAGTATTGAATAAATTGTTATTTATGAAAATTGATTTCTCTCTTATGTTCTTGTGTTTTGTTTGAATTAATAATTCACTTATTCACGCTTATACCTCGTTAGGTAGGTATATTATTTTATATGGTCATAATTTTCTTCAAATGGTTCTATTCAAGATGATAGATTTCCCCCCGATGAAACCTTTTGTAAATATCGGTTTTCCGGGTTTTTTTACCAAACTAATTCATTTTTTAAAATTTATTCCCAAAATATCAATTTAGCAAAGGTTATTCCCTAAATACTTTAAAACGCAATTTATTATTGCGTTTTTTTAAAAAACACAACTCTAAATTGCGTTTTTATGAAAAACTCAAAGAATTGCGTTTTTCAAAAAAACGCAATTACAAACTGAGTTTTTATGAAAAAACGCAATTACAAAATAAAAAAAATAATTATTTATTTGTAAATACGAAATTACTAAATATAATTTATATATATGTTTATAAACTTGCAAACTAATTTTAAATTATTTTTTACTATTTAAAAATTATTAAAATCATTGTTAAAATAATTTTTTTCATTCATTTATGTCAAATTTATGATAATAATATATTAATTTAAATTAAAATATTTTTAAATTTTACTAATTATAAATTATTTACTAATTTTTATGAATTTAACATAAATTTATTTCCACTAAGAACATGTTAATAATTATGATAAATACAAATTTTTAATTTCATTTTTACAAATTGAGTTTTTAATAAAAAAATAAATTATCTAATTCTTATTTATTTCTAAATGTGAAATTACTAAATACAATTTATATATATGTTTATAAACTTGCAAAACTAATTTTAAATAATTTTTTACTTTTAACGAATTGTTAAAATCATTGTTTACAATACAAATAAAAATATCTTTTACAATACACAAGTCTAAAAATGGCTCCCAGTATAACATCTTCGACTGTGCCTGTTTCTCTGTCCTCTACGAAGGCCCGCGTCGTGCTGCTCGTCCTGAGCAACCTGTGCTCCCCCATCATTATTTGTGTCATGAGTACCTGCAACATCAACACGAGGACTATACACCTGTGGTGGATAGACTCCGGGTACCTGCGTCACCTGTGACGGCCCAACATCATAAGTCGAAGCAGCATATCCACTGTGAAAATCATAGCCCCCATAACTAGAACTAGTAGCTACAAATGGATCGTAACTATGACTCATGTCAGCCTGGAAAAAAATTGGAGACATATTGCGGGCCGGCCGACGATCATGTGTGCTAAAGTATGCCTCTGTAGGAAAGGAAGGCCCCTGTGCTGATGTGCCAGAACTCTAGCCAGGATGGTAATAAGGCGCAGGAGTGACGTACCCTGAACTATACCCACCATGCATGGAAGAAGGTATCGCAGAGGTGGATCGGCGTCCAGAGGTGACAGGAGGCTGCATGCTATATGGCACAGTGGATGAAGGGGCAAAAGAAGGCCTGGCCTCCTGGGAAGGCCGTCGGTGGTGTGGGACACGCTGCGACTCGCCTAGGATGGATAAAACAACCATGGCACGATCCTGTATCTCATATATGTTCTCCAATGCCGTGGTACTAGGAAAGCCGAAAATAGCGTGATCTCCTAAGTTGTACACGTCCGTCCATGCCTGCGCCTGAAAATACAATTAAGCCATTTAATACGATTTTCATATAAAATATTATTAATTTACATTTAAATGAACATACCATCGTATATAATGTGCCTCCAACCTCTGAGTACCCTCTTTGAGTGCGGAGGGTGGGATTCCCAATATGTAAGCGAGTGATACTTCTATACCATACCATGTAAGGATCACTGTATGCCATAGGTGTACAAGAAATCTCACTGTCAACAACACGGTCCCTCCTATGTCCCCATTCTGTGATATACTGGTGGTGATAAAGACTCCAATCTATTGCGCTCTTCTCTCTTCGATCCAGCTTATGCAAATTCCTCTCTGTGTTCACGGGCTGGGTATGTACTGTCTCATCCCAAACTGTCGCATAACTCGATCCGATAGATGGAACTCAACAACGTCAAAGCACACGAGAGGCACTGATGCTCTCTAAATGTCACTCCCAAGACGATAGTAGTCTGGCAAAGAATCCATATGGGCCTCATATGGGGTCCAAACAAACTGAACAATACAAATTTAGATGGATGTAAATTATAAGGTCCAATCAATTGTAACGTACAATTTAACGTATTTAGATGGATGTAAATAGGTAATTTTAATTTAGAACTCACATCCTGCGGTCGAAGTCGGTCCATCTGGTCTCGGTAAACAGTGAGGACATGGGTAGAGATGTCAGTCAGGAGGAAATCATCATGCCATCTACCCCCTAATGGTCCACGGGGAAACTGTAGTGCACTAATAAGCAATGGCTGTTGCGAATCTGTATCAGCTATCGCCGTTCGCTTAGGCGACATTGGAGGGAATCTCTCCCATGCCCAAATCTGATTCATCAAAGATAGAATATGATAATAATGTCATATGATAGTCGAAATGTAAGAAAAACATACATACGAAAATATTGTGGTTACCTGCAGTAACGCTAAGGGGCCTGCAATCTCGGAACTGGTACTATATACAGCGCGACACAACCCCCTGTATAAGGATGCAAGAACTGCACTACCCCAGCTGTATCCGCCACAAACATCGAAGTCTGCTAGTAATGGTAAGTACATAGGCTTTACCAGGGTACCAGAGTGATCTGGCATCATGACCCCGACAATAAGTCTGAGCATAAATGCTCTAGCATGACGTTGTACTGTAACCTCATCAGCATCATCTGCAAGTGCCCCAAACCTCTGAGATAACCACTTGATCTTCAAAAAGTTATCTTTAAAATGCTGGGGGCCGGGGGCAACACCTAAATGCTGCACAAAAATAGGGGCCCAACCCTCTGGTGAGGCTGCACTGGGGGAACCTGTAACAGCCATCAACTGGAAGCCTGTATATGATGGATACATCCTGTAAGGTAATGGTGGTCTACTAGGGACAACGCAGTGTCTCACCAAATGTATGAACCACGACCAGTTACGGGTGTCTTCAACCTCGACAATAGAAAAAGCAAGAGGAAAAGTTGTACTCCTCGCAGTAACCCCAACAGCAATAAGCATAACACCCTTATATTTCCCGTAAAGGTGGGTGCCATCAACTGATATGACCGGCAGACTGTGTTTGAAACCCTCAATACATGGGCCGAAGGCCCAAAATACGCGATCAAACTCGACTAGATGACCTACGTCTTGAGAGAATTAATGAATTATTGTGAATTATTGTGAACAAACTAATGAATTATTGTGACTAAGTATACAGAAAAGTTAAACTCACCGCGACTTGTGCCATGATAACGTGTGATATGAAGTTCGCGTCTAGATTACGATGACCCATGTTTGGCATCCCATACAAGCAAGTATGAGGGCCAGGGTATTGCGTAACCTTCCACATCGCATGCTTTTTTTCGGAAGCACGAAGCATCCAAGGGCAGTTGTGTGCACACTTAACTTTCCATAGTTTCTTAGTTGAGTCGACAACCAAGTACTCCTTGTTGTTGTGCAAGTGATATGTCTTGCATGCATTTTTCAAAGCAACCTTATCATTGAACAACATCCCTAGTTGAAAATTAGGGTTGTCCCTATCCCATACGGACCCACGGCGACATCTACATCTTCATCTGATTGTTCCGACTGTATACCCGGAGACCTTACATTCAAATCAAAATCCTTAGGCATGGATCGGCAGCTTGATTCAACCATATGCTGCACTGCATTCATACCGTCATTATATCCCATTGTACGCTGAATTGTTGACATACTACTTGACCCAATGCCATCATCTGCGAATGAACCATGGCGACCACTTTGCTGTGTGTTGCGCATTTGAAACGAACTACCCTGTTCATCCATTTGATGTGAAAATGGCACAATGTGACCTACAGTGTCTTGCCCTAATGTCAGTATCGTTGAGAAATTCCATGTTGTCATATTTTGTATTTTTACAATAATTTTGTATTTTTACAATAATTACATGTTTTTACAAATATATTCATTTTCTTATATACATTTCGTATTTTACAATACCTTTTTAAATAAATTTTCTATTTTTCAATAAATTTAATTTTTCAATAATTTCATAAATATATTTCTTATTTTTTCAATAATTTCATAAATCAATTTTCTATTTGTTTCTATAAATTTTATAAATCAATGTCTTATTTTTTCAATAAATTTTTTATTTTTACTATAAAATTTTGTATTTTTAGATAATTACGTGTTTTTACAATAAATTGGTAAATAATATTTATTTACTTGTAAATAAATTTCGTATTTTACAATAAATTTGTAAATAATTTTTGTAGTTTTTCAATAATTTCATAAATATATTTTTATATTTTTTTCATTATTTCGTAAATCATTTTTTCTATAAATAAAAATAAATCAATGTCTTATTTTTTCAATACATTTTTTTTACTATAAATTTTGTATTTTTTTAAGATAATTATGTGCTTTTACAATAAATTGGTAAATAATATTTATTTACTTGTAAATAAATTTCGTATTTTACAATAACTTTGTAAATAATTTTCGTATTTTTAAAATAATTTCATAAGTATATTTTATATTTTTTTTTTCAATATTTCATAAATCATTTTTTTATTTTTTTTTATAAATTTCATAAATCAATGTCTTATTTTTCAATACATTTTTTTCTATAAATTTTTTATTTTTTAGATAATTATGTGGTTTTACAATAAATTGGTAAATAATATTTATTTACTTGTAAATAAATTTTTTTTTTTTTTAATAACTTTGTAAATAATTTTTCGTATTTTTTTAATAATTTCGTAAATATATTTTTATATTTTTTTTGTAAGTTGTAAATTATTTTTCTATTTTTGCTATTAATTTCATAAATTAATGTCTTATTTATTTTTTCAATTAATTTTTAGAGAGTGAGTGAGAGGGAAGTTAACCAAAACTAGGCCATTCCATGTCAATAAGTTGTCAGAGATAAATTTCATTCTTGTTCAAACCTATCCCCAGAATACATGATTAAAATGATGAAAAAATCAACATTTCCAACTTTAAAACTTGAGGTCATTTTTTTTTCAAGCAATCATTTAACCAATAAATTCACAGTAAAAAAATTCAGTCGAGACGTCGTTCTTATGTTTCGTGACTGCTATAAATTTTGCATTATCTCTTCCAAATATATATTCTTACTTGTAAATAAAATTTGCATTTTTATAATAATTTCGTAAAAATAAATAAAAAAAATATTTCTATTACAAACTTAAACAAGACAAACAAGATAAGTAAATTTTATAAAAACTTACCAAAAAATAAGGTGACTGTCGAAGTACGCGTATTTGTCGGAGTGACGGGGCTAATAAAGATCACTACATTAGAATTAATTATAATAGTAGTGATTTTCAAATTAATATATAAAGTTATTATATATTAAAAAAATACAATCACTTACCTGCTTTGAATTTTGTGCTAAGAATGATGTGTTGAAAAAATAAAAAAAAGAAAAGAGTGAGAGAGAAAGAGAAGACTACTGAAAAAGAAAAATTTTAGAGAGTGAGTGAAGGAGAAAGAGTGAGAAGGCAGTGTGAAAGTAGTGAAGGAGAGAAGGAGAAAGGGAGGGACGTGAGGGAGAGAGGGGGGGCGTTGGCAAAGTGAGGGAGAGAAGGAGAAAGGGGGGGCTAGCAGATAAAAGAAGGGGGGGAGAGGGGATAGCAGAAGCTTGATGAGAGGGAGAGAAAGGGGGGGCCTGGTAGAGAAAAATAGGGGGGGGGGGGTGGGGGGGGGCCTGGTAGAGCGGCAAAGTGTGGACGTGAGAGTGAGATATAGATGATACAAAAAAAAAACAACGCAATTTGAGATTGCGTATTATAGAAAAACGCAATCATAGATTGCGTTTTTCTGTAAAACGTAGTTCAAGATTGTGTGTTAAAGAAAAACGCAGTTTAAGATTGTGTTTTTCTGTAAAACGCAATTTTGAACTGTGTTTTTTTTTTTAAAACGTAATTTTGAATTGCGTTTTAAAGTATTTAGGGAATAACCTTTGCTAAATTAATATTTTGGAAATAAATTTACAAATATGAAGTAGTTTGGTAAAAAAACCGGTTTTCCGTGATCCTTATTCCCAATGTAGCTGTCTGTAATAAAACAGATATATATATATATATATATATCCCAGAAATTTGTGTAAGAAATGGCCCCCGGATTGTTGGTATTGCAGTTTCCAGTTTCTGTGAACTGAAAGCCAAAACTTCTAGCTGATTTTGCAAGGAATTTATTCATTAGTGAATCTGCTGGGGGTGCTCCTGGCTCCAGATCATTTGTCTTGTCTTCTTCCTCTGCAACAATAACTGTTTCAATTGTTGTCGAACTCCTCCATGCTCTCTGCCCCAAATTTATCTTCTTGCTCTGCTTGTGTGTGTGATTCTCAATAGAGTGATGGACTCAGCTAGTGATGAGAAACAAATCAAAAAAACAAACTGCAAACCAGAAGACGATCAACCAAGAAATGGGATGGATATTGCCCTCGACATACTTTCAAGGCTACCTGCGTGGTCGCTCCTGCTGTCCAGGTTCGTATGTGGAGCCTGGTCCAACCTATCACACGAGCCTCGTCTTGTTGAATTGTGTCTCTCCCGAACAGCAAAGATCAATCCGTGCCTCATCTTTTACTGTGACAATCCTATCCAAAACCAGCTTTGTTTTCTAGATTTATCTGAACGTGAGAAAAATTCACCCTCCCTTATCAGCTGCAATGCCCGAGTTGAGGTGGTAGGCTTGTTTGATTTGCCGTAAAATATTTTTTTTTGGAAAAATTTTTTATGCAAAACTTTTTACATAAAAAATTAATTTTTTTTACTATTTTTTGGTGTTTGGCTGAAATGTTTAAAATTAATCAACTTTTAGACGTTCTCAAATAAAATGAAGTTGGTGATTGGTACAATGAAATATACTCAATTCTAAATTCTCGAAAGCTGGGTTTCTTCGATTTTAAAATTTGGATTACAAATCACAAACTTGCATCAATCATAGAACGATGTCCGAGATTCTAACAAGAGAATCAATTCATTCACAACAATTGAGAATTTAAAAAAAAAGGCGAGGGGAAGGTGACGAAGCAGTTGCCGTCAGTCACTACTGATCGGAGGGTCAATTTTGGTTTAGTTTTTCTATCGGAGTTGTCCAGAAGGATTGAAGATCGAATTTGATCGAGACTGGCATTCAAGAGGAAACAACAAAACCTCGAATTTTGGGTTGCAAAATTGGTCTCAACTTCATCATGAACGTGCCGATGCTGATACTCTGCAACTTGAAGTTTCGACAAAGATGGCACCTTCGACCTTCCTCTTTCTCTCTCTCCCTCGTGTAACCTTAAAGTCGAGACAGTGTTTCGGAAAATGACTTATGGAAGTTGAATCCGTAAGTTGTTTTCAATTAATTTGGTGTAAAAGATTTGTTTTTGTAAAATATTGTTTTGATTTGTGCCTATTCAAACACAGAAAAATATCGAAAATCATTTTGGTAAAAATATTTTAGGTTAAATCAAATGGAGCCGTAATGGCTTACTATGCTTATCTGATTCTATTGCAGTGTTCGTGATGGGTTTATGGGCCACGTCATTGTTTCCTTCAACCTAGCGAATGAACAATTTTTTGAGGTTCTGAGTGTTGAGTACGCAGCAGAATCACTTGAAAAATATCCAAAGAAAATTTTATTGATACAACACAGTTGTACACAACAAGAGTGTATCCAAATGCACATCACAAAATCTCACTCACACCAAAGACCCAAAACACTCACACTTCAAACTTTCTCACCAAGCTCACCACACGGCTCACTCGCACTTCACAACACTTGGACTCTCACACAATTTGCTTACTTGATCACATAATGGAGACCAAATCTCCTTACATAGGCTAGGTAGGTCGGTGGAGGACTTTTCTAGAAAGGGAGAGAAATGGCTAAAGAGAATAAACTAGAAGAAATTATTTCTAGAAAGATAAGGTTCTAGAGAAAATGGACTCTAGAAAGAAGGAATGAGAAGATTCTAAAAAAGGAGAGAAAGTTAGTGTTGACTTCAACACAGCTCTCAGCTCACTCACACTTCACAACACTTGAATCTCGCACAATTTGCTTACTTGATCACATAATGGAGACCAAATCTCCTTATATAGGCTAGGTAGGTTGGTGGAGGATTTTCTAGAAAGGGAGAGAAATGGCTAGAGAGAATAAACTAGAAGAAACCATTTCTAGAGAGAGAAGGTTCTAGAGAGAATGAACTCTAGAAAGAAGGAATGAGAAGATTCTAGAAAAGGAGAGGGAGTCAGTGTTGACTTCAACACTCCCCCTCAATGTTGACTCCTCTCTGTCAATCTAAGTTGTTCCTGGAACTTTGCAAACTTGGAAGGATTTAAGCTTTCGTGAATATATCTGCAACTTGATTTTCTATTTTGATAGGCCTCATCTCTATCTCTCCTTGTAGCACCTTCTCTCTGATGAAGTGATAATGCACCTCCACATGCTTTGTTCTAACATGGAACACTGGATTTTCAACTAATTGGATAGCTAACTAATTATCACAATGTAATGGCATTGGGTAATCCACTAGCTGGTGAAGATCTTTTGTTAACTGTATTAACCATATGCTTTCTTGAGCTCCCATTACTGCTGCTCTATACTCTACCTCTAGGGTTGAGAGCGAAATTGTTGGTTGCTTCTTGCTACACCACGAGATTACTCTTGAGTCGAGACTAAACACATAGCCAGTAGTTGAGCGGTGTGTATCATGATCTCTAGCATTGTGTGCATTATAATATCCAACCAACTTAGCTTCTCCACTTTTCTTACACAGAAGCCCAAATTTGATAGTTCCTTTCATGTATCTCAATATGCATTGAACTACTTCAAGATGAGGCTTCTTTGGCTTCTGCATGAATCGACTAGTAACTCCAATTGCAAATGAGATATTTGGTCAAGTTATGGTGAGGTAGATAAAACTACCTACTAATTGCCTATACATAGTCGTATCTTCTAAGTCTTTCCCTTCCTTGGCACAAAGCTTTGCGTTGGGTTCCATTGGAGTGGATATCGGTTTGCACTCGTGCATTCCATACTTTTGTAAGAGATCATGTGCATACTTTTGCTGGCACAGGAACAACCCTTCTTTTGTTCTTTCTACCTCGAACCCAAGAAAGAGCTTTAATTCTCCGAGTTCCTTCATCTGGAACCTTACTGACAAATTCTCTTTTATTTGGAAAATTTCTTCATCATTGTCTCCGGTGATGATTAAATCATCCACGTATACTAGCAATATTGCCAATTTATTGTTCCGAGTTTTCATGAAAAAAATTGAATCAGTTGGTGCCATGACATATTCATTCTGAACCAAGAATTCAGCTATCTTCCCATACCAAGCCCTGGGAGCCTGCTTAAACCCATATGGAGCTTTCCCTAGCTTGCAGACGTACTCCAGTTTAACATTGTTCTCAAATCCTTATGGCTGCTCCATGTATATTTCTCGATCTAATTCTCCATGAAGAAAGACATTCTTCACATCCATCTGCCACAATTTCCATGATTGGCTAGCTGCTAGTGCTAGTAAAACACGAACTATTGTAATCTTGGCTACAGGGCTAAATGTTTCGTCATAATCTAGCCCATACTATTGAGAGAATCCTCGAGCTACTAGTCGTGCCTTGTACCTCTCAACTGATCCATCTGGACGAGTCTTGACCTTGTAAACCCATCGACAAGAAATGGGCTTAACATCCTTTGGTTTTGGTACCAGATCCCAAGTCTGGTTCTACTCCAGTGCTAATATTTCTTCTTCAATTGCCTTTCTCCACTTAATACTTTTTAATGCTTCTTTATATATGGCAGGCTCCTTGATGCTATTATCTTCTATGACAGCAGTATTAGCGTACCTAGGATTTGGCTTTCGTTGTCTGCTTGAAATTCTTAGCTGGGATTGTGGCTATGGCCTGATCTTTTCTGCTTCTTCTTCGTCACCAATATGTACCTTCTCTTGTGTTCTATTGACACCAGTCTGCCATGGGCTTTCAACTCTATTTGGTTGTATAGGCGAACTTAGAACTAGCTCACTTTCATTAACTGATGGTATCCGTTCTACCATAGTTCTATGACTCGGTTGGAATTGATCTATTGACTCCCCTTGCAACTTATGTTCAATCTCCTTGGATTCTAGAAGTATGATTGCTTGTGATGACCACCAAGATGATGCTTCATCAAACACTACATTTTGTGATGTATAACAACGATTGGTCGTTAGGTCATAACACTTCCAACCCTTCCTTTTATTATAATAGCCTACGAAGATGCATCGAATTGCCTTCTTATCGAACTTGCTTCGTAGATGATCCGGCACGAACACGTAGCACACACTTCCAAATACTCTAAAATGACTCACTGTAGGCTTGCTATTCCATAGCTTTTGAAAGGGCGAAACAAACCCTAACCGTGCTTAGGATAGCCTATTAATTACGTGAGCTGCAGTCTTCATGCACTCTGCCCAGAAATGGCTCAGGACATTCTTGGCATGTAACATACTTCGACATATCTCTATAAGGTGATGATTATTTCTTTTGGCCACTCCATTCTGTTGTGGTGTGCCAGGACATGTTAATTGCAGGCGTACCTTACAATCTCGCAAGTAGTCAGAGAACTCATCTGAGGTGTATTCTCCCACATTGTCTGTACGCAGCCATTGTATCTTCTTTCTGATTTCACTTTCAACTTTTTCTTTAAACTCTTTGAAGTTTGCAAGAGTCTCAAATTTTTCTTTCATAAAATATACCCACACATACCGTGAGAAGTCATCAATAAAAGTCACCATATAGTGAAATCCTCTAATTAAAGCTTGTTTAACTCGACCAAACACGTCAGAGTGTACAAGCTGCAATGGCTCTTTGGCTTTGAACTTTGACTCCTCATATGGCAGGTGATGTGCTTTGCTATATTGGCAACCTCCATTCACTGTATCTTCTCGTACTTCAAGTTGGGGGAGACCTTTAAGCATAGACTTCCCATCATTACCCTAAGCTTGTGATAACTGACATGTCCCAGTCGTGCGTGTCACAAATTCGTAGTATTATTCTTTCGAGTCTTATATACGTATACAGATTCTGTTGATATCACATAGATAGACTATAGCCTTCGCCATTCCATCACTGACAGACTTGTAGGCTTCAGGCTTGTGTAAACTTTAACATCATCTGGCCCAAACACCATGTAGTTTCTTGATGCTGTTAGTTGTGATACTAATAGCAGATTCTTCTTCATCCCAGGCACATGGAGGACATTTTGCAAGTGTACCTCGTTTGGGCTAAAGCGGGGCATGATCATTACATTGCCAACATGACTGATTGGCAACCTTGAGTTATTAGCTGTCACAACAACTCTTCTTTCCTTATACTCAAACATGCTGAATAAGTTCTCTTGATCCCCAATCATGTGATTGGGGCACCCTGAGTCGACTATCCAGTCTCTCTCATTATCAATTGCTCCAAACTGGGGCACTGCAAGAGCTATTTCCTCATATTCTACTAAAGTAGCGCTTGCTACTATCTCACTAGAAGTTGAGGTACATCCCTCCTCGATTAGCCTCTCGTCGAAGTTTATCTCATCTTCAAAGTAGGCTTCTTCTTCGAGCCTTGTTGCAGCGAAAGAAGCTTCAAAATCCCATTCTTCTTTACTATCATAGCCCTATTGGTGATTGCTCGACATCACTTAGTTCCCTTCAGCTGAGTTTTTCTTTAGCCAGCAATTTCGTGCAAAGTGACCCTTTTTCTCGCAGTTGTAACATACTATACCTTGCCACTTATGATTTCTAGGACGTTGATCTTTATTATCTTGATTTTGGTGTGCTCCTCTTGACTGGAAATTCTTTCCTTGCTGACCTTTTTCCTTGTCCTCTTTTCCTTCTTTCTTGTCTCTGGTGCTTCTTTGCCCTTTGTATTGGCCACTTTTATTACTGCTAAAGAGCGCTTCCTCCTCGCCCTTTAGTGAAACCCCAACCATCTGCTTAGCCAAAATTTCTTAGTTGGCCAATAAAATCTCTAGTTCTTCAAGTGAAGGTTGTGTTGACCAACCTTGTATGGCTGTAATGAAGCTCTGATACTCGGGCCTCAAACCATGAATAATAATCCTTCTTATCCGTTGTTCATTAATTTTGGAAGAAGGATCTAACTCAAAGATTTCACGGCAGAGAGATTTTACCTTTGTAAAATACTGACTAATCATCAGCTGTTTTTTGTGTGGTGGACATTAACTTGCCTTCTAGAAGCTGGAGCCACATATCATTCTTTCTTGAGAAGCGTGTAATGAGAATATCCTATGCTTCCTTTGGTGTGGTAGCATGCCTGATGTGCTCCAACATCTCCTTCTCTACTATTGTCTTGATCACAAACATGACCTTCCTAGCCTTGATTTGCCACTTTCGAGGTGCCTCGGCATTTTCTGTAGATAGTGGCGTAGTGTCACCAACAACCTCCCATAGATCTTGCCCTTGTAAATATGACTCCATACATGTTTGCCACATGCTGTAATTTTGACTGTTGAACTTCTCTATTGCACCCATGAATTGGAGATCTGCCATCGTGACTTGGTACGATCACTCGTACTACCATGCAAGCCTTGTCCTGGACAAGTAGCTTCATAATCCTGGATTGTGCACGAACAATAGTCTCCTTCTCTCATGGCGCCTCGAATAATGGTCCTTGACCATCTCACTTTGGTAAATCTTCAACTGCTCAACGCCTAAAAAAAATCGGTCCCCAACTGCGTGGCTTTGATACCAAATTGTTAAGTATGCAGCGGAATCACTCGAAAAATATCCAAAGAAAATTTTATTGATACATCATAGTTGTACACAACAAGAGTGTACCCAAATGTACACTTCAAAATCTCACTCACACCAAAGACCCAAAACACTCACACTCCAAGTGTTCTCACCAAGCTCACCACATGGCTCACTCACACCTCACAACACTTGACTCTCACACAATTTGCTTACTTGATCAGATAATGGAGACCAAATCTCCTTATATAGGCTAGGTAGGTTAGTGGAGGACTTTTCTAGAAAGGGAGAGAAATGGCTAGAGAGAATAAACTAGAAGAAACAATTTTTAGAGAGAGAAGATTCTAGAGAGAATGAACTCTAGAAAGAAGGAATGAGAAGATTCTAGAAAAGGAGAGGGAGTCAGTGTTGACTTCATCACCGAGACCGGATTTTGGCTGGGACATAGGGATTGCTATCATTTGGTTGTGCTCGGAGGATGCCTTTGTGCAGCAGTTTTTGGTTTGAGAAGTGAGAAAATTGATATATGGGTTTTGAAGGACTATGGCGTGGAGGAGCCTTGGATCAAGGAATTCAGTGTCGGAGCTTACACGGGAATTGGTTGGAACGCAGATGTGTGGCGGTCACCCGTTATTTGGGTGAATGCTGCAGTTAAGAGACTGATGCGAGTTCTATGCCAATTGAACAGTGGTGAGATTTTGATTTAGTATAAAGGCAGAGCTCTGTTTACTTATGACCAGGTGAAGGGTGAATTCAAGGATCTGACAATTGAGGGGATGCAGAATTGTTCCCCTGTTGTTCATGTGGGCAGCCTTAATTGGATTAATACTCCTATTGGTTTGTAACATTAAAAGGGTTCTATATATAAACCACCAAGATTTATTATTTTTAAGATGATCTCCGTGGAACAGGTTATTGGAAATCCACAGGAAGTTAATGATGAGATTTATAATAACATGTATGTTAATTAAGGGCATCAATAAACAAATATGTAAGCGTACTCGTTTATTCATGATTAATTAAAAACTTGAATCATGATATATAATCCTCGATTTGAATAGTAGGTCTAAGTCTTCTTTTTTGTCAACAAAATTTAGGGATGTCAATTGGGTTTGCCTCGCCCGCCCCACCCTGTGGCCCATCGGGTTTTGCGGACTTTCGTCATTTTTCTGGCCAGGCCGGGTCAAAATGTGAAAAAGAGGACCCAAGCCCAAAACCCGAGCCTGAGCCCAACCCACGGCTCTAGGGGTGGGTTTAGGCCGAGCCACGAGCTTGGGCCTCGGACCTCAAGCTTTGACAGGCTTTTTGGGTGGGTCTTTGGGTCGGGCCTCTTTGACCCAAGTTTTTCTTTTTTTTTTGTAGCATTATGTTTTTAAAACTAATAAGTTTAGTTATAATAAATTATACATTATGATTCTATGAATTAGAAATTTATTTGTAAGCTTATATATATTTAATTTCTTTGAACTTATGTAAAAAATTTTACACTTACATTTATTATTATATATAATTAATAAGAATTACTAAAGTAAATTATTTATACAATTACATTTATAAAATTAATGAACGTGTTTAAGAAAAATAATTTGAAAAGAGGGGTCACGAATATGGATGGAAGGTGTTTAAAAAAAATTCAAATTGAATTTGAAAGGGAAAGAGCTGTTTCCGGGGGGTGTTTCATGGCTGGGATTGGGCTCGGGTTCTCGGGCCGGGCTTGGGCTTGCGGGTCAGGCTCAAGCTACCAAAAGGAGGGGCCCAAGCCCGCCCATAGGGTGCTCGGGCTTGGGACGGGCTTTGATCCAGTGGGCTAGGGCAGCCCATAGGTCTCGGGCCTAATTTACATCCCTACCAAAACTGTATGACAACTCTCAATGAAAAAACTATCTATCATTGAGAAGAGAGGGGATCTAACTATATATGTAACCTAGTCACATTGGGCCTTCTCATAAAAGACTCACAATGGGCTCAATATTGGCTCACATTTAACCGTACAATCACATTATCCGTATTAGGTGTACACAAGACCAACTGAATAGATTATTATAATATAGTACCTTATCATGTACAACTCAAACCCAAACTTGGATCTAACCCGTTTTGTCAAAACAAAAGAAATCAATTAATATAAGCTCAATTTACAGAAAATTCTAACAGAGTCATGTTTCCGTTCTTCATGTAGACGACGAATGGTTTACAGCTGAATAATATCTCTCAAGGTTTGTTTGCCTTAGAGGTCTACAAGGTAGGGACGGCTTCTGATGTTATGTTCAAGTGAATTAAATTCATGTCATGGCTGGTCATTGAATTTGAATGGATAAAAAAGTATGCTAATAGGCTTTATATTGTACTTAAACCATATCTTATTCCAAGTCACATCATATCTTAATCCGAATAGTCACAATCTGATAGGTATGTTCATGAGACGCCAATTCTTTAATTTAATACAGCCGTTTTTTCTTTTTTTTTTTTGGAATCAAACAATGGAAGTAAGGGAAGCCCCTAGATCTCATGGTCATTGTATATAGATATGTACATAAATTTGTATGTATGTATTCATGAGCCATTGATTGAAGGCATCTGTCTTCGGATTGATATCATTAGAGAACTACCTTACCAGCTTGAACGAGCATAATCTGAAGCTCTGTTCAATGGAAGAACTCTTCATTGTGATGGCCTAAAAGCTGTGTAACTATCATCTGGCAGTACTAGGAAGATGTCTTTCAGCAGCTGTTTACTACAATTATGAGAAGTTGGAGATTTGGGTTATGAAAGATTAATGCAATGTGAAAGAGTCTTGGATCGAGGAGTTTAACATTGGAAGTTACTCCCCACGGAAGTTGAAACCAGAATTGCAGCAATCATATGCGATTCTTGGTTAAAATTCCGTTTCCGTTGTACTCGAAAATTAAAAAAAAATGGAAACCTCTTGTTTTATGTGTCCTTGGAAACAATTAAATGGGAACATTGAAAATGCATTCGTTTTCTTATTATTTTTATTCTCATAGGAAAGTGGTTCCAGAAACTTAGAGAGCACCAATTTTTATTCCTAAAACTAGGATGTTTTTTAAAGTTTTCTAAAAGCAAGTTTCTGAATTGGTTTAACAAACGCAAGCTCGACAAAAATAATTTCTAGAATCAGTCCACTAAACGTGATTTCCATAAATTTTATAAAAAAAAAACAAAAAGTAAAATCGTGACCAAACAGTTAATAATCGAACTAGCTAGGAGATTTCAAATATGGGTTGCTGCTTTTCAGTTTATTCTAAGAAAGCAAGTGGGTGAAAAGGCCCTACATAAAAGTTAGGAAAGAAGCCAATATCAAATGATTTTGAAGCGTTGCATAGAGTTCACCTGCAAATTAATGAACCAGAAAATAAAGGATGCCAAGGAATAACCAATAGAATTTGACTGTAGTTGAGGTGGAATTTATCCAACAGTATAGATTTGATTCTTTAGATAAAATTCGTATATGCAGTTTAACAGTATTTGTATTATTATTATAGTTGAACTTTCACATTACCTTCAAGATAGTTGTCAATGTTAACCCTACCTTTTCTTTAACAACCCTATCAGTTCTCAACTCCTCATAGTTAATATTGGTCATATATGTTGTGCGGTTTATCTTAAATCAACTATTCGTTGAAAACTTGTTGACTTGGCCTTCCATCCCAATGAATCATTTTGGTCAAGCTTACCAGATTGACTAAACATGATATAAAATATAATACATATGCATATATGGTGCATCATTTTATCCAACGGTTTGAGGTTTTATTAATTTCTGATTTATCCATCAAACTATGATTCTTTAAAAAACGATGAGGAGCTTGTAGCCACATGATCCAACAATTTTAAAAGCACATGCAGCTGAATTTTTCTTTACTTGAGTAACATATTTTAAGAGAATCATTTTCTGCGTCAATTGTTTTAGATGTCATGTTGAGGTATCGATTTTTCATAATCTATTGGTTTGTTTTGCCATTTGTTTTTACTGAGACCTGTTTGTTTACAGATTTCGTTTGACAAAAGTTGTCTAGTTTGTTCTTTTATTTTGGCTTGGCAAACATTTAGAATTCATTAACCATCAGTTCAGAAAGATAATTGTAAGTGGTGTAATATAGGTTTCTGTGTGATGTGAATGCTCAAATCGATTGTATTATCCTGAAATGGACTTCACATGTCGGCTAGCCTGGAACACTCTAGGAGTGAGTTGGAAGAAGCATAAGGGGCGAACACCTGTAGTCTATGTTATCTACACTCGAATATGTGTGTTGGGTGCAAGAACATGTTCAAGTTACCACTCGAACCCGACCAGATTCTATAATTCTTAAATACTTATATTTTGCTTTTTTAAAAGTAAAATGATATTTACAAATTAAAATATAACATTTTATGCATAAAATGGAAGTTCTATATTTAGTTTTATAGTAAACTCAATTAATTATATATACTTGCTATAAACATATCAAACTAGTCATATCAAATGCATATTTCATATGCTTATTAGCGTGTTGAGTGTTCTACATGAGTATTTTATAAATTTAAAAGAGTTCTAGATAACATAGCTTGTAGTTGAGTTTGTTAAGGTAGACTCCATGTTTGTATATGCTTCCATTGAATGTTTCAGTTATTTAACTTACAGCGACCCTTTCATAGGAGATATTAAAAGATGTTCATTCTAGATGCTCAAAGAGAAGACATCCGTTACAAGTCGAAGTAACCCATTTGCCTGTGACAACTTTAATGCACTGAAGCTGATTTCTGTTCTCAGGAAGACTCATGGTATTGATATCATCATGCAAGCTGTCTTTAGCTAAAGTTTGGTGAATGGAAATCAGTTTTGATTGATCTGTTTTTAATTTAGTTTTTGAACATACAAGTTGGTAGTGTGAAGGTAATCATCACCAAATTCCAGGAAATGAAAGAGAGAAGGAAAAGGTGAAGAAAATGAAGGAAAGGAATCAGGATTAGGAAGTGATACAAAAAAGAGATTGAATCTGGAAGTGCTTTGTTTCCGTTAGGATGTTATGTTTACATACTTGAGCTCTGTATATTGTTGCAAGAGGAAATATTACCTTGCCAATCTGACGAGAAATGTTAATATAATTCATGTAACTAGTGGCAGAGCAAGAAAATTTATCCAGAAGGGGCAACTAGTAATGACAATCCAAATTTTTTTTAAAATTAACTATAAGGCACTTGACTTTCATATATATATATGTGTGTGTGTGTGTGTATAACATATAAAAAATGCTATTTTTAAAAATAAATTTGAATAGAAAACTTCAATAGAATGATGTGACAATGGTATTTTTGTAATTAAAATTTATTATTATGTGTTTTTATTGCAAGAATTTTGTATAAATTATATATAGCATTACTTATAATGTATATAAGCTTATTTATGATATATAACTGAATCTTTGAAGAAAATTAACTATTAAAGGGTGATATTTATATATTTATAGGTGGAAAATTGAGAAATTTATCTATAATTATATGTGAAAATAGAATTTTCAGTTATTGAGGCAAATTGACAAAATATTCTAAAAGTATGGATAAAGATATAATTTTTGAAAGCTGAGTGGTACAATTGCTCCCTGGTCCTCAAGTGAGTCCACCACAGCATGCAACTAGCGTGTAGGACAAAAAATTATGTGGAGAGTTGCCCACACTTGTGTGATTTTTGGTTAAATAAACATGAAAAATGTTATTCTCACAAAAAATTTATATAATTTCTTTCAAAATGATGTGTTAGTGATAGTGGCAGTTTTGTAATTAAAGGTATTGTAATGGATGTTTTGTTTTGAAATGAAAGGCTCTCTTTTAGATCATTCTATACGAAAATTCTGCATAAATTTTCTATTTGTATAGCTTTACACATATTTTCAAAATGTTTTTTTTTTTGTTAAGTGGTGAGAAGTGTACAAGTCTTGACTAATTTCCTCGCGAGTCCAGTCAAAGGCAAGTCATTCATGCCGAGACTAGAGTATTTACAAGAGATAATTACTTGTGGCCAACACTTACACTTGGCAAGATCGAACTCTTAACCTTCCAAAGGAAAACCAAGAATCCTAACCAACTAAACTAATCCAACTGGTTAGTTTCTTGTATTCTTAGAAACAAACACAATGAGCAATTAAAAAAAACCATTATGTTCATATAATTGTAATTTTTTTTTATATGAAAAACAGTTCTTGGGAATTCTGAAGATAACTTTAAGAAGTTTACTAAAATGAGGTGTTTTCAAAAAAAAAAAAAAAACAATTCCAAAGTAGTTTTCAAAAATAATTTACCAAACGACTGCTTTTGTATCAGTTTTTTTTTTTTTTTTGTCTTTGTTTTTGTATCAGGGTAACAAATATACGTTGAATTGGACAAAGAGCAACTACCCAAGAAAATGCTTCCTCAGTTAGTTGACCACAATGAGAGTCCTGCTGCCATTGTGAAAGAGAATAGCCGCTAAGGATGAAGGCTATGTCTGTTATGCTCCGGGCTCTTCTTGTATGACACGAGGTATAGGACTTGATGATTTTATGCGTTCCATCAAGCTTGTGTCTTTTGACGTATTGAACCGTTTGTAACAATATGCCGCTTCTGTGAAAATCAAACTTCTACCTGGTTTTCCAAGAAAAAAATTCATTAGTAAATCGGCCAGCTGTGTCCCATCTGAGTTTCCTACAAATTATTCATTAGAAAGACCGCCGGCTGTGCCCCACCACATGATTTGTCGTGTATTCTGTCTGTAATGACTATAATTGATTCGTTGTTGTCTAAGTCCCTCATGCTATCTGCCCCAAAGCTCTCTTCTTGCTTTGCTTTTGTGTCTTCAGATTCTCAGTAGAGTGATGGACTCAGCTACTGAGAAACAAAGCAAGGAAACAAACTGCAAGCTGGAAGATGATCAACCAAGAAATGGGCTGGAGAGTCTACCCCGCGATATCGCCCTTGACATACTTTCAAGGCTACCTGCGTGGTCTCTCCTGCCGTCCAGGTTTGTATGTCGAGCCTGGTCCATTCTGTCACACGATCCTCGTCTTGTTAAATTGCACCTCTCCCGAACAGCAAAGATTAACCCGTGCCTCATCTTTCACCGGGACAATCCCATCCAAAACCAACTTTGTTTTCTAGATTTATCTGATCACAGCAGGATAGAGAAGCTGAGAAAAATTCACACTCCCTTCTTCGCTACAATGCCCAAGTTTGTTGTGGTTGGCTCCTGTAATGGCTTGTTATGCTTATCTGATTCTGAAGCAGTCTACGTATTCAACCCTTTTACTAGGAAATATGAAGAGTTGCCCAGAACTGTGCAGTTTCCAGACCAAAAGGTGGTGTTCGGATTCGGGTTCCTTCCTACAACTAATGAGTATAAGGTGATTAGGATAGTCTACCATTCCAGACCATACCCTGGGGTCGTGTTTACTTGTGGACCGGGTCCCGGTTATTTAGAATCAGAGGTTAAAATATTTAGTCTGGGCAGCACCAACTGGAGAAGTGTAGGGAAAATGTATTACCAGCTCGAGGAAAGGTCATCAAGAGCTTTGGTGAATGGAAGACTTCACTGGCTTTCTCGGCAACGTTTTTATAGGGGAGGTATGTGCCATGTCATTGTTTCTTTCGACCTAGCGAATGAGCGGTTTTCTGAGGTCTGGAGACCCGATTTTGGTGGTGGATATAGGGGTGACTACCATTTGGCGGCACTAGGAGGATGTCTTTCTGCAGCTGTTTTTGGTAGCAAGAATGAGAAAATGGATATCTGGGTTATGAAGGAGTACGGCGTGAAGGAGTCTTGGATCAAGGAATATAGCATAAGAGCTTACTCGGGGATTGGCTGGAATCCAGATGTGTGTCGGTCACCTAGGGTTTGGGTGAATGCTCCGGTTGGGAGACTGATTCGAGTTCTCTGCCTCTTGAGCAATGGTGAGGTTTTGATGGAGTATAAAGGCAGAGCTCTGTTTAGTTATGACCCGGTGAAGGGCGAATTCAAGGACCTGACAGTTGAGGGGATGCAGAATTGTTCTCCCGCTGTTGTTCATGTGGGCAGCCTCAATTGGATCAATGCTTCTATTGGTTTGTAATATTAAAAGGCTTCTATATATACCGGCAAGATTTATGTCTTTTTTGTTGATCTCCATGGCAGAGATTAGTTGAAATCCACAGGAAGTTATTGCTAATTATGATGTCATGTTCGCCCTTTTCTATGCAGATTATTGAATGGTTTACTTTAGAAGAGTGTGTGTGTGTGATGAATAAAATCTCTGCCTTTGAGATCTGCCAAGGTAGGGATGGCTTCTTCATATCATGTCTGGTCTTTGTATGGATCAAAGTTCAATTGTGGATGTTCCAAGCTGGAGTAAGGTGTACTTAATAAGAATAATAGACTCCAATTCTCATTTCATGACATGACTATGTCTGCAAAATTACAGACTTGGAGGGCCATTTACTCTCGTACTGTGAAGATCACAAACAAGTGAATGCTAATGGGCTTTCTCGTGGAATGTCTGATCAGCAGGGCACTGAGGTTGTGAGAAAAAAAAATTCGAACACCTGTAGTGGCTTCTTGTTGTGGTCAGACTCCTTATAGGGTCTTCCTGATCCACTATACAAATATACTATACTTTTTACAGTGAATACACAGAGCTGCTAAAACCCTACAAGGCAGTCTGAAGATCAAGAGGTAGTCTTTGGATTTGGGTTTAATCTGATGACTAAAGAGTACAATGTGATTAAGATAATTCACTACTGGAATGGGTATCATAAACATCCGTCTTACCACAAACAGAGAATCCGTAACTATAATTCTATAATAATTATGCATGATCAGAGATTGAAGTAAATAGTATTGGCAGCACTGTGATCAAATACTCTTGGATCAAGGAGTTCAACACTGAGATTACTGCGAGTTGGAGGAAGATTTTGAAGAATGGCAATGTTTTGGAAAGAGTATTGATAATACAGTAAGTCGGTCTCTAGGCCGGTGACAATCTGCTCTGGTAATCTGAGAGAGAAAAGGAATGGAGAGCACCGGTGTGATGCCTGCTAAGGGCAATCCGATGCCAAAGGAATTGGGGGCTACCAATCAGGAATACCATTGGCGGGCTGACCGGGGTAAGCACATATGGGCTGTTAGACTCAGTTGATAACCTATTGTGTATTACAATGGTTGAGGCTTCAGCACCAAACATGTTAATATCTCAAAGGACACAGATGGGGTTAAAAGAAGGAAAAACACCACAAAAGAAAGAGCAACCCTGAGAGCTCCAGTTGACCAGAGCATGATCGAGAAGGCCATGATTGATCAGACCAAGACCTAGCAGACCATGACCGCACACGACTAAGCGAACCATGCCTGAGCAAACTTTGTGAGATGGTGCCGATCATTCTCCTCACCTGCCACGTCAGTAAGGGTCGCCACTGACGACCCAATCAAGATGATGTGCTCCCAACTCCAAGATTTTAAGTGTAGTAGGAGGTAATTACCTTACTCGCTCTGACACACGCCTCAGGGAGCACCACGCATGGGGTTGGACAACCATTCCCCCCACTATCCTGTCACCAGTCAGGACCTCTAATACCACGCTGCCACGTGGAGAGACAGCTGTCTCCCACTCTCTTCATGCATGCAACGCTCTCCTAGGGCTACCAGGATGTCTACCCATATACAAGGAAAAATCATTTTCTCCAAAGAGGTACGCAAACATAAACCCTAGCAAAAACTCTGTTAAAATATATCCAGAAACCTAACTTTGGCATTAGAGTGTCCTTGGTAGGCATCACACCGGTGCCCCCCATTCATTTTCCCTCTCAGATTATCGGAGTAGATCGTCACCGGCCTGGAGACTGACTTACTACGTTATCAGTTGGCGCCGTCTGTCATCACAGAGGAAACCCCCTTCACTGCAAAATTGAATTCTCTCACTCCCGACACTACCATCGTCTCGGCTCCAGGATCCGTTTTCCCTTTAGAGGCCCCAAAATGACCCACTGATGCTCCATCAGGGGCCCCAGGCCTAACCCTCACCAGATCCTGAGAGGGAGTGTTCTCCGAATCCGATGATTGCACCTCTTTCTCATCAATGGTTCCTATCAAGTACCCCTTTCTCCTAGACTTTGATTCTACCCTGACTAGTTCTTCAACCCCCCTAAGCAACTTAGAGATTGCTTCCACACCATTTGACAATCCCTCAAAACAACTGACTCAGGAAGAATTGCATAAAGGCTTAAAGCTACAACGAAGAGACTTACCAAGCCACACAACAAATCCTTTAGAGCAGTTATAAATCAAAGCGATAGGCAACAGTGTAGAAGAAAATCTAGCGAATGGTCTGAAAAACTCAAGTATGGTGCATGCAAAGTGGGAGCCAAAGGGTGTAACCGCCTCGGCTAAAAGCCTTTTTTTCGAAATCAACAATCCAGATTGGGTCGCTTGCCCACAGATCCAACGGCTGGCAGTCCATGAGTCATGTCACATTGTGACAACCAATGGGCACACACCGCGTGGCGAAATGTCAATCGACGCATTTATTCCTCACCAGCCTTATCATAAATGCGCCTACGGCGCCATAAATACATCCCGCCTCTACAAATCGACACATGTCGCCCTGGGAATTAAGGGCTACTGATGGGGACTGATCAGGAATACCCTTAACTGGCCGACCAGGAATTCCCCTAACTACGCTCGAGCTACTCAGAGGAATTGGGGGCTACTGATGGGGACCAATCAAGAATACCCTTCAAGGGTTGACCAGGAATTCCCCTGACCACGCTCGGGTACTTAGAGGAATTCCTGGTCAGCCCGTTAAGGGTATTCCTGATCGGTCCCCATCAAGTATAAAGGTGAATATTGATCTCTTATAATAGAGAGAATGAAACATTTAAGAAGCTAATGTTTCGGGGTATGCCTGAATTGTTTCAAACAATATGTTCGTAGGTTTAGTACGTAGCGGAGCATGAGTTTAACTATTTCTGTATGAGATGGAATATAAGACTTGATCACCTTATGAGTTCAATTAGACTTGGGTTTTTGACCAATATATTAGTCAGTTCCTAACAATTGGTGTATGTGAACGAAAATCAATCTTCTACTTGATCTTCCAAGATATAATTCATTAGTAAATCCATCACCCAACTGTCTCACCTGATTTTCCAAGAAACCATTCATAAGAAAATCCGCCGGCTTTGCCCCACCACATTATTTGTCTTATATTCTGTTAGAAACTTGATGTCCATGTGCATTAGTGTTTACTGTACTTTAAAGACAAAACTGAACTGAAACTAAAACCAGAACCAGATTATTCTATTCCAATGAAAAACAGAGAACAATCTAACTTATTAATAACACTGTAAATAATAGATACTTACAAGAATTTTGAACACATATACGCAAAAAAAAAAAATGCAAAATGATCGAGTCGAGGTAAACCACTATCTTTTTAAGACAGATTCACCCTCCACACTTGGTGCTGATAAGAACAACGGGTGTCTGTCTCCCAAGATAAAATGATCAACAACTCGAAAAAAAAGTATTTTAATCTTCATGCCCGGTGAATGCAAACAACGTCAATACTCTCTCAATACAAAAATAAACTTTTGGAAAAAATGAATGGCACCAACCTGCCAAACGCGGCTTTACTAGAATCGGAAAGACACTAGCCAACCGGACGGTCATGACCTCCTCCAAAGAGGCACCAACTAGCCATCATGTCTAAAGGGCAGAAATATTTAAATTTGAATTAAAAATTCAATTAAATTTGACCCAAAAAGAATAGATTGAATCGGGCTTTGATCCAAAGTTGTAACCAAACCTGGTGCAGTGTAGGCGGGTGGCTTGATTGTGTAGGTCGTCTCCTATCCACAAAAATGAGGTGCCTCTTGGGGACCAAATCCAACTTCAAGGGAAAACCTTATGTGCACATTATTTCTCTCCTCAAAAATCGATGTGGGACAAGCCCCCTTCACCCAAGTAAACCGATGTTCATGTTGGCCACTTTGGAAGCCAATAAGTTATTCAATCCTTAACGGATTTAAGCAAATAAATTCTTGAAATTAATCTCTGTACGGAGGTTAATCCAAAACACCTTGGATCCATTTCAAAGAATGTGTGAGCCCCACATTTTAATTGGCTCAAACATTGTGAATCATTTCTCAATTTTCCAACATATTTTGTCTGTAACGACTATAATTGATACGTTTGTCTAAGTCTCCCATGCTATCTGCCCTGAAAGTCCTCTTCTTGCTTTGCTTTGGTTTGATGTCTTGTGATTCTCAATAGAGTGATGGACTCAGCTAGGAATGAGAAACAATGCAAAAAAAAAAAAACAAACTGCAAGCTAGAAGATGATAAACCTAGAAACGCGATGGAGAGTCTACCCTGCTATATTGCCCTCGACATACTTTCAAGGCTACCTGCGTCGTCTCTCCTGCCATCCAGGTTCGTATGTCGAGCCTGGCCAATGCTGTCATACGACCCTCATCTTGTTAAACTGCACTTCACCCGAACAGCTAAGGACAATCCATGCCTTATCTTTCATTGTGACAATCCTATCCAAAACCAGCTTTGTTTTCTAGATTTATCTCATTACAGCAAAATAGAAAGGGTGAGAAAAATTCACACTCCCTTTTGTTCTGTAATGCCCGAGTTTGAGGTGGTAGGCTCATGTAATGGCTTACTATGCTTATCTGATTTTGATGCAGTGTATGTATTCAACCCTTTTACAAGCAGATACGAAGAGCTCCCCAAAACTGTACAGTTTTCAAACCAAAATGTGGTGTTCGGATTTGGGTTCCATCCTATAATTAATGAGTACAAGGTTATTAAGATAGTCTACCATTCAAAACCATACCCTGGAGTCGTGTTTACTTGTGGGCCGGGTCTTGGTTATTCAGAATCAGAGGTTCAAATATTCAGTTTGGGCAGCACCAGATGGAGAGGTATATGGAAAATGCATTACCAGCTTGAGAAAAGGTCATCAAGAGCTTTGGTGAACGGAAGACTTCACTGGTTGAGTCTTTCTCAACCACGTAATGATCATGTGGTTTCCTGAGGTTCTGAGACCGGATTTTGGTTGGCAACTTAGGGTTTGTTATCATTTGGTGGTACTAGACAGATGTTTTTTTGCAACTGTATTTGATTTCAAGAATGAGAAAATTGATATCTGGGTTATGAAGGAGTACGGCGTGAAGGTGTCTTGGATCAAGGAATTCAGCATAAGAGCTTACTCGGGGAATGTGGTGGAATACAGATTTTGTTGGTCACCTGGTGTGTTTGAGAATGCTCCAGTTAGGAGACTAATTTGAGTTCTCTGCCAATTGACCAATGGTGAGATTTTGATGGTGTACAAAGGCAGAGCTCTGTCACTTATGACGCGGTGAAGGGTGAATTCAACGATTTGATAGTTAAGGGGATGCAAAATTGTTCTCTTGTTGTTTTTCACGTGGCCAGCCTTAATTGGATTTGTTGCATGGGTCTACGGTATGTCGACATAAGCACATATATATATTTAATATATATATTATCACTTATTGATAAGGAGATAATGAGTTATCCTTATCAGATTTGAAATCCTAGAAAATAAAGATAAGTGGGTCTTATCTTTATCTTGATATATATATGTTATACACAAATTGTATCAAAAGAATAACTTACGGATTATCAAATACAGACTCTCTCTCTAGTTCTCTCTAGGATTACCATCTCAGTGCTTTAGAATTTGGAACATATGCTCTTCGTATTGGATTCTAGTAGCCCTCTACTGTATGACGAGGAAAACACAAAAAAATCTTGAATTGATTCATGGTGTATTGCACGTATTGCATGAAGGGCTCGTAAAGCAAGCAAGACGATCTGTACATCGTAATTGTTATTCGTATAAAGTATTTCGTATACCCATATATATTTTTCTTACATTGGTTCAGAGCCTTAGCATGCTTGTTTTTGCCTATATATTATGTCATGAATATGAATATTTTGTATACATGAATACCTTTGGGTGTTAATGGTATTTTTCTGTGTATTGAGTTTCGGGTGATAAAATTTATATCAAAACGCTCCTTGTAGTGTTAGGAACTCACCCTTAAAATTTCATAATTTTTTGTTGCACAGTTTGAGAGAAATCTCGATTTAAAGTTTTAAAAACTTTTGTTAAACCTGAAACTTTGGCCTTATTTTTGAATTAGAAAATTAGTTTTTCAAATTTCAAAATTTATATAGATATGTTCTATGTCACGAGATCTTTCCAACCATATAATTTTTGTTATAAACCGATCTCAAATGAGTGAGATACAGAGGCCCGAAGTAATGCTCGCAGAATGTCAAATTTAGTTTCCGTAATCTAGATTTCATTTTATTCTCTGCATGGAAGAGTTCAACCTTGTTGATGATTGATACACACATCAATATGTGATGTTTTGTTGATGATAGTATCGATGCAAGCCAACTACAATTTCATATGAAGCTCAACAATTTGTGGATTGCGTGAGGCTCCTGCCTTTGTGGCTAGAGCCACTAAGCACATGCCATGTGACACATAGTAGCTAAATTTAATCACATATGCATGGGTTACATGTGTAGCGCATTGTAGGGCTAACCGAGCTCCGTTTTTTGTGAATTTTTTCCTATGGACTCGTTTTAATATGTACGTCATAACTGTGTGTTCCGTTTGACGTAAATGCTCTTTAAAAAATATTTTTTTATTTTCTCAATAAATAAATGGTAGTTTCAAGAAAAATTATTTTAAATGAGTTTTACAATAGTTTAATGATTCTAATTTTTTGTTAGGGTCGTTACATCACATTTATTGTAGTAGTAAAATTTAAATTATTTCTGGTCACATTTGTTTAATTATATATTACATAATGAAGTAATATTTTGCGTGCCACATAGGTACACTATGTTTTGAGACCTTAGGATCATTTGTGAACCATATACCCATTCCCATTGGTAGTGAGTGTGGTTACCCTCCATTTAAATGACTAATATATGTTATGTATGGAATAGAATGAAGGTGGCACTAGCGTTTTAAGGTGTGTCGCGCCCCGGTTTTTAGGGTGTCCAAGATCCTTTCGGCTCAGACACCAAAAACACGGAACTCTGTCACTAGAACTCATCCTCCTAGAAGGACAAGTGCGACTAGGTTTGAAAATCGATTTGACTAAGGGCTTTTCAGAAAAATAGGAGTCGCCACCTAACTTGATTAAGGTGAGTTAGGGCACCTAAAACTAAGTGTTAATCCGAAGATTAAACTTAAGGTTCTTTGAAAAAGGTTTGGAAAACTCCCTCAAGAGAGGGTTTTGAAGAAGATAGGTTGTTTGGCAACATTTGAAAAGATTTAAGCCCTTTTGAAAAATAACTCCATTTTGGTCATTTGAAAACAGAAATCTATGGTTCGGGGATTAGTTACGTGTAGGAAAGATATCCTAATATCATCATCCTACCCTGCCCTTTCAGTACCTACATGTCTAATCACCCTTTTGTTCACTTATTAGAATGACCGGTTACCATTGTCCATTTAACATCCACTTTAGAACTTTGAAAATAGGGTTTAGTCATCACTTTTCGGATGAATGATGTAAGATGCAAGTTTTGGAAGAAGTTTTGAAAATATGGGAGTCTTGAAGGAGTTTGAAATGAGAACTTTGGATTGATTGAAGGTTTTCGAAAAGGGGATCGGAGTTGAAATAGATGTTATGACCGCATCATTTTAGGTTGCCTACGTATCTCATTTGGCGAGAATCAGGTCATTTGTAGTTCAGGCAAGAGCCCGATGGGAAATAGGCGCATTAGGGCCTTTGAAAAGTTTAAAGACACTTTGGGATCTTTGAAAAATTTTAAGACACTTTGTGGTCTTTGGAAAGGTTTAAGACACTTTGTGGTCTTAGAAGTTTTGACTTGAAATTGGATGATGGAGTGTTTTGAAAATGTTTTTGGATCGACTTGAAGGAGTTGTGGAAAAATGCTTTGGCATGAATCAAGAAAACTTGAAAGTGTTTTTGAAGTCTTGTTTTGGAAATCTTGGAGGCATGATTTTAGAAATGTTTTGGTGAATTAATTTTTGAAAGTGGTTTTTGGAAATAGCTAAGGGTTTGGAGCCCTAATATGGACAACCTTAGAGGTTGTTCTTGATTTATCACTTTTTCTTGAAATCCCTAACCATGAGAGGGCTAGGGACACCTTAGGTTTGTGACCTTTTGAAAGCATTTTTGGAAATGTTTTGAAGATGGAGTGTAAGGATATTTGAAGAGTTTATGGAGTTAGTTTTTTGAAATCATGAGAGTATGGGGTTTTGGAAAAATAGGTTATGAGAATAGTTTGAAAATTGAATGATCATTTAGAAGAGGGTTCAAGAGTTGGAGCCTTGGAGTATATTAACCTGGGTTGGGTTGACCTAGGGTCAGGGGTAACCTAAGGTTAACTAACTTGGGTTAGTTTAGGTTAACCTAGGGTTAGGATGACTTATGGTTAACTAACTAAGGTTGGGTCAACCTAAGGTTAAGATGACCTATGGTTAACTAACTTGGGTTAGGTTAACCTAGGGTTAAGATGACCTATGGTTAACTAACTAAGGTTGGGTTAACTTAAGGTGACCTAGGGTTAAGTAACTAGGGTAGGGTTAACTTAAGGTTAGGATGACTTAGGGTTAGGTAACTAGGGTAAGTGAACTAGGGTCAAGTTAACCTAGAGTTGGTCAACTAGGGTCAAGTTAACCTAGGGTTGGATTGGAAAATGGTTTTGAAAGTTGGTTTGATGCACTTTTGGAAAGAGTTTTGAAAAACAAAACATGTTATGCAATGGACTTTGGTGGACAACCCTTTTGAAGATCATTTCCATGAAAATTTTGGCTCTAGCCAAGAGTATAGTTTATATGGTTGGTGTTTGGAGACTATTCCAAAGAAGGTTTCCTCATAACCATTATAACTATAATCTTGACAAAAGTGTAAGGGGTCCAAAAATCAATATGGTGATGGCAACTTTTAGAAAATCTTTTTTGATGCAAAGATGGATAGAATGCATTTTTGAAAATCATCTTTTGAGAAGGATTTTGAAAACCATTTTTCAAGGGAACCATTCCATTAAGAGATGGTCCATATGGCCAAACAAAAGGGAGACCACTCAAGAGAGGGTTCCATGTGACCATTCCAACCACTGCACTTAAAAGAATGGAAATATTGAAAATTAGAGAGTTAGAAAACAACTCTTATGCAAGTGAAAATGTAATGATGCCAAAATGAGAATTAAGGGTCATTATGGGGTCTTTTAAGGCATGATTTCTAAAGTCACATCCTAAGCTTCAAGGAGCCAACTCTTGAAACAATTTTTGAGAGAAATATAAAGTTTAGAAATGACATAGAGCTAAGAGTAATGTAAGCATTATAGTTCATGGTAATAAGCATAAGAATGAAACCAATCATACAAGACATGCTCACAATAGTAATATGCAAGGGGTCATGATCACATACAAGGCTTTTAGGCTTCACCACATAAACAAGGGGCTCCTAGGCCATACCATCTTAAAGTAGGCTAGTAAGAGGTCCCCCTACACGGTAGCTCTCACTTGCTTTCCTCTAGGCATGATCTAAGAGCCCTCTTGGCTTAAGCATGCAAGAATAGGGGGTTGTAGATGGGGATTAAAATAGAGAATAGCCTAAGTAGGCTAGGAGGGAGAAGAAAAGAGTGGGGAAAGACACAAATGTAAAAAGGATACCACCTTTTGCCTTCAACACACTTGTTGTCTTCAAAGGATGTCTTGATTGGAGCTTGAATAACTTTAAGAAAGCTTAGAGGGCTGGTAAGGAGTGTTTAGTGGTGTATTAGGCTAAGTAAGTGGAGTGTATGGCCTTTAGGGTGGTGGAATCTAGCCTAAGTATTGGAGGGGGAGAATATATATGGAGATTCGAGGTTCTAGAGTGATTTCAGCAAGACTTCGCATCAATTTTAGACCTGAAATATGCAAAGGGGGAGGCCTCTATTTATAGGCAAAACTTTCGGACACTGGCACATGTAGGACATGCGCTTGTGAAAAATTTACATAGGCGCATGTGCTACATGCGCAGGTACAATTCCACTGGCAGAATGCCACGTGGCACCCATTGTACTAACTCAATCTCGACTGTTGATCAAAATTTGGTCGATTTGATCAAAATTTGGACGCATGTAGCATATGCTCTATCACCAGGGAGGTTCATCCAAATTGTGTCTTAATAATTGAGCCAACCGGGAAGGTTTCGGGAGAATCGGTTGCACCCACAGTGTTCTCTTAGGGTTTCTCGTGAACTTTCATATTTTTAAAAAGTTTGAATTATGCTTGGAAATGCGGGATATCGTCTCGGGCAGCGATCATAAAAGGACATTTTTGCAGAGCATTTGTGATAAGCTCTGAGGGTGTTCAAAAGTAGCTATTTTTGTGCCGTGTGATCGAGGCCTCCGGAAAGCGATCTTTTCGATCGGACCGTACGAATAGAAAGTACTTTGGAAATACTTTCAAGAATTTCTAAATTTACGCATTTCTCAAGTCATTTGATGGTGCTTTTTAATCAGGGAATTGGAAAAAAGTTAACCTCGGCGGAGCGTCTGCGAGACACCCCAGGGATTGTCGAAAGTAGCAGTGTTTGAGCCATACGATGAAGGGCTTCGGGGAGCTATCTATCTGATCGAGCCGTATCGATGGAAAGATCTATAGATGAACTTTTAGGAATTCCCTGATTTACGTTTTTCTCAAGTCGTTTGATGATGCGTTATAACCAAGGAATCAGGGAGAAGAGACAATTTAGGTGGAGCGTCTGCGAGACGCTCCGAGGAGCTTTTATCGAGTCGTGAGTGTTTAGCGTCGTAGGGTCCTTCTCAAGTTAAACAAGGGTGTATGGCGAGGCCTTTTGTTTGAAACCCTAGGATCGGTGTTGTTTCGGGGCGCGTTTGGATGGTTAGGGGCAAAATGGTCATTTTGGCCAGTTTGGGCTGGGAATGGTCAGGAATGGATCGAAATGTCATGTTAAGCGTGCTAGGTTGTTCCGAGATGGTTTCAGAAGTGTCTTTCACCACTCGGTGGGGTTTATGCGGCACTGGGTCGTTCAAGGGCAAAACGGTCATTTTGACCGAAGTTAGCCAGGATAGGACCAGAATGGGACTAGATGGCGCGTGGAACACACCTAACGGTTTAGTAATGCTTTGGAAGGGTGGACTTACCGTTTTTAGGAATTTTAAACTTTCTCAAAACGTGCCTAGAGGCCTAGGGGGTAGGTTTGGTCATTTTTCACCGAGTCGAGCTAGCAGGCGCCGGTGTTGACCTGGGTGTTAGTTCTCGAGACCACCTAGTCTCAGAAAACTACCTGTGTGGTGTTGGTCTCTAAGGACGCCTGGTCTTAGAGAGCTACATGTAGGAGTGGCGTCGGTTCCTGAGAACACCTGGTCTCAGAAAGCTGCCTGGAAGGGTGGTGTTGGTCTCTGAGAATGCCTAGTCTCGGAGAGCTACCAAATGACGAACATTCTACATTGGCGGACTAGCGGGCACCAGAAGTGAACTGTCTGGAATTTGATGAGGTGTTGGTCCCCGAGATCGCCTGATCCCGGGAAGCTACCTAGATGGCATTGGTTTTCGAGACCGCCTGGTCCTGAAAATTGCCTGGAATAATGGTGCTTATAGCTCCAGAGGGTCCTTGTGGACCCGAGAAGCGACCAATTGATTGGATTGGAGATTGAAAGGTTCATCTTGAGCTTGCATGTGTTGAGATGCTTGAAACTGAGCCTGGTCGGGCAGGAGATTGCCGAACGGGCAAAAATGGGGTGCTTACAAGGTGATCATATAATGAATGAATGTTATTTATTTATTGCTGTTACAAAATAATTCATTGGATACAAAGGAGGTGTGGCATCCCCATTTGCTCATTGTATATTAGATTTGATGTAGTAGGTTTTTCTTATTTGTAAAAAGAGATGCAATTATTAATTTATGAGAAGCCTTGTAAAGGGATGTGTTTCGCACTGAATTTATAAATATTGAATTATTTTGGCATGATACACCAAATTGCCGATAGAGTCTTTATTTGGGCTCATTTTTCCTGTATGTATATAATTGGATATTGTGGACAGTGGAAATTATTCCCTATATTTTATTCTAAATTAACTAGACACTTAATTTATTCTTACATCACAGAAGATGATTACTGGCACCTAAAAATGCAAAATTTTTGATCTTCTGATGTAAGAAAGAATTTTATGGTCTAATTGGATTTAGGATAAAATATTACAAATATATGCCTAATTAATTTTTTATGCAACATATGTAATGCAATGGCCTCAAAGAATGTAATTGTTGACCTTAATAAGGGAGAGAAACTTGATAGAAAGAACTATGAATCTGGCAGATGAAGGTTCAATACCTCTTCAACGAGCAAGAGTTGCTCAATCATCTGACCAACATCATGATCTCGCCTAAGTCAGGTAGCACGTCCCAGCATCACCGTGATGAACAGGCTTATGACACTTGGTTTAAGAGGGACAGAACTAGGCGCTTTACTATGCTAAGTTGCATGTATGATGACCTCATGGGAGAATTTGAGAAATTTCTCACTGCCAAAGAAATGTGCGAACAGTTGCGTCTTAAGTATGATGACACCACTGCCACTTGCTATGTGCCTTGACTCTGAGGTTCAATCAGTATGTGATAGACACAAAGCATACTATGATTAAGCACTTTAGGGTAATGTCTGCTATAATCAGAGAGATAAAAGTAGCTGGCAATGATCTCACAGACGAGCAGCAGATTCTAGTTGTCATCCAATCCTTACTTGAACTTATATGGGGACAGGTGAAACTTGTGCTCATACACAATTAGGGGATCAAGAACATTGATGACATATCTCGTCATTTGGGAGCTTGAGGCAGAGCGCGTTGATGCGATCCACAATACTGCACTTGTCACCCAAGCTGAACATTGTAGGGGTTATAAGCCCCAACGCAATGAACAGTGAGGTGGAGCTAGACAAGGAAAACCAAAGAATTTGGCGCCAGGAGATGGGCAGAGTGTCCAAACACCGTAGAGGTAGGCATGGTGGAAAGAAAGATAAGTCCAAGCTGAAGTGTTATAACTGTGGACAAAAGGGTCACTTCACTTAGGATTGTACTGAGCCGAAGATGGTAAACCCTAATTCTAACTCTCTTAATATTTTTGTTTGCTCGCATGTTTTTGTGACTTATTGTCTCCCTGGTTGGATTATAGATATAGAAGTAACCAAACATATAGCGAGAGATAGAGCTGGATATGTAGATTACCGTCAGGTCCCAGTGGGTAGACACCAGGTGATTATGGGAAATGGAGTGCAAGAAGATGTCTTGGGAGTTAGAACCTATCAGCTCAAAATGCGCACTGGGTGCAATTTGCTCCTTCATGATGTGCTTCATGCACCCACTGCCCGATATAATCTACTTTCAATTATATCATTATTGCAGTTAGGATTTTCTTTCTAATTCGAGAATAGTAGTTTGTCTACTTATCTTGGTAGTGAGCTTTATGGTCATGGTACATTAAAGAATGATTTCTTTATGTTGGATTTGGATTCAAATAATTCTGTTATTTGTGTTGCATCTTCTTCTTTTTCTGATGTGATGTCTAATTCAGTTATATAGCATGCTAGACTTGGTCACATAGGACAAGAAAGAATGACTAGACTAGCTAGAGAATGGCTTTCATGCTCTCTCACCAAAGTAAGCATACCTATTTATGAGTCTTGTTTAGCTAGAAAGTCTTGCAGAAAGTTTTTTGGTAAGGCAATTAGGGCTTCTCATCCGTTAGATCTAGTTTATTCTGATATATATGGACCAATGAATGTCAAGGCACGACATGGCGCATCTTACTTTATTATATTTATAGAAGACTTCTTGTGATTTGGTTCAGTGTTTCTATTATCTCACCGCTACAAAGCTTTGGATTGTTTCAAACGCTTTGTAGCAGAAGTTGAGAATCAGAAAAAGAAGACTTTAAAAGTTCTTCAAACTAATAGAGGTCAAGAATATTTGTCTGATCAGTTCAAAGATATATGTAAAGAAAATGAGATACACTAGCAGTTAATAATTCATGGTACTTCGTAACAAAATGGTGTTGTAAAGAGAAGAAATCATACTCTTCTAAATATGGTTAGGTTAATGATGGCGTAAGCAAACCTCCTGATAAGTTTCTGGGGAAATGCACTTTTGACTGCCGCTTATGTCCTTAACCGAGTATCTTCAAAGTCAGTTCCCACCACTCCATATAAGTTATAGAAAGGCAAGAAGCCTAACTTGGATAGCTTGCGTCCATGGGGATCTGCTGGGTATGTTCACAATTCCTCCTATAAGTATGAGAAATTAGGCCCTAGAGCTAATAAATGTGTTTTTATTAGATATTCAGAACGCTCTAAGGGTTATGTTATATACCGTGAACACCTAGACGGGAGAATGACTGAGATTGGGTCACGTGATGTTGATTTCCTAGAGGAGGATTTTCCTAGCATTAGTGAAGTTAAAGGTGATCTTGAACTCTATAAGTTAAAAGAACCCCAAGGAGACGCACCTTTATCCCATAGGCATGATGAGGAATTCCAACCTCATCCTGTAGATAGTGGAAGTGATCTCTTACCTAGTGGGAGTATACCATTAAATGACTGATGATTCATAGTTACATAGGAGCACTTGAGGAATAGTTCTTTGTCACCACTTCAATATTGAAAGAGAGTCCTTCATAAGTATATATGTGGATGCTAATAAGCCAGCTTCTTATATTGAAGCTATAACTTCACCTGCTTCTGAGAAATGACTGGTTGCTATGTAGGAAGAGTTGAGCTCTATGACTAAGAATGATGTATGGGAGTTGGTTGATCTTCTGCCTGGGTGCAAGACCAATAGCAATATATAGGTCTTAAAGATTAAGCGCAAGGTTCATGGGTCAATTGACAAGTACAAGGCCTGTCTTGTGGTGAAAGATTATACCCAATAGGAGGGTGCAGACTATGAGGAGACGTTCTCCCCTGTGGTGAGATTTGCCTCAATTCGCCTAATTCTAGCTAACATTGCACATTTAGATTCAAAATTGTTCCAAATGGATGTAAAGACAACATTTCTCTATAAAGACCTAGATGAGGAGATCTATATGGATCAAACCATTGGGTTTCAGGCAAAGGGATAGGAGCGTAAGGTTTGTTGCTTGAAGCGCTCCATCTATGGCCTGAAACAATCATCTAGGCAATGATATTTTTGGTTTCATCGAGCCATTATCTCTATGGGCTTCATGATGATTGAAGAGAACCATTGTGTGTATGTTAAAAAGAGTAAGAATAAGTTTCTTATTTTCTCACTTTATGTGAACAATATTTTATTAGCTGGAAATGACATGGAGATGATTGTCGTCATTCAAGAGTGGTTGTCCTCCACATTTGAGATGAAGGACATGGGTCAGGTGAATTATGTGCTTAGGGTTATGATCTGAAGAGATCGATCCAAGAGGCTCTTTAGTTTGTCTCAAGAGACTTACATAAAGAAGATTTTAGAACTATTTTGTATACACTATTCGAGACCTATAGACATTCCAATGGACGAGGGTCAAATTCTTACCATTTAGCAGTGTCCTAAGACAGAGGAAAAGAAGAAGCAAATGACCAATGTTTCATATGCCAGTGCAGTCGGTAGTCTGATGTATGCTATGATGTGTACTCAACTAGACATATGTTTTGCAGTTGGTATGGTCAGCCGATATCAAAATAATCTAGGAGTTGCACATTGGGCTATGATTAAACCCTAAAAGTGTAATCATATACCTTTAATTTGCACCTTGTTAGTCTTATATTAGTATTAATTTTCTTATTTTAGTTAGATATTTGTTTGATTATATTTTGTATGTATTTTGTAGGTCATAGGAGCTAATAAAGGCAAATTGACGCAAAGAATGATCAAGGCGAATAATTCGGTCATGAAAATTCAAAGCTGTCTTGGAATTTTGGCCATAGATTTTTACTCTTATGTCCAATTGAGTTGATATTTGGGCTATTGTAAAGAAGACTTCAAGAACTACAACTTGTCCTCTAATGTGCATCGGCTGAATCGACTTCTAAGGTAGTCATAATCAAGCTTTAAGGTGGATGGGTGAATAGTAAACCGTTTGATCAGTCTGGCAAACTTCAGAAAGGGTGTTTTACAGTTCGATTGGTGAACAGTGCTGATCGATTGTTGAACAGTGCTCGTGAATAGTGAACAATGAATAGTGACCGTCCGATAGACCATTCGATTGGTGAATAGCGCCGTTCAATCGATTGATATAGATTTGGAGTAAAAAAGTTGTGTGTGTAGGAGAAAAAAAGGAGAGGATAATTAGGGTTGTAGCAGCCAAGAGGGCGGTAGGAGAGCTCCTTCAAGGTTAGTTTTTTCACTTTTCTTCCATTTTTAGCTTAGATTTAGCTTTGTAATGGTAATATAGGAGTAAAACATGTAATTTCCTTCCATTGTATTGTATTTTCTTGCACTTTTCCTTATTTTCCTTGTAACCGAACAGTTTTATTATTCAAGTAAACTTTAGATTTAATTGTTCATGCTTTCTTTTTACATTTTGTATATGCTTTTGTAATGGATTCAAGTAGGTAGATTTATCTTGGATGTGATTGTGAAGATCCACCAAGGATCTTCAAGGATTTTAATGGGGATGTATGAACTTCAAAGCTTCATTTTTAGATTTCTATAGTTCTATGTGGTTGAGTGTTGGATGTATTTCAAAACTTAGATCCATAACCCATTTGGTAATATTTATGCACAATTGACTAATTGGTACAGATATTGTACATTTCTAAGGTTTGTTTCTATGGTTCTATTAATTGTTTTAATTTATACACTCAACTAAATATGAAATCAATGTTTTATGGTCAAAATATTCTGAATCAAGAATCCACGGTGTGATTTTTGATTTAAGTTATCAAAATTCTCTATTGAAACTCTTGTTATGAATTGGTGGATTGAATCAATCATGTCCAAGCTTTCTCCTTTAATAGCTCTAAATTTAGTTTTAATTTGCTTTTAATTTAATTGTCTAGTCATTATTTTAATTTCATTGCAATAGGTTAGTAATTCAAAACAACCATCAAAATCCAAAAGATTTTCGGTCTTTTTATTTTTCATTTTATTTTAGATCTAATTTCTCACATAATTGCAATTCAATCCTAAGATAGGCTTTATGAGTTGAGTGCTAGATCCTATATGTGACTAGGTCCCTTAGGAGAGAACGATACCAGATTACCGATTTGTACTTCATCACAACCCACATACTCTTGCGAGGTACTAACTCAATTTTGTAGTTTTCGAAGTGAGTCAAGTATTTGCAATTAAGCACAATCTCTAATTCTCCACTAGCAATTTGGTTGGATTGAAATTGTTTAAATTGGTAGAAATTGTTATGTGGAGATTGGAGGTTCGGATGGAACATTATTAAGCATTGTTGTGTATGATGTGTTGAGGTGCGGTGCGTTATATTTGTTTATGCATTGCATCCATATTCCATTGTACACTTTATTATGTTTGGTGACACATTTTCACACCATCTAACATCCAATATGTCTCTTAAGGAACATCTTAGAGCTAATGGCCAAAGGGAGCCTCATTGTTTACCTTCCAATCTTAGGGGGTCTGATCAATTTAATCTTGATAGGGGATATGAGAACACATTTTCACAATATTATTTTGAGCCTCACCTTTACCAAGAGCCCTTTGACTATTAGTAGGCACCACCTCCACCCTACGAAACACCACCATGTAAATACCCCCATGCCCAATTTTTACCCTATGAGGAATATCACATTCTTTACATTGGCACACAAGCGGACACCATAGAGGATACCCTAGAAGACACCTCAACAAGCCATAAATTTTCAATAAGATGTGAACTCTAGAATAACTACGGGCCTTAATGAGATAAAGAGTTAATTGATTCTTTTAATACAAACCTTAGTTGTCGAAGAGGAGAACAGGTCCCTTGTGTTATCTCCAATCATTTCACCTAACCAGGGGTGTCCAAGTGAACCCACTCATCCCATCACAAACCATAGGAATGAAGAAATCATTGATCAAAACACCGTTCCCTAAGACTTTGAGTCTAAGGAAGACATTTCTAAGGAAAGTGAGGAAATTATTGAAAATAAATCTCTGGGTGAGAGAAAAGAATTTGAGAGAGAAGAGTCCGAAATTAGAGACTCCAAACAAGAAGAGGGGGTAGTGATGTCATTACCCTTAATGATGATCTTAGTTTATTAGATGTTGGGAATATGCAAGTCAATGAGAATGTTAATGGTCTAGAGGTCATTCCTACCGTGTCTAGGGATCATGTGATCCCTACTTTTATGCCTCTAGCACCTAGTCCTATTCTAACGGAGCCTTTAGAGCTCTATGTTCCAACCTTTGAACCAAACATCATTCCTATGGCCAACCAATCAAAAGAAGGGGAGGGTCAAGCACTTCATGGCATGAGCATCATTGGCACCCTTGTGCATGATCATTCTTTATTTTCTACATATCATTACCCTTATTACTCTTATGTGCTTAAAAGCTAGATCCTAGAGTTCATCAAAGAAATGGCCATTTTCTATTCTTATGTATGCATGAAATCTTTGAAAATCTTTAGTTTGGAGGTGTGGGATGATGGTAAATTCTCACTTCGTGGTATTGAGTGATTCTCTCTTAAAATTGGGTAGAAATAAGAGTGGTTATTTTGTTTCTTTGTTTTCTTAGTTTATTTTTTTTTTCAATTTAGGTAGGAGTAAGAGCAGTTATTTTGTTTCTTTGTTTTTTTTGTTTATTTTTCCATTTCAGGTTGGGGGCCCTTTAGGCACCCTATTTTTCTTTTCTCTCACCATTTAATTGCATTCCATACTTTGTTCTCTTGCATTGAGGACAATGCATCATTTTAGTTGGGGGTGGATAGAGGCTTTGCCTCTATTATTTTGTTTTTGTTTCTTTGTTTTACATCCTATAAAAAAAATAATAAAAAATCTTTTTACTTGTGAAAGTGCCTTTTGAGATTAGAAGATAGAAATTTTTGCATGTTTCTTTACTCAAAATTATGTTGATTCACTCCTTATACCTAACATGTTGTGGGGATTACTTAATTCATGCATTTGTAGAGGGGATTACAACTTTATGCGCAATCATGCTTTATAACATCATTTGTTACTAGTTTTTGCATTTCCATCCTTACATTAGTGGAGATTATTACCTTGTAAGCTTTTGAGCATTTATTGTCTTTTGGAGTGTTTACATTTATTCAAGGATAATTTTGTCACCTTCACTTCATTCATTAGTTTCATTATGCTTGTATTTGGTTAATGAGTTGAGTTTTAATTTTGTTATTAACACTTGTACTCTATGAAATGCTTCAGTTGTACAACTTTGGTAGGATTCTAGGCCATTTTCTTTTTGATAGCCATGAGTTTCTCGTTGCCAAACCATGCTTTTCCCTTGACCCTTATTGATCTTTCACTCTTATCCTAAAAGTGCAACGCGATTTCCTCTCTTGTATTGCAAAGGGACGCCTATGTAAGAAAAGAGTATTTTTTTGCATTGCTACAAAAAAAAAATAAAATAAAAAGAAGGAGAAAAGATTGATTTGGAAAATTCAATGCAAATGAGCATATTGAAATATGAAAAGTAGTTGTTGAATCTAAGAGGGATGATAAAAGGATGGAAACAAAATGAGAAGTAAGAAGAAAAAAAAAAAAAAAAAAAAAAAGGAAGAAGAAGTAAGAAAAGAAAAATAAAAAGAGAATAAAAAGAATAAAAGAATAAAAGAGGAGTTCAAAAGTTAGAAAATATTTCAAGAGAAGAGTGAGAAGTGGATTTTGTGTGTTAAATGTTGAAAAAGGAGAGTTGTAGTTGTTTAACATTCATCATTTCATGCCTTGATCACACATGAAATGACAATTTGCTCCATCTCTTTACTCTTACCTTTCACCTCTTCTACATTATCCTCTTCATCTCTACATGGCTTAGTTTATCCAAGTTGTACTTGATTGAAGTTTTCAATAGAGTATAAGCTATATCTTGTCAATTTCTTTGAATCAATGCATAACTATGAACATTCTTTCTTAGAGTTATGCTAATGTCGATACACTTTTATCTTTTCAATTTTTGTAATTGGTATGCTTACTTGATTTGCTCTTTACATTTACTCTATTGCTGAGCATACTATTGTGAGAACCATGTTGAACTTTAATTGCGAGTGTATGTCTGATGAGGTTTGAATCAAAACGTTTAAAGGTTTAGATTTGCTTAAATGAGTTTATTTGTGTTGTTTAGCATGATTCTTCACCAACACACATAAACCTCTCTTTTGCATGACTTGTTGCATATTCTTACAAGTGGTAGGAGTTTGGACTGGCATCTAATGTTGATTTGAGTAGGATTATGCGCTCATTCTTTATTCTTATCTTGATTGGCAATTCACAAAAAGATGTTTATGAGTATCAACACTATAAACTCTCACGAGACATCACTCATTCATGAGGAGTAACCTAGGGGTTTAAAGGTTTAGTGCATAAGCTAAATGCATCCGTGACTCATACGAAGAGATTATCTTTTATGCCTTTGATAGCTTTTACTAGGGACTAGCAAAATGTAAGTTAAAAGGTGTGATTACACCCTAAAAGTATAATCATAGACCTTTAATTCACACCTTGTTAGTCTTAGATTAGTATTAATTTTCTTATTTTAGTTAGATATTTGTTTGATTATATTTTGTATGTGTTTTGTAGGTTCTAGGAGCTAATAAAGGCAAATTGACGCAAAGAATAATCAAGGCGAATAATTTGGTCATGAAAATTCAAAGCTATCTCAAAATTTTGGCTATAACTTTTTATTCCGATGTCTGATTGTGCTGATTTTTGTGTCATTGTAAAGAACACTTCAAGAGCTACAACTTGTGCATCGGCAGAATCGGCCTCTAAAGTGGTCAAAATTAAGCTTCAATATGGATGAGTGAATAGTAAACCGTTCGATTGGTCTAGCAAACTTCAGAGAGGGTGTTTTACTGTTCGATCTATGAATAGTGCCAATCGATCGGTGAACAGTGCCCATGAATAGTGAATAGTGAATAGTGACCGTTCAAACACTATAGTGACCATTCGATCTGTCGTTCGATCAGTCGATACAAATCTGGAGTAAAAAAGCTTTGTGTGCAGGAAGGAAAAAAAAAGAGAGGATAGTTAGGGTTTGTAGCAGCCAAAGGGGCTGCGGGAGAACTCCTCCAAGGTTGATTTTTCCACTTTTCTTCCATTCTTAACTTAGATTTAGTTTTGCAATGGTAATATAGGAGTAGAACTTGTGATTTTCTTTCATTGTATTGTATTTTCTTTTATTTTCTTGTACTTTTCCTTATTTTCCTTGTAACCGAACAGTTTTATTATTCAAGTAAACTTAAGATTTAATTGTTCATACTTTCTCTTTACATTTTTTATATGCTTTTGTAATGGATTCAAGTATGTAGATTTATCTTGGATGTGATTATGAAGATCCACCAAGGATCTTCAAGGATTTTAATGGGGATGTATGAACTTCAAAGCTTCATTTTTAGATTTCTATAGTTCTATGTGGTTGAGTGTCGGATGTATTTCAAAACCTAGATCCATAACCCATTTGGAAATATTGATGCACAATTGACTAATTGGTATAGATATTGCACATTTCTAATGTTTGTTTCTATAGCTCTATTAATTGTTTTAATTTATACAGTTAACTAAATATAAACTCAAGGTTTTATGGTCAAAATATTCCAAATCAAGAATTCACGATGTGATTCTTGATTTGAGTTATCAAAATTCTCTATTGAAACTCTTGTTATGAATTGGTGGATTGAATCAATCATATCCAAGCTTTCCCCTTTAATAGCCCTAACTTTAGTTTTAATTTGCTTTTAATTTAATTGTATACTCATTATTTTAATTTCATTGCAATAGGTTAGTAATTCAAAACAACCATCAAAACCCAAAAGATTTTTAGTCTTTTTATTTTTCAGTTTATTTTAGATCTAATTCCCCACATAATTGCAATTCAATCCTAAGTTAGGTTAGTGTGAGTTGAGTGTTAGAGCCTATATTTGGCTAGGTCCCTTGGGAGAGAATGATACCGGATTACCGATTTATACTTCATCACAACCCCCATACTCTTGTGGAGTACTAACTCTATTTTGTAGTTTTCGGAGTAAGTCAGGTTGCAATTAAGAGGAAACTTTGGTCTGTGTGAGGGACTGCATACCTCGTTTTATGCTACTAAGGTGGTAGTGTCAGATTAGCTGGATACAGTGATATAGATGGATCTACTGATAGAGATGAGCGTAAATTCGTCACGGGTTATGCCTTTATACTTGGAAGTGGTGCTATTTCTTGGTGTAGCAAAAAACATTAGTGTGTCTCCCTATCCACCATGGAGTCAAAGTATGTGGCATATACTACTGTTGTTTAGAAAGCTATATGGTTGAGGGGATTCTTGCAGAGCTTCAGCATCACAAGGTATCTTGATAAGGATATTGTGATTTATTGTGATAACATAGCTGTTATAGCTTATGCAAGAGATCCCAAGTACCATAGTAGGACTAAGCACATTAATACTCGGTATTACTTCATTTGAGACATCATTGTGTAAGGGCAAGTGGTTCTAAGGCATGTCTCCACCAGCGATATGATTGCTGACCCATTGACCAAACCCATTGCCAGAGATGTTTTTCATAGGCATGTTAGGGGTTTAGGATTACGTAGGATTTGATATCTTTATTTTGTTGGACACTTTGGATTATATCTTATACATTATGAGATGAGTTTTCATTTAATGGGCATAATTGATATTTGGTTTAATTAGGGCACGTATCTTATATTATGAGTAAATGTCACCAAGCTTTATGATCACTGCTCTCACACAGGCGATCACCTTGGCACTAAGATATTGACTAAGATGAGACACTAAATGATCACATAAGTATTATGATAATCTGATTTCCTTGGCGCTTAAAAAGCGAGCAAGGGTTGATGTTTATTTAAATGTCGCCTTAGTAAGAGCTAAGATGAGACTATACGAGTCGAACTTGGAGTTATCCACACCTCCATGAAACCTATAAAAAGCCGAATGTGAGATCCTCTAGAAGCTCAAGTTAGGCGCTAGTGAGAGCGACTAGACTAAGATCCGTATGATGTTAGAGTGTGATAGACCCTGAGTGGGAGCTTCATCATAGCATACATATCACACTGTATGTGCTATAAGACGACCATTGTGGGAGTGACAGAATAGATCCCTGCTTTGTCACTGTGTGAGCCCTATGGACTTTAAGTCCAAGTATATACCCTTTGAGCCCTATAAATTGACATAAGTGGTTAAGAAAAGATCATTTGATATCATACTCATGATTTGTTGCTCATAGTCCGGGCGATTGTGATAATATTAGTTTTTGATATGATCATGAGCACAAATGCATCGAGAGGTCTTGCATGACTTTGTATTTGTTATAGGAGGCGTTAGAGCTGCAAGATCTGGTGTGTTTTGGTGATTTGGGATATATACAAAATGATTAAGTTGTAGTGTTATGCTAATTAGATTGTAACTTAATATAACATTCCTCACCGGTACCTTCTCGTCTATCGCACAATCTATTTTCTTGTATGAGGAGCTGAATAACATGAAAGATTTATAAGATGAGATTATGGATGCCCCTTGTGTTCAAGTAGGAGATGTTGCATAGGGCCCACAATATGTCCACATGGGCACACACACATATATATATATATATATTCAGTATATAGATCACCTCTTATTGATAAGGAGATAATGAACTATTCTTATCAAATTTGAACTCCTAAAAGATAAAGATAAGTGGGTTTTATCTTTATCATGGTGTATATATGTTATACACAAATTGTATCAAGAGGATAACTTACAGATTATCAGATACAGACTCTTTCTCTAAATTATTTTCTCTCTCTTGTTCTCTCTGGGGTTACCATCTCAGTGCCTTAGGATTTGAAACGTGTGTTCTTCGTATTGGACTCTAGTTGCCATCTACTGTATGATGAAGAAGACACAAAGGAGATCTTGGATTGATTCGTGGTGTATTGCACGTGTTACGCGAATGACTCATAAGGCAAACAAGACGATCCGTATAGCATAATGGTTATCCGCATAAGGTATTTCGTATACCCATATATATTTTTCTTATAAGATCAATACTCCTATTCCTTTGAAACCACTAAATGGGTTTTCTACCACTGAGATTTCATTTTTTTAGCTAATCTCCACTAATTGTGGAGTCATGTTCGCACTCTTCACGTTGATGACTCAATGGTTTACTTTGCACAGAGAGAGAGAGAGAGAGAGAGAGAGAGAGAGATGACTAAATTCCCTCAAGTTGTTGCTGTTAGGGAAATTAGCTCATTTTGTACCATGAAAATTGAGAGTATTTATCTCTTTATGTTTTGAGTGAGGCTTGAGTGAATTAATCACATTGTAATGGCCTTAGATGTTAGGAATATGCTTCCATAAAGCCTTAAAGGAAGTCTCAACAACAGCTAGATGAATTTTGAGGAGATGGGTCACGTGCAAAATTCAATCAATTTTTCTCTAGCAGATCAGCCCTCTAGTATCTGGTTTTTTTCCAAGATATTATTCGAATTTGAAAAGGCTCATTATAGGAAAATTTGTAGATATTCGAGTCTTCTTTTTAGAGAGCTTCAAATCTCATCAATTCAACATCTCAGTAAAACGTTATGGCTACAATACTGAAGACTGTGCCATGGACCGCACCATGGCGCCCTTCAACTGCGCACTGGCGAGCTCCCCTTCAGAAAAGCAACTTAGAAAACAATGCACCGTGCCATCAGGCGCACCCCTAGCACAGTAATGGCACGCCACTGCCAGATAACCACGCTAGTAGGTGTACCCAACTGTGCATTGGCGTGGTATGGCGATTATGCCCAGAAACAGCTTTTCAAACCTCGAGCTACGCACTGAAAGGGACATAAAGAGGCTTTAGCCACCTTTGGAACTTATGGGGTTCATTTTTAGCTGCTCTTATGCACTCCAAGGAACTTCTTTACATGTACTCCAAAATCACATCAATTGAGATAGACTTTTTACACTTGAGAAAGATTTCTACGTTTGGAGAAAACTGGGGGAGCTTAAGTCTTCTTTAGCCAACAAGGGCTTGCAAGCTCCTTATATTTTCATACAAGAGATTCATGTGGTTTTAGTGAGCTTTCTCCCAGTCAGAGTCCTCTACTTCATCTATTAATTACCTACATGTTCTAAGAGGACTCTCCATCATACTTTCCTCCATACCATCAAAGAGAAGAGAGTAGTTTATAGTGATTCAAGTTGCTAGATCGGAAAGCTTCATCATGGACTTAGTGGAGAATCAAGTGTTGGAACGAGTTCGTGGATTCAAATGGTGTACAAGCTGTAAGATTCAATCCTAGTTGCAGATTTAATAGTGTGAAAGGGTTGTAAGGCAATATTATACTTTGTTCTTCATATAATGCTTGGTTAGAGCTGGATTAGATTTCGTGATTATCTCCCACAAGGGTTTCTACGCTAAAAATCTTCTGTATTGATGGTTGTGTGTTTTGATTTCTATTTATGGTTTGCTTTAAATTAATCATTTTTAACACTTGCTTAAAAATGAGTAAGGACATATTCATCCCCGTTTAGGTCCATCGTAGGGTATAAATTCATATTACCAATAACACTTGGTTTTTCAGTTGCTAACTGCTAATTGGTTTTCCTGATCATTGTATGTTTATGATCCATTAAAGAGTTGAATGAACACTTACATGAATGCATCAGATGCAACTCTCTTCAGGGGGAAACGGTTCAAGAGAGACTCAACTTACTCTTAATTAGTGTTTGTGTTGATGGGTCATCATCACTAGGGCAATCGATCCATTGCATAAATATAGAGAATCACATAATCTTCATTTCTTGCATGACATTCTGGCTGTATATGCTATACTTGATGGTGCTGAGTTATACCCACCAACCCAAAAGAAGTTTCCACCACCGGTCACCAACCGTAGCACACCAAGATTGAAGGAGGAGAAGTCAAGGAAGCCACCAACCATGGATTTTTCCACTACTTTGTCAAGAAAGAGTAGCTCTCCCTCCCCTATAAATAGAGGGTGGAGGTGAGGGAGAAATGTATCCCAGCTCAAGCAAGAGCAAGAGAGAGAGTAAGAGAGGTTTTTCTTGTGAGAATTGTAGTTGAGTGAGAGAGAGCCGTTCAATTCCTCCTCCTCTGTTTTTCCTCTCGATATACATAGTGAAATTTCTTTTCCAATTTATTGGTGTGTAAGCGTGTGTTGATTTCTGGCCCAACAAATGATATCAGAGCGAGGTTAAAGTGACCGGAGTAATTTTTTTGCTATTTTTTTTACGGCTGCCCAGAAATCAAAGTTGCCAAAATTGTGTTTCGATCACATTATTGTGTTCGTCTCGTCGATACGAGTTCAACGGCGTAAACCGCGTTGAAAACGGAGCTAAAACGAGCCCGTACAAGCTGGTCAAAGTTCTGCTCTGGTGAGTCAACGCCAACAACTTCACTGGCGCCGGAGAAGACAAGCTAACGTCATCGTTGACCAAGTCAACCGCCACATCATCAACCCAGTCAGCCGCCACGTTATCAGTCAAATCAGCTTCCACGTCATCGCCCAGTCAGCTGCCACGTCATCAGAATCTGCCACATCATCAATATTTATAAAAATTACAGTTTGGCCCCATAAGTTTCTAGAAATTACAGTTTGGTCCCAGAACTTTCATAAATTACAGTTTAACCCCTAAATAAACTAAAATTACAACCCTTCTTGAGGTTTATTATCATTCCGGACGCAACCGTGCACTCTGTTTTGGCAAATTCTACTTCTATAGTGTTGTACAAGCCAATTGAAGAGTAGATTCATGGAGGAGCCATCGCCATCAACATCAACCTCAAGAGTTATGATTATGCTCACCTCTTTGAACTACGCCATTTGGTGACCTCGAATGGAGGACTACTTGAACTGCCGGGATTCATTTGATCCCTTAGATGACATGGGGGTGAAACCGACGGACACAACAGCAGCCGAGTAGAGAAGGAAGGACAAGAAAACTATCGTTCTGATCAGATAATGGATCGACCATAATGTATTCCACCATGTTGCTTAGGAGACAGACTCATACACTCTCTGGACAAAGCTAAAGAATCTGTTTCAAGCAAAAACCGCTCCAAACAAAGCTCTTTTGATGAAGTGCTTTGTCAACTTGAAGTTAAGGAGCGGTACTTCAATAGCTGAGCACACGAGTCAATTCCAAAACTATGTAAACCAGCTCGCAGCCATGGACCTGCCGCGAAATGATGAAGAGCAAGCCCTCTTGCTTCTTAGTTCTCTACCAGACAGTTGGGAGATATTGATAGTGTCTCTCAACAATTCAGCTCCAAATGGCAAACTCACCATGGCAATGGTCAAGGATGCCTTATTCAATGAAGAAGCCAGACAGAAGGAAGCTAGCATGGAGCAATCATATGCCCTCACTACAGAAAGCAGGGGGAGGCCTCAAGAAGATAACAGAGGCAGAGGAAGAGGCCGAGGTAGAGGAAGAGGCCGAGGCAGAGGCAAAAGCAGAAGCAGAGGAAGGTCACGGGATCTTGGCAAATCTAATGATAGACATGGAAAGTTCACTTTTTATCATTATGGCATTGAAGGTCACATGAAAAAGGATTGCCCAAAATTAAAAAGGGAGCAAGGTCAAGGCAATCATCAACATAACAAGGAAGATGGTGACACCCTAGTCACCATTAAGGGAGATGTCACAGTACTCTCCGTGGAAGAAGAGACGTGCCTCCACGTTGCTAGCCAAAATTCCGAATGGGTGGTAGACACAGCAGCCTCCTACCACGCCACTCCCCACAGTGAGTTCTTCACGACGTATAAAGCTGGAGACTTTGGTACTGTGAGAATGGGGAACACCAGTTCATCAAAGATTGTGGGACTTGGTGATGTTTGAATCCAGGCAAACAATGGTTGCACGATGGTATTGAAGGATGTTAGACACGTGCCCGACCTCCGACTCAATCTTATTTCTGGGATAGCCCTTAATCAACAGGGTTATGACAACAGCTTCAACAATGGCACTTGGAAACTGTCAAAAGGTGCCCTGGTTGTCACCCGGGGGCATATTTGTGGCACGCTGTACAGAACCCATGTGAAAGTTTGTTCAAACAGCCTCAATGCAGTTGAAGATGAGGCGTCACCAAATCTGTGGCATAAGAGACTTGGTCACATGGGAGAGAAAGGGTTGTTCACACTGGTAAAGAAGGCTCTCATTCTAGTAAGCAAGGAGATTGCACTGAACCCCTGTGAGCATTGCTTGTTTGGCAAGCAACATCGAGTCTCGTTCAATTCTTCCACACGAAAAAGATCAGAGTTATTGAGCCTAGTACACTCTAATGTTTGTGGTCCCATTGAAGAGGAGTCATTGGGCGGTAACAGGTATTTTGTTACCTTTATAGATGATACTTCACGAAACGTGTGGGTGTATTTTACGAAGACCAAAGATCAGGTGCTCGAGAATTTCAAGATCTTCCATGCCATGGTGGAAAGGGAGATTGGCAAGAAGTTGAAATGCCTCCGGACAAACAATGGAGGCGAGTACACATCCAAGAAGTTCAAGGCATACTGCTCAGAACGCAGTATCCGCCACGAGAAGACGATCCCACGCACCCCACAGCACAATGGACTAGCCAAAAGGATGAACCGGACCATTGTGGAAAGAACCTGGTGTATGCTCAGTATAGCTAATCTGCCAAAGCCATTTTGGGGTGAAGTTGTTCGTGCTACCTGCTACCTGATCAACAAATCACCATCAGTGCCGTTGAAATTTGAAGTTCCGGAGATGGTGTGGACTGGCAAGAAAGATGTCTCCTACTCTCACCTAAGAGTGTTTGGGTGCAAGGCTTTTGCACACATATCCAAGGAACAGAGACAGAAGCTCAACATGAAGTCCATTCCATGCATCTTCATTGGTTATGGAGATGAAGAGTATGGATATATGCTATGGGATCCAGCAACAAAGAATGTCATCAGAAGTAGGGATGTTGTGTTCCAAGAGAACCAGTTTTATGAGGAACCAACTAAGTTCAGTGGTTCCAGTTCCTATGCTCCTGAGATGACTCCAGATCCAGCACCAGTCCAGCTCACCATAAGTACTAGAATGAAGGAGGTAATTCCAGAAGATGAAGAAAAAGAAGAGGGCGTTGAGCAGGAGGAGCAACAACCCCCTCCACCAGAAGAAAAGAACTTCCACAACCAATTGGTGAGGTGCCTCCCCAAATTAACAAGCCTCAGCCAAGGAGATCTACAAGAGGTCGTGTCCCGATTCCATCGACCAGATATCCAGAATCAGACTACATCATGCTCACTGATGAGGGGGAGCCAGAGGATTTCAAGGAAGCACAGACCCATCCAAACAAAGGCAAGTGGATGAAAGCCATGCAAGAAGAGATGAGTTCCTTGCACAAGAATCAGACCTATGATTTGGTAAGGCTTCCCAAAGGAAGAAAAGCCTTGAGAAACAAGTGGGTTTTCAAGCTGAAAAAAGATGATAGTGGAAAGCTAGTCAAGCACAAGGCTCGATTGGTCGGCAAAGGATTTTAACAGAAAAAAGTAATTGACTTTGACGAGATTTTCTCACCGGTAGTGAAGATGACCTCAATTCGAGTTATACATGAAACAGCCAACCTGAACTTGGAGCTTTAACAGATGGATGTCAAGACAGCTTTTCTCCACGGAGATCTGAAGGAAGAGATCTACATGGAACAACCAGAAGGGTTTGAAGCTCCCGGGAAAGAACACTTAGTCTGCAAGTTGAAGAAGAGTCTCTACGACCTAAAGCAAGTACCGAAACAATGGTACAAGAAGTTTGACTCATTCATGGTGGGTCATAGGTACAAGAGGACTGCTGTAGACTAATGCGTGTACATTCAGAGATTCTTGGATGGTAGCTTTGTGACACTTCTTCTCTATGTGGATGATATGCTGATCATTGGACAGGATGCTGCCAAGATTAGCAAGCTGAAAAAGGAGTTATCTCAATCCTTGGATATAAAGGACTTAGGCCCTGCTTAGCAAATTTTGGGCATGCAAATTGTTCGTGATAGGAAAGCCATGAAGTTGTGGCTATCACAAGAAAAGTACGTTGAACGGGTGATCAGAAGGTTCAAAATGAAAAATGCCAAGCCAGTCAATACTCCACTGGCTAATCACTTCAAGTTGAGCAAGAGTTCGTGCCCCTCCTCGAAGACTGAGATGGAAGAAATGGTAACAGTACCCTACTCTTCAACAGTAGGCAGTCTGATGTATCCAATGGTATGTACAAGGCTAGATATTGCTCATGTTATAGGCGTTGTGAGCAGATTTCTCTCCAACCGGGGGAAAGAGCATTGGGCAGCAGTTAAATGGATTCTCAGGTACCTAAAGGGTACATCAAAGTTATGCTTGTGTTTTGGGGGAGCTGAACTAGTCTTGGAAGGCAATACAAATTTAGATATGGCCGGTGATCTTGATGGTAGGAAATCTACATCAAGATTCCTCTACACCTTCACAAGGAGAGCTGTATCATGGCAGTCCAAACTGCAGAAGTGTGTAGCATTATCTACAACGGAATCAGAATATATCACCGCAGCGGAAGCTGGGAAGGAAATGTTGTGGGTAAAGCGGTTTCTCCAAGAGCTAGGAGTCAAGCAAAAGGAATACAAGGTGCATTGTGATAGTCAGAGTGCTCTGAATTTGAGCAAAAATTCAATGTACCATTCCCGCACCAAGCATATCGACATTCGCTATCATTAGATATGCGAGGTGATGGATCAACAGTTGTTGAAACTTGAGAAGATTCACACAAAGAGAATCCAGCAGATATGTTGACAAAGGTGGTTACTCGTGAGAAGCTCAAGCTATGTAGAGACATAGCCGGAATGGACGTCAACTGAAGGACGTCAAATTGTGTTCTCCTCTAATGGGTATGAAGGGGGAGAATTGCTGAGTTATACCCACCAACCCAAAAGAAGTTTCCACCACCGATCACCAACCGTAGCACACCAAGATTGAAGGAGGAGAAGTCAAGGAAGCCACCAACTATGGATTTTTTCACTGCTTTGTAAAGAAAGAGCAGCTCTCCCTCCCCTATAAATAGAGGGTGGAGATGAAGGAGAAATGTATCCCAGCTCAAGCAAGAGCAAGAGAGAGAGCAAGAGAGGTTTTTTTTGTGAGAGTTGTAGTTGAGTGAGAGAGAGCCATTCTCCTCCTCCTCCTCTGTTTTTCCTCTCTATATACATAGTGAAATTTCTTCTCCAATTTATTGGTGTGTAAGCGAGTGTTGATTTCTGGCCTAACAGACGGTCCAGATTTATCGTGCCCCTGAAACTTTTCCCTCGAATGTTATAGAACCCTTTTAAATGGCGAATTCATAAACCATGACTTCCGAAATATAGGAAACCATAGAGAGTAGCTAAGGTATGAAAGCTTTCTGTTATGCAGCATTCCTCTACTGGCTGTGGATCAGGCATGGCATTAGGTCTTGGATTCTGCAGCATCCAAATTCTTGACAACAGGAATGGGTTTTGTTTGGTTTTACGATACTATTCTATACACTTAAATTCCCTATGGATGTCCAGGAAATGAAAAGAAAAACAAAGAAAAAGTAAGAAAGAAAATCCTTTAATAGATGCCTTAATAAGAAGATATAATGTAGTTGTAGTTGTTGCATATTTCTGGAAGTAAATAAAGTTGGGCTGCTTTGTGAGTGTCCAAACCAGTGGCGGATATGTTGTGCACAAATGTCTAATATGCTGATCCTTGTGTCCTTGAAAGTTATCTTCCACAGGATGCTAGCCTATTGCCATGTTTGGAGCCTTTTTCAATTTTTTTGTTTTTAACTTTCCAAAACAAAAAGCAGTGATAATTTTAAAAAATTCAGTGTTCTTATATATCGTTGTCAATTTTCATATGGAAAGCAGTTTTTGAGAATTTTAAGAATAATTTAAAATTATTTCCTCAAAAATCTGGTGTTTTAGAGGAACTTTTTCCAAATATAGAGATTTTCCAAATAAGTTTGCATATTAGTTTTCATTTTCCTTTTTGTGTTAGAGAGACAATTTTCCAAAATAAAAACCAAAAGCAACTTTTCTGCATTCCACCTTCTCAGCAACTATAAGCTTTTACTGAAACTAGAGTGGAACTTGAATTGGTTCTTAGATCTTCATTAGAGCTTTTGTTAGTTTCATCACTACTTACAAGTCCTAAGTTAACTAGTTGCCTTATTAGGGGGAAGAAAAAATAAAAGAAGGTGACATTCTCCTCTGCATGTTGCCATAGGTACTTTTCACTTACAAGGCCACCAAATAAATAAATAAGGCTCTTGGTGGTGTGAAGCAGACATTGAAAAAAACTCCAGGCTCAAGCCATTTGTCAGCCTTCCCAGCCTGAATTCATAGTTGGAGAGCGGTGATATATCATTTTACAGGGTCATAATTTTTTTCAAAGGCCTCCAATTCAAGATTATAGATTTCCACCAAGAGCCTTATAATGGTATCATTCGTATTCACATTCGAATTCAAGATTATGACCCATTTTGCCAGGCCCCATTGCACTAAAACATGTCAGTAATGGTATCATCCCCCCCACCAACACAGCCTCGTCATCTCAAGCAGCATCGATCAATGATGTCAACCATCCATCCAGAGATCAATCCAGCAATGCAGAAGTAAGGATTTCTTTCACCAAAAAGAAAAGGAAATCCTTGACCTTGGCCCAAATTGGTTGCGGGCACAAGAAAGTGGAAGTCAAATTCAAGTCTAAAGCTAGGTCTACAAATAGAAAGGAAACGATTCAATCTTCAATCTCATCACTGCCATCTTCTAACATTGCCAACAGGAACTCCTTAATCCTTAAACAACTTGAGGTGAAAGTCCAGGAAGAAGCAGAGAACACTGTCCAGCTTGGAAAGACCTTGGGAGTCAACTTCAATGGGAATGAGGCGTCAATCCTGAACTCTTTTATTGATGCTGAAAAAGATGATTACGAATGCTACATTAAGAGGAGTAAAAGGAAACCTGAGGTGAAACATAAGGCCAGTGATCCAGCAATTTAGTTCCAGGATGAGAATTCTGTCTTGGAATGTGAGAGGCCTAGGAAAGCCCGCAAAGAGTAGGATGGTGAAGCTGCTTGTAAGGGAAAGGCAAATTGAAATGGCTATCTCTGCTGGGGAGGATTATGACTCATGTGTTGCTTTCTGAGAGATCTTGCCTGCCCCCAGGTTTGGATACCCTTTGCACCCCTACAGGTTGGTCCCTGAAACTGCAGACCGTCAACTTCTGACTTTGCAGCTTCTCTTGGCAAGATTGGTCTGATGTTTTGAGTGGTAGGGGTGGCATTGGTATGCCCAGCAGATCTGATGATTCACATGGAATGGTGGTTCGACTGCAGGTTCAAGAAGTGGGAAAAATCTATACGGCATTCCCTTCTTATTGCAGTATTTGGATACCATGGCAATCAAGGAACAGAACAATTTTTGATAAGGTAAATGTGGTAATCTCTGAACTGGTGGAGGATATCAAGCTGACCACAGCCTTCTGGACTAAGGCAGGGGATGATAATCAGTTCTAAACTGGTGGGGGCATCATTGGGTACGCTCAAGGAATTCTCCTCACACATGGAATGGTGGTTCGACTTCAAATTCAGGAAGCTCAAGAACACAATATGACATTCTCTGTTTGTGGCTGTGATTTAGAGGCTCTGGCTGTTATGGAATGGGGTCATCTTCAATAATGTTGAAGCTGTGTATCATGAAGAAGTTGAGACCTTCAAAATCACCACAGCCTTGTGGATCAATGCAGAAGTGAGTCAAGCAGAGTTCAGTATTAATGATTTCCTGTATAATTTAGAAGGGGCATGCTCCTAGAATAATTCTGTAAGGATTGGCTTCTTGCCAATTCTCCCTTCCCTCCTGTGATCAGGTTGGTTGGTTCTCTTCTGTCCAGCAAGTGCGCTGGTTCAGTCTTGGCTCCTCCTCTGGTTCTCTTGTACTCCTTATTCCTTATCAATACATTTTGCTGTTCAAAAAAAAAAGCAAAGATCAATCCATGTGTAATCTTTCACTGTGACAATCCCATCCATAACCAGCTTTGTTTTTTTAGATTTGTCTGACCAGACAAAGAAGGTGAGAAAAATTCCAACTCCCTTCTGCACTGCTATGCCCGAGTTTGAGGTGGTAGGGTCATGTAATGGCTTATTATGCTTATCTGATTCTGATTCGTTGCGTGTATTCAACCCTTTTACGAGGGAACGTGAAGAGCTTCCCAGAACCATGCAGTTTCCAGGCCAAAAGGTGGTGTTAGGATTCGGGTTCCATCCTAGGATCAATGAGTATAAGGTTATTAAGATAATCTACCATTCTAGGCCACAGCAGAGAGCCGGGTTTAATTGTGGACTGGTTGGTAACACTAAAAGGGTTCTCTATCACCAAGATTTTTTTTTTTCCTGATCTCCATGCGAGAGATTATCGGAAATCCGCAGGAATTTATTGCTGATTGTGGAGTCATGTTCGCGCTCTTCCTGTAGATGACGAATGGTTTACTTTGTAGAGAGAGAGAGAGAGAGAGATGAATAAAATCCCTCTAAGTTGTTTCTAATTGCTAATTGTTTTACTTCAGTGTATGTTTATCAATTCAGGTGGAAATGGTTCAAGAGAGACTCAGTTTTACTCTTCATTAGTGTTTGTGTTGATGGGTCATCATCAATATGGCCATCAATCCATTGCATGAATATAGAGAATCATATAATCTTCATTTCCTGCATAACAGTGGTTGTATGTTCCATACTGGATAGTCCAGAGTCCAGATATATCGTGCCCCTTCTGAAATGATATAGAAGCCTTCCACATTGAGAATTCAGTAACCATGATTTCAGAAAGATAGGAAAACATAGAGAGTAGGGGGATATGAAAGCTTTCTGTTATATACGCAGCATTTCTCTACTGGTCTGTGGACTACTGGGCTCAGGCGTGGCATTAGATTTTTTTATTCTGCAGCATCCAATTCTCAACAACGGGACATGGCTTGTGTTTGTTTTATGATACTACACACTTGAATTCTATATGCAAGCCAGGAGTTGAAGAAAAATAAAAGAAGGAAAAAAAAATCCTTTAATAGATGCCTTAATAAGAAGATGTTATTTATTTACTGTATATTTCTTGGAAGCAAATAAAGATGGGCTGCTCTGTGAGTGTGGCTCCCAAGTGTCTAAGGTGCTGCACTTTGTGTCCTTGAAAGTTGTCTTCCACAGGATGCTATAGAACAGCCATGCTACTTTTGACTCTATAGCCTATTGAAGCCCCCCATTTGGAACCGTTTTTAAAATTTTTGTTTGTATTTTTCGGAAAAAAAAAACAGTGAAAAGTTCAAAAATTCTATTGTTTTTATCGTTGTCATCTTCCTATGGAAAACAATTTTTGAGAGTTTTACAGATAATTTAAAACTTTTCCCTCAAAATGGGGTGCATTATAGAAACTTTTTCCAAAAAAAGTTTGCCAAATAATTTTCCTTATTAATCTTCAGTCTTTGTTTTTGTTTTTTGTTTTCAAAAGCAAAACCAAACGCAAACTTTCTGCATTCCACTTTCTCAGCAACTAACTGTAAGGTGTTACTGAAAGTAGAGGTGAATTTGAATTGGTTCTTAGATCTTGACTAGTGCTTTTGTTAGTTTCACCACTACTTACAAGTCCTAAGTCAACTAGTTGCCTCATTAGGGTAAAGAAAAAATAAAAGAAAGGGACATTCTCCTCTGCATTTAGCCATAGGTTTCTGTTTACTTATAAGGCCAACAAATAAATAAATAAATAAGACACTTGGGAAGAATCTCCAAGTCTGCTCAAGCCATTTGTCAGCCTTCCACTCTAAATTCATAGTTGGAGAGTGGTGATATATCATTTTACAGTCATAATTTTTTCAAATGGTTCCATTCAAGATGATAGATTTCCCCTGATGAAATCTTTATGTAAGAATTGAATGGGAGTATATAAATTCACAGGACATCCAAACTGGTCCTTGCAAATATCCGTTTTAGTGATCCTTATTCCCTGAGGATGGTGTCAGTTGATAAAATCAATGCAGCTGTCTGGAGATAGAAAAGCATACATATATAAATATATATATATATATCTAATAGCTGTATTTGCCAGAAATTTCTGTAAGAAATAGCCCGTCTTGTTGGCATTGAAGTTTCCAGTTTCTGTGAAACAGAGAGCGTAAACTTCTAGCTGATTTTCCAAGAAATTATTCATTAGTAAATCCGCCGGCTGTGTTGCTGGCACCACATTATTTGTCTTGTCTTCTTCTTCTGTAGTTAACAATAACTGTTCCATTGTTGTCGAACTCCTCCATGCTATTTCTGCTCCAAAGTTCTCTCTTGCTCTGATCTCGTGTGTTCTGATTCTCAATAGAGTGATGGACTCTGCAAGTGATGAGAAACAAAACAACGGAGGAAACTGCAAGCCGAAAGACGATCAGTCAAGAAGTGGGATGGATAGTCTACCCCTCGAAATTGCTCTCGACATACTTTCAAGGCTACCTGCGTCGTCTCTCCTGCAGTCCCGGTTCGTATGTCGAGCCTGGTGCATGATATCACACGACCCTCGTCTTGTTAAATTGCACTTCTCCCGAACAGCAAAGATCAATCCATGTCTAATCTTTCACTGTGACAATCCCATCCAAAACCAGCTTTGTTTTCTAGATTTATCTGATCGCACCAAAATAGAGAAGGTGAGAAAAATCCACTCCCTTCTGCGCTGCGATTCCCGAGTTTGATGTGGTAGGCTCATGTAATGGCTTGTTATGCTTATCTGATTCTGATGCAGTGTACGTATTCAACCCTTTTACGAGTGAACACGAAAAGCTGCCTAGAACCGTGCAGTTTCCACACCAAAAGGTGGTGTTCGGATTCGGGTTTCATCCTACAACCAATGAGTGTAAGGTTATTAAGATAGTCTACCATTCCAGGCCATACCCTGGAGTCGTTTTTTCTTGTGGACCGGGTCCCCCTTATTCAGAATCAGAGGTTCAAATATTTAGTCTGGGCAGCACCAACTGGAGAAGTATAGGGAAAATGCATTACCAGCTGGAGGAAAGGTCATCGAGAGCTTTGGTGAATGGAAGACTTCACTGGCTTTCTCAACCGTATCGGCATGCTCATGATGGATTTATGAATATCGTTGTTTCTTTCAACCTAGCGAATGAGCGGTTTTCAGAGGTCCCGAGACCAGATTTTGGCTATCGAATTTGGGATTGCTATCATTTGGTGGTACTAGGAGGATGTCTTTCTGCAGCTGTTTTTGGTTTCAAGAATGAGAAAATCGATATCTGGGTTATGAAGGAGTACGGCGTGGAGGAGTCTTGGATCAAGGAATATAGCATAAGAGCTTACTCGGGAGTTGGGTGGAATGCAGATATGTGAGTCACCGGGCGTTTGGGTGAATGCTATGGTTTGGAGATTAATTCGAGTTCTCTGCCAATTGAACAATGGTGATATTTTGATGGAGTATAAAGGCAAAGCTATGTTTACTTATGACCCGGTGAAGGGTGAATTCAAGGATCTGACAGTTAAGGGGATACATAATTGTTCTCCTGCTGTTGTTCATGTGGGCAGCCTCAATTGTATCAATACTTTTACTTGTTTGTAACATTGAAAGGGTTCTCTACCACCAAGATTTAAAAAAAAATTTCCCAGCTCATCTCCCTGGAACAGGTTCGCGTTCTTCATGTAGACGATGAATGGCTTACTTTGGAGAGAAAGAGAGAGTGCTGAATAGAATCTGTCTAAGGTTTGTTTGCCTTAGAGATCTATATAAGGTAGGGATGGCTTCTGATGTTATGTTCAAGTGAATTAAATTCATGTCATGGCTGGTCATTGAATGGATCAAAAAATGAATGCTAATAGGCCTTATATTGTCCTTAAACCATATCTTAATCCAAGTCACACCATATCTTAATCGGAGTCGCCACAATCAGATAGGGGTGTGTGTTTTGAATAAAATCTCTCAGGGTTGTTTGCCTTTGAGATCTGCCAAGGTAGGGATGGCTTCTTCATATATGTCATGGCTGGTCATTGAATGGATCAAATGGAGTTCAACTGTGGATGTTCCAAGCTGAGTAAGGTGTACTCAATAAGAATTACAAATTCCAGTTCTCATTCCAAGTCATGACTATTTGTGCAAAATTATAGACTTGGAGGGCCATTTGCTTGTTGTACAACTGTGAAGATCACAAACAAATGGATGCTAATAGGCTTTCTTTTTTGGGAAATCAAACCACACAAGCAAGCAAAGTCCCTTGACCTCATGCACAAAGTTTTGAACCCCCAGTTTTACTCTTATTAGTGTTTTATGTTGATGGTTCATCATCACTAGGGCCATCAATCCACTGCATTAATATATATTGCAAGATTCTAATTTTTTTTTGGCTAAATCCGTGAGTCAAAAATTTGTAATAGCCCTAGATGTTTAGATGGTTATGTTGTTAAAGGGATGGCAATTCAAACAAATGCTAAGGAGCATTTGGAATACCAGAAGAAGCTTCAAATAATGAAAAAGTCATCACAGCAAGTTGGCGCTACCGTGAGGTGCATGGAAGAACAACAGAAATTGAAGTTACTTTGGCTCCTTCTTGAAGCTCCCACAAGAAGTGTATGAAGCAACAGAGGTTGGAGCTGCCTTGAAGCTCCCTTGAAGCTGCCACAAGAATGGACAACAAGTGGCGCTGCCTTCATGTTGCCTTGGTGCCACAGCCTCAACCGATGAGAAGAGTTCTTAAGGGACAGCTCTTGGTGCTCCCTTGAAGCTCCCTACTCGCCGCGACCACCACCGGAAAATTTGTTTGGAAACTTCCCTATTCAGCTAGGATTCTCTCTCGACTCTTATATAAAGCAAAGGTCAATTCCTAAAAAGGTTAAGAGAGTTTTAGAGAGCTTGAAATATACTCTAAAAGATCTTTTAGAGCTCTAATGAAACCCTAGCAACTGGTGATGCCTCCTTAACAAAGAAGAAGAACTTCAAATCTTCAAAGATTCGGAAAGCTCGTCTTGATGGTTCATCAAGACATCGATTCACTGTGTGAGTTTGTCATGGTTCAAGCACGAGAGAACAGTGAGTCGCGGTGTATGCAAGCAAATTCGTATCAACTTAGATTTGTGAATTTCGAATTGGTACAATTGTAAGTCGTCCTTGTAAACTGTTCGATTGATTTTAGTGCTTGGAACTTGAACTGAACTAGGTTCTGTGATTTTTCTTCTTTTTTTTCACGCAAAAATTACGTGTTTATTGTGTGATTGCTTTATTATTCTTACATGCGATTTTATTCTGTGCGCGATTGATTAGCCTGTTTAACAAGGATAATCAAACACTCCTCCAAGAGGAATAAATCCACGATGTTCAGAAGTTTCATATATATATATATATATATATATGTATGGAATAATATAATCTTCAATCCATGCCTAATCTTTCGTTTGAAGATCAAAATCTGGTAGTGTTTGGGTTTGGGTTTCATCCGATGACTAAGGAGTACAAGGTGATGAAGATAATTCACCACTGGAATGGATATAATAAACACCCGTCTTACCACAAACTGAGAATCCGTGAATACAATAATTATTGGCCATCAGAGACTGAAGCGCAGGACAACTAATGACGGTCAGCAGAAGCTCTGGTGAGTGGGAGATTTCACTGGATGACTCCATTGCAGTGATATCAAGGGGCTTTTGGCCAAAGCATAATTTCTTTCGACCCAGAAGACGAGCACTTCAATGTGATGGCCTAAAGCTGGATAACTATCATGCATGTGGCAATATTAGGAGGATGTCTTCCTGCAGCTGTTTGCCACTTTGAGAAGTTGGAAATTTTGTTTAGTATGCAGCAGACGCTCAAGCGGAGCTTGGGTTGAACAATGGACTTGATGATCTTACCAGTTTCATTAGATCTGGATCTTTTGTCCTATTGGTTATGAGTTCCTAACAATCGTTGACTGTGAAACAAAAAGTAAATGATGTGTTTATTTATAATTAATTGGGTACATCACATCATCATGTTGATACGGTATTCTTAACCTATTGAATAATTTCTCATGAAAGAAAGATCGAACTTCTACCTAATTTTCCAAGAAATTATTCATTAGGAAATCCGGCAACTGTGTCCCATCCCATTTTCCTAAAAAATTATTGATTACAGAGACCGCCGTCCTCGCCCCACCACAGTATTTGTCTTGTAGTTCCTCCGTAATGACTATAGTTGATTCGTTGTTGTCTTAGTCCCCCATGTTCAAGAAAAATTTTAGTGAACAGTAGAGACCTTTATCTTTGGGTATTATATCCATTACGATTTTTATGCTCTCTGTGTTTGATGAATCTCTTAATATAGAACTTAAATCTAAGTGATTGGTAGTTGGTATATTAGTATCACTAAATATTTTGTCTACTTCAAGCCCTTCGTGAAATTCCTGAGAGTCCGCCACTGCCCTGATAGTTTAGAAATCTGTAAAAAAAAGAAGAAGATGAATAATCACATCCAAGGCACGATTAATATCGCTTTCCTTGAGACGATATTTGCCCCCACCAATTCTCAGAATCTGGTGTGCACCAGGTTAATACCGAATCGCCTCCAGAATACGATGGAGCCCAGAAAAGTCTGTAATTCTGACTGCATGTTGCACACACGAAATCATACCCGAATACCCTCTGATTATCAAGTCTGCCAAGAATCTGAATGTCTATTTCTGCAGAAATAGACTTCAGAAATGATGAACAATAAAACTAGAAAAAAAAATCAAGAATTGTATTGCCTTTCAATATATAGAGAAGTTATAGGAAAAATTATATATTTTTGTCTGCGAATTTGCCATATTTTATAGGCATTTTGGTGTCTTTTTAGACCAGACATGACTGTTAGAATTCAAATAATAACTGATTTCTAACAGTCACTTGCAGGTTTAAACACAGCCGTCGGATCGCCCCTTTCTTAATCTAACGGTGTAGATCGCTTCTATTTATTATTTGATCAGATCATACATCACACTTCTATGATCAGGTGTGGTCCTTACCATACGATCTTTTTTGCTTATGTATTAGCCATCCAATCGTTGATCATCATGATTGACAAAAATTAATGGTCTTGATCACACGTCACACGCGCACGTGCCACGTGTCCAAGTGCCAAGTGCGCCACTAAAGCGCCACATTGCGCCACGCGACTCGCACGCGAGACGTACGCGTGGCGCACATGTGGCTTGGCACACATGCTCACACTTGAATGCTACACCCAATCATTGCTCTAAAGCAATACATAGAAAGTTGTTGACATTTATAAATGCCTTACAAAATTTCTCACTTTTCGATGTGGGATTCATTTAATAAGGCAATAAAGACTTTGTTCAAAACTAGTCAAAATCAAAATGGAAAAACCCCAAAACTACTACATATATTATATATTTTGAAAATAATTTCAACAATCCCCCACCATTTTCAAAATAATTTGAAAAACATATCTTGGCCAGACAAGGAAAACTAATGCATAAATGAAGGTATCTTATGGACTTGAACCATTACTTAGTGAAAACACATCAAGGTTAACAAGGATGGCATAGTAGGCAAGCTTTGAACTAGCAATCCTGTATAGCTAACCAGACATGTCTCACACATTAGTATTCTCTTCTTTAGGTAAATTCATAAAAGCCGACACGTGGATTGGCCTTGTGTCTATATCCTGTTTCATGAGTGCTCTAGAGACTGCCCAAGTCATCATAGAAGGCAGCACCACCTTCGACACTCATATAGGTAAACTTATCTGAAGTGTTCCAGTAACATAAACACTTCAACACAATATATTATAAGCCTATTAAGAGCATATTGCTCAACCTTCCCCATTTACATTATTGGTACCAAGCACCTTTTTCCTTGGGATGAAAAATATGTATAGTGCTTGCAGTCACTACATCTGATGTACTTTGGCTCATTGAACTCAAGACTTGATATTTCAAGCGTTGAGTCGAATTTCCACCAGTGATGACTAATCATATGGGCCGAAGACCCATCCCTATTGATGTTTTCTTAACCAAGTCCTTTGCAAGTCCTTTAGTAAGCGGATCTACCAAGTTTTGGCATGATCTCACAAAATCTATGGTGATAACTCCATCAGTGAGCATTTGTCTCACACTGCTATATCTCAGGCCAATATGCCTAGATTTGCCATTATAAATGTGGCTATATGCTCGTGATAGTGTAGCCTCACTATCACAATGCAAAGATATAGGTGACATTGGTTTAGACCAAAGAGAAATTTCTAATAACAAATTCCTAAGCCACTCGGCCTCTTTGCTACAAGAAGCCAAAGCTACAAACTCTGCAGCCATGGTAGAGTCTGTAATCAAAGTTTGCTTCTTAGAACCCCAGGAGATAGCTCCTCCACCAAGGAGAAATATCCACCCACTGGTTGATATATGATCATCTCGGTCAGATATCCAACTAGCATCAGTGTATCCTTCCAAAACCGTAAGATACCCACTGTAACACAAACCATAATCCATGGTTCCTTTTAGATATTTTAAAACTCTTGTTACAGCATTCCAATGATGTACTCACATGTTTGCAATCAAATAAATCAAATCTTCTGAGTATTTTTTTTCTATATAATGTGATTGAGAAAGGATAATCTCATTAGTATTCCTTTTAATTCGGATACCCAAAATGACATCAACAATACCCATGTCTTTCATTTCAAAATTAGATGACAAAAATTTCTTAACTTTCACAATGCTATTAATATCAGTACCAAAAATCAACATGTCATCTACATATAAACAGATAATCACACCTTTATCATTATTGAACTTCCTATAAACACACTTATCAAATTCATGTATTTTGAAGCCGTTAGTAACCACAACTTGATCAAATTTCTCATGCCACTGTTTAGGTGCTTGTTTAAATCCGTAAAGAGACTTAACCAACTTACAAACTTTATGTTCTTGTCCAGGCATGATAAAACCCTCAGGTTGGTCCATGTAAACTTCTTCATCTAATTCACCATTTAAAAATGCAGTTTTAACATCCAATTGGTGAATTTCAAAGTTATAGATAGAAGCTAATGCAATAAGCAACCAGATAGTACTAATTCTTGCAACAGGTGCATAAGTATCAAAATAGTCTATAGCTTCTTGTTGTTTAAAACCTTTAGCAACTAATCTGGCCTTAAACTTGTCTATAGTTCCATCTACCTTCATTTTCTTTTTGAAAATCCATTTACATCCAACAGGAACAGAACCAGGTGGTAGATCAACTAATTTCCAAGTTTTATTACCCATAATAGAGTCCATTTCATCTTTAATAGCCTCTTTCCAAAAAGCTGAATCGTGAGACTTCATAGCCTCATCGAATGAAAGAGGATCAGGTTCTATAGAAGGCGAAACCGAAGTTTGCTTAGAGATAGAATCTCTAGTACCTTCTACCAAATATACAATGAAATCTGGCCCAAAAGACTTTTCAGTCCTTATCCTTTTACTCCTTTTAGGTTCAGAAGATACAATGACATCTTTTTGTGGTTCCAAATATCGGTCCACATGTTTTCTAGTCTCATTTATACTGGAAATAGACGTGAAACTATTTTCATAAAAGACTGCATCTCTAGATTCAAAAACGGTATTGATCTCAATTGAATCATTAGTCTCAATAACAAGAAATCTATATTCTTTACTATGTTCTGCATATCCTAAGAAAATGCATTCAATAGCTTTTTGTCCTAACTTCTTGATCTTAGGTTCAGGTAATCTAACAATGGCTCTGCAGCCCCAAACTTTAAGATAAGACAAATTAGGCTTTCTTTTATTCCACAACTCATATGGAGACACTTTAGACATCTTATGAGGAACACGATTCAAAATATAACATGCAGTTAACATAGCTTCACCCCAAAAACTATTAGAAAGACCAGAATTAAAGAGCATAGCATTAGTCATTTCTACTAAAGTTCTGTTTTTCCTTTCAGCAACTCCATTTTGTTGTGGAGTGTAAGCCATAGAGGTTTTATGGATAATACCAACAGATTCACAAAATGCAGGAAAATGATATTCACCTCCACTATCTGATCTAAGGCATTTAATCTTGGCATTACATTGACATTCAATTTCTGTTTTATAAACTTTAAACTTATCTAAAACTTCATCTTTAGCATGTAATAAATAAATATAACAGAATCTTGTATAATCATCAATGAAAGTCACAAAATACTTTTTGCCTCCTCTAGTAGGGGTGCTATGCATATCACACACATCACTATGAATTAATTCCAACAAAGTAGAATTTCTATCAACCTTCGAGAATAGTTTTCTAGTGATTTTAGTATGCATACATATTCTGCATTTATCATTCATGTCATTTGCACATTTAGGAATTAACTCTAACTTAACCATATTATGCATTCTTCTTGAATTAACATGTCCTAAACGAAAATGCCATAAGGAAAGAGAATCAACCATATACGCAGAAACATTCACTTTATTAATATTAAGCTTGAACATGCCCTCATACAAATATCCTTTTCCAACAAACATCCCTCCCTTAATCAAGATAAATTTGTTCGACTCAAATACAAGTTTAAACCCAAACTTATTAAGAAAACTCCCAGACACCAAATTCTTTCTAACTTCTGGTACATGATACACATCAGTAAGAGTAAGGCTTTTTCCAGAAGTAAACTCTAGATCCACAGATCCTTTTCCCTTGACTGCTGCAGTGGACGAGTTGCCCATGTAAAGAACATTGCCATCCTCCATGGGTTCATAGGTTTTGAAAGAACTTTTATCTTTACAAACATGCCTGGTCGCACCAGAGTCAATCCACCATGCTTCATTATCTTCAAGGATATTAACCTCGGATATCATGGCCACAAATTTCTCCTTAGAGTCTTTAGCATAGTTCCCTTTTTGTTTCTTAAAGAGACGACACTCTTTCTTGTAGTGGCCTTTCTTTTTGAAGTAGAAACATGCCCCCTTCTTTTTCTTCTTATTGTGATTCTGGTTATTTCCAGAATTATTGTCGTTGTTACCAGCATTTCTGCCTCTCTTACGATTATCTTGTCCAGACTGGGAGGGCTGTTTTGACCCTTGTCCATCCTCCATCATATGAAGCTTGGAGGCATGAGAGTTATGCTCGTCATTACTGTCTCTTTTCCGAAATTCCTCTTCAATCCGAAGATGACGGCCCTATTCTTCAAGAGACAGGTCCTCCTTTTTGTGTTTAAGACTCTTTTTGTAGTCTTTCCATGATGATGGAAGTTTGTCCAAAATGGCAAAAACCGTAATGGATTCATCCATTTTCATGTCATACTGATTGAATTGGTTTAGGATATGCATGATTTCATGAAACTGCTCAATAACAGGACGAGTATCAGACATCTTATAATTGAAAATTTTTGAAGCCAGAAATTTCTTACTAGTGGCGTCCTCCATTAAGTACTTGGCTTCAAGTGCATCCCACAATTCTTTAGTAATCCCCTTATTTTGGTACATATCGAACAGAGTATCAGACATTGCATTGCAGATGTGTCCTTTGCATATGTAGTCATCTTGCTCCCATTTCATACTTGTCCTTGTTTCAGCCACAGTCTCATCTTCATTTGCAGCAGGCTTAGGGGTGGTGAGAACATACACCACTTTGAGACTGGCAAGTAGGAAGTGCATCTTCTTCTGCCATCTTTTGAAATTTGCTTTATCAAAACGACCCAGTTTCATAAAGTCTGCAGAAAACTCTCGTAATGATGCAGCCATGATTGTAATATCGTCTTAAGATTGATAGTTTAGAAATCTGTAAAAGAAAGAAAAAGATGAATAATCGCATCCAAGGCACAATTAATATCACTTTCCTTAAGACGATATTCGCCCCCACCAATTCTCAGAATCTGGTGTACACCGGGTTAATGATGAATCGCCTCCAGGATACAATGGAGCCTAGAAAAATCTGTAATTCTGACTGCGTGTTGCACACACGAAATCAGACCCAAATACCCTCTAATTATCAAGTCTGCCAAGAATCTAAATGTCTATTTCTGCAGAAATAGACTTCAGAGATGATGAACAATAAAACTAGAAAAAAAATCAAGAATTGTATTGCCTTTCAATATATAGAGAAGTTGTAGGAAAAATTATATATTTTTGTCTGCGAATTTGCCATATTTTTATAGACATTTTGGTGTCTTTTTGGACCAGACATGACTGTTAGAATTCAAATAATAACTGATTTCTAACAGTCACTTGCAGGTTTAAACACAACCGTCGGATCGCCCATTTAATCTAACGGTGTAGATCGCATCTATTTATTATTTGATCAGATCATACATCACACCTCTATGATCAGGTGTGGTTCTCACTATACGATCTTTTTTGCTTATGTATTAGCCATCCGATCGTTGATCATCATGATTGACAAAAATCAATGATCTTGATCACACGCCACACGCGCAAGTACCAAGTGCCAAGTGCCAAGTGCGCCAAGCGACTCGCACGTGAGACGTACGCGTGGCGCACATGTGGCTTGGCACACATGCTCACACTTGAGTGCTACACCCAATCATTGCTCTAAAGCAATACATAAAAAGTTGTTGGCATTTATAAATGCCTTACAAAACTTCTCACTTTTCAATGTGGGATTCATTTAATAAGACAATAAAGACTTTCTTCAAAACTAGTCAAAACCAAAATAAAAAAATCCCAAAACTACTATATATATTATATATTTTGAAAATAATTTCAACATGCCCTTTGTATGAATGCATCAAAGGCTCTCTTAAGGTGGAAATGGTTCAAGAGAGAGTCAGTTTTATTAGTGTTTGCGTTGATGGGTGATCATCACTAGGGCCATCAATCCATTGCGTGAATGTATACAAATAGAATCATATAATCTTCATTTCCTGCATGACACTGGCCATATGTGCTGTACTGGACGGTCCAGATTTATCGGGCCCCTCAAGCTTTTCCCACGAATGATATAGAAACCCTTTACATGGTGAATACAGAAACCATGATTTCAGAAACATAGGAAACCATAGAGAGTAGGGTATTAAAGCCTTCTGTTACGCAGCATTTCTCTACTGGTCTGTGGACTACTGGGGTCAGATATGGCATTAGGTTTTGGATTCTGCAGCAATCCAAATTCTCAACATGACATGGCTGTGTTTGTTTTTATGATGCTATTGTATACAATTGAATTCTCTATGCATGTCCAGGAATTTAAAAAATATATATATAAAAAGAAAAAAAAGAAAGAAAATCCCTTAATGGATGCCTTAATAAGAAGATATAATTTATTGTAGTTGCAGCATATTTCTGGAAGTAAATAAAGTTGGGCTGTTCTGTATGTGTCCAAACCAGTGGCAGATATGGGTGGGATATTGAGCTGGTGAATAGGTGTGTAGGGTGCAGAACTTTGTGTCCTTCAAAGTTGTCTTCCCCAGGATTCTATACAAGATCCATGCTACTTTTTGTGGCCCCGTTTGGAACCGTTTTTAAAATTTTTGTTTTTACTTTTCGGAAACAAAAAACACTGATAAGTTCAAAAAATTCATTGTTCTTATATGTCGTTGTAAATTTTCATATGGAAAGCAGTTTTTGAGAATTTAAAGAATAATTTAAATTTATTTCCTCAAAATCTGGTGTTTTAGAGGAACTTTTTCCAAACATAGCTTTGCCAAATAATTTTCCGGGTTAGTTTCTAGATTCCACCTTCTCAGCAACTATAAGCTTTTAGTAAAAGGGGAGTGGAACTTAAATTAGTCCTTAGATCTTCATTAGAGCTTTTGTTAGTGTTAAAGAACTCATAGGCCTAACTCAACATTGAAAATCAGCTTTTAAGGTGAGGGTTATCCAATGGCACATATAGAGATAATAGCATTTGTGTTCAGGCGATGTAGGACTTCATTCACGCTCTTCCTCACGCAAAGTGTGGTGATGTGAGGCAAGAGCATGAGCTGACTCAACTCCCACGTGGTGAAGGCATTTCGAAACCCAATTCTGATACTATATTAATGAACCCATGGGCATACCTCAACCCTGAAAATCGGCTTGCAAGGTAAAGGTCGCCCAAAGGTGTGTATGGAGGTCATAGCCTTCGCATCCAAAGAGAAATCTCACGACACCTAGATAAAAAGGCTATTACCTCCATATATGTCTTTAGGTAACCTTCACCTTGCAAGCCGATTTTTAAGGTTGAGTTAGGCCCATAAATTCTTTAACATCTTATCAGAGCTAGGTTCCACATCACCATGCTTCGCATGAGAGAGGGTGTGATTGAAGTCCCACGTAGTAAGGTATGAGTAAAGTCGTCCCACGTAGTAAGGTGTGAGGGAACTCCCACATCATTCTGAATACGAATGTTATTACCTCCATATATGCCCTTAGGAACCCTCGTCATGCAAGCTGGTTTTAGGCTCCCTAACAGTTGGTTTCATCGCTACTTACAAGTCCTAAGTTTTTATCAAATGGTTCCAATTCAAGATGATAGATTTTCCCTGATGAAACCTTGTGTAAAAACTGAATCCGAGTATAAAAATTCACAGGACATCTAAACTGTTTCCTGCAAATATCCGCTTTCAGTTATCCTTATTCCCTGAGGATTGTATCAGTTGATAAATACAATGCAGCTGTCTGAAATAGGAAAAAACACGTGCGCGTGCGCGCGCGCATATATATATATATATTAAATAGCTGTATTTGCCAGAAATTTGTGTAAGAAAAAGCCCGTCTTGTTGGTATTGAAGTCTCCAGTTTCTGTGAACTGAAAGCGTAAACTTCTACCTGATTTTCCAAGAAATTATTCATTGGCAAATCCGCCAGCTGTGTTCCTGGCACCACATGATTTCTGTTGTATTCTTCCTCTGTAAGTACTATAACTGTTTCATTATGCTATCTCAGCCCGCAAAGTTCTCTTCTTGCTCTGCTTTTGTGCGTTCTAATTCTCAATAGAGTGATGGACTCAGCTAATGATGAGATACAAAGCAAAAACAAACTGCAAGCCAGAAGACTATCAACTAAGAAATGGGATGGAGAGTCTACACCGTGACATCGCCCTTACATACTTTCAAGGCTACCTGCGTGGTCTCTCCCGCCATCCAGGTTCGTATGTCAAGCCTGGTCGAAGCTATCACACGACCCTCTTCTTGTCAAATTGTACTTCTCCAGGACAGCAAAGATCAATCCGTGCATCATCTTTCACTGTGACAATCCCATCCAAAACCAGCTTTGTTTTTTAGATTTATCTGATCAGACAAAGAAGGTGAGAAAAATTCACACTCCCTTCTGCGCTGCGATGCCCGAGTTTGAGGTGGTAAGCTCATGTAATGGCTTATTATGCTTGTCTGATTCTAATGCAGTGTGTGCATTCAACCCTTTCACGAGGGAACGTGAAGAGCTTCCCAGAACTGTGCAATTTCCAGACCAAAAGGTCATGTTAGGATTCGGGTTCCATCCTGCAACCAATGAGTGTAAGGTTATTAAGATAATCTACCATTCTAGGCCACACCGGAGAGCCGGGTTTACTT